>OZ038497.1:35646864-35667715 GCA_964036315.1 Acanthosepion esculentum | reverse complement strand
GAAGAAAGGTCTAAGCGAATAAGTTTTAACTTAAAATGTAAACGTAATTTTTCCCTCTTGAGATAATGCACCGATGGAACGCAATTGTATTGAGACACGTGATTTTAATCTCACTTTTTAGCCGTTGAGCCCTGCGTTCCTGAACAATTTTAATCTTTCTGCCTGAGTTCCTGAGTCCAAAATCGTAAATAATTGGTATGTAATGTTTCAAGGTTGATATAAAAATACTTACAAGTGTTTACCCACCGTTCAACCAGTAGCTGGGCATTAAGTCATTCTTCTCTACCATTGTTTAACCGGTGGCTGGGCATTACGTCATTTTGATCTATTACCGGTGAAGCGGTGGCCAGGGCTCAAAGGCTAACTAGACATACATGTGTACTCGTCACATGTATTTTATTTATGCTATATATAATTGTACACTGTTAATAAATGATAGTATGAAGCCCTTTTGCGAATCAAGACCTTCTTATCAGCCATTTGTCTTTCTATTTGTTTCAGAGTCAGATGTCCCGAGAAATCTGTAAAAACCCCCCCCTCCAAAAAAATTTGTTTTCTGAAATAGTTATTAACGAAATTTTGTTTTAATTATTTATGGAGAAATTGACAAGTAATGAGATTATGTTTTGTTGTGTAAATTTAATGCCTTTTTCACAATACGGATTTACTGGTTCGGTCATTTATTTACACTTCAGTCTAACTTATTGTTTTTAGTACGCTTGCTTTTTTGTTACTAATGTCGTGTCCATAAAAAATTTTAAAAAATTAATTATAGTGTAAAAAATAATTATAATAAAATAATTATAAAAAGTATAATGATTATTAATTCATTCATCCTAAACCAATGAGAATCGACCCACTTTTCTCCACTAGACACAAAAACACGTGATATTCTCACTATCGTCCATGCAGGCAACACGAACAAGCCGTCAACACGCGTGTCAGCGAAATTTTCGCCTCTTTTTTCTTTTGTCAGGCCATAATAGTAACATTTATCTCCTAACACCCAACAAAATTCGCGGTAAGAGAAACCCCAGACTATTTTTCTGACTAAATTAGCTGGATACCCATTACGCACATCTATAAGGGAAAAAAACATGCGAGAAAGACTGTATACATTTTCTTTATCTTATCATTCTGTCGGATTCCGATCCATATTTTATATCTGACCCCCAAACCCACAATTTTACTCAATATTACTGTTTCTAGTGTCGTAACAACCAGATAATAAATAATTCCAGTTTGTTGTCTCAACGTCTTGCTGTTTCGGATTTTTACGAGTAATTTTGTATATATGAATGTAAGATATGGAGTTTATAATTATTTACACTTGGAGGAGAATCTTGAAGAATTTTTCTCTCGCATATCTTTTCGTCCTGTCCCCCTGTTTTGGCATAGATTTTGAGTAAATTATGGTTAGCATAAAAATAAACAGATAAATTGTAGGTGGTTATAATTTCATTTGATATATTGTTACGTATTTAATGAAAGGGATTAGTTTGATTCATTTCAACAAATAAGTTTATCCCGAAAAATCATTTCAGGGAGACACACACGTATATCATTTTC
Organism: Acanthosepion esculentum; assembly: GCA_964036315.1. Taxonomy (NCBI): domain Eukaryota; kingdom Metazoa; phylum Mollusca; class Cephalopoda; order Sepiida; family Sepiidae; genus Acanthosepion; species Acanthosepion esculentum. The sequence goes on along the minus strand of OZ038497.1, from coordinate 35,666,146 downwards.
AGTTTTTTTTAAATTCTTTTATTTAATGTTTTAACTCAATCAAGGCAATAAAGCCACTAAGATGCAAGGGTGTGAATGAATATAAGAAAAAAAGACATTATAAAGAAGAGAGAACAATAAAAGAACAGGAATTAAGAAAACAGATGATAACGATTCGGTAGCTCCACAGAAGCGCGATACCTAACGTTTAAATGAATTTTTACAAATGAAAAATATTTCTTGAAGCTTTTATTTTAGCTTTAAGTTCAAGCTAATAGATTAAATTTAATATTTCCAATAATCAAAAGCATCGCTGAATTTCCAAAACTAATTTAAATTGACTGGAAGGAGTATTTTGTTTTTGTTAAGATAAATGATCAGCGCCCCTTTTTTTAGTTGTTTTTCATCGCAATGTAATTTTCTTTATTAAAACAAAATATTCACAAATGAAAATATACTTTTCTGAAACTTTATTTGAGGAATATTAGCTGATTTAAAGTATAATTAAATCTGATTTGAAATAAATATTATTTACATTAAGTTGAAAATATCGCATAAATGCATTTTCAATGCAGCTGTAGCTGTTTATTTATGTTGCAACTTGATGATAGCTCGATGGCAGATAGATTTTTATCTAATGTTGTTCTATGGCGGATATGCCCGTAAAAAAATAATGGAAGAATATAACACGAATAATGTTTAAGTACTCAGTAATCTTAAAACTTTAAGAAAATATTCTCTGTAATCTAATGTTTTATTGAATTTTAGATACTTTATAGTTTTAAATTTACTATAGTTATCGCACTTATTTTCTGATAATACCGTGTATGGTAAACCGCCTGTAAAAAAATGAGAACGTTTATACACATACAAAAAAAATCAATTTTTAAAAAATAATATTGGTGTTTGATAAGATTTTCCATTTATGATTAGTAAATATAGTTTTCACTTAATAATATCATCTAAAAGGTTAAAATTAATACAGAATTTTAAAAGCTTTGAGATCTAATAAATTATTATAATTAAAATTTAAAAAAATGAAAACAATCCGTGAGAAATTAGTTATTCATCGAATTTTTTTTCTTGAGACAATACTATCCTTAATATCTCGTATTTATAAAAGCAATTAAAAGCTTTGCTAATTAAATAGTTTCCTAGTTTTATTGCATTTTTTTATTTACGATTCAGGGCAGATTTTTGGTAAATGGTGTTTCTGTTTGATAAAGGCAAATTGATAATTTAAATTCTCCAAGGACTCCTGTTTTTTAACTAATGTAAGTATGAAGAGGGTGAAATTTTAATTTCTCGGAATTTCATAAAATTAAGTAAGTGGGGATAACAGAAGAAAAACAAAATTACCAAGATTTTCTAAAGAAAAAAACAATTCAAAATAATTTCATTCATTTGTGAATAAGTTTTGAAAATTTAATTAAAATGCGACAGTTATTTGATTTTTGCATGAATTTCCCAAACAATTTTTTTTACAACAAAAAAGACGTTAAAATTTCCTTATATTCATCTTTGGCCATCCGCTGACGCAAGAAAAACAAGATTTTTAACCAGAATTTTGACTGTGCTAGATTATAAAATTTAATAAAATAATCAGAAAATACTTTGGTTTTTCCTCTTAATAATAACATAAACATTTTGACGATACAACTTTTTCGTCACGGTATTCTCTTTTTTAGCGATTTGTTTTTTAGTGGGTAACTGCACAGAAATAAAAAAAAGATGGTGTGTAAATCAGATGTTGAAAGCGGCGAGTGTGTTAAATCAGATATTAAAGTTTTAAGCTTTCTAATTCTATATTCTTTTCTGATAATCTCATGAATATTTTAGATATATTATACTAAATATTTTTGCTTTCATGTTAATTACACAATTGTGTATTTATTTACTTTTCGCTTTACTTCTTTTCTGGAAAGTGACTTAGGGACATTTTCCATATATAGGCAAAGCTTTTACATACATAGGAAAAGCTTTTCCATATATAGGAAAAACTTTTCCATACATAGGAAAAACTTTTCCATATATAGGAAGGTAATGTTTGGGACGAAAAACAGAAAATGTAGTTTTCTTATTTATTTGGAAAATTAATGGCGGTAATAATTTTAGACAAATAAAAGCGCTTAGCCAAGAAATCAAATTCAGCAAAAAGAGTCCGAAGTCCTCAAACCCTATCTATAGGTAGGGTCTGAGGACTTCACTTCGCGCCTTGGATGGAACATTGATATATATTTAATACAGTGAACGTTTTCACATCAAAATTCATTTAATAACTGTGTCTAGCTACGGATTTATTGATCCATGCTCGTGGATTATTCAACCTCCTCGTTGCTCGATAGGATGACAAGCGGCGTTTTGGAGGTGAGCAGACGGTCAGCCTGAAACAGAGACAACCGCTATCAGTTGAAAATCTTTCACGACCATTTTAGGTATCTGATGACCGTCTCGATTTGCTTTCTTCCGTTGAGGGTCAAATCTTCTGTCAAACTAATTCACTCCATTTCGTGCCTAACTGAGCCGCAACACCGTGTCTCCATCTGTGTCGAGATTCCGCCTTCCACTCACGATCCGACTGAAAGTCAAGAAAGCGAAGAGACGTCGCGGCTGAAGTACATCTCAGACTGATAGGCCCCACTGTCCACCGTTGAGTATAATGAAGATTAAATGGCATTAGGCAGACAAGAACAAGTTAGCCAACCGTCCAGTAAATATGGCGAACAGATTACATCTTGCCTCACTTCCTTCCCTTCCCCTTTTTCTCGACGTCTCCGTTTTTAATATAAAAAAATGTCCGACAATCTTTCATAAAATTCGACATCATTTAAGGAAGCATTTCATTAGAAAATGATTGCTGTTCTTATTAAATAATAGTGACCTCCAAAAATTCGCGATACGAAATATAAAAAAAAATGAAAATCAATTCTTGTAAAAATTCTTGTTTTTTTCTTAAGAAAAACAGTGTCCTTAATAAATCTTATACAGTGTAACCCGGATATAAGAGAGTTGTCGGGACCGGACAATAAGTCTCTTATATCCGGGTTTTTACTTATATCAGGGTTTGGTCTATTATATATACATTAACACAGGCTCTAATTTGGGACCAGAGAAAATCTCTCTTATATCAGGGTCTCTTATATCCGGGTTACACTGTATATGAAAGCAATTAAAAGATTTTCTAATTAAATAATCTCACAGTTTTCTGTCTATATTTCTGAGATGAGGTATTATGTACACTATTTACATTATTCGGACTATTGTCCTCATCTTTGTCGCCATATTTATCACAACGTTTCGACCGTTGTACGCTCCGGCCTTCTTCAGGTGGCTGGAATGTCGAACTGAACCCTTTATTTCGCTCACCGGGGTAGAGTTCAATACCTGGTTAAGGCCGTGGAGAACTTGGAGGGAGGAATTAACACGAGATAACTGATAACTGACATCCGTTCATGTACGTGGAACTAGAACAGTCTACCCCAGTGAGCGAAATAAAGGGTTCAGTTTGACATTCCAACCACCTGAAGAAGGCCGGAGCGTACAACGGCCGAAACGTTGTAATAAATATGGCGACAGAGATGAGGACAATAGTCCGAATAATGTAAATAGTTTCATAGTTTTATTCCATTTTTTTATTTTACGATTCGGAGCAAATTTTCGGGAAAAAATTTCTGCAAAATAAAATTGATTATTTTCATTTTCCAAGGAAATAATAAAAACAAAATTTTCAATTAAAATTTAATCAAAATTAAAAAAAAGTGTAGGGGTAACATATGTAAAAAAAAGTTTTTCTGAAAAAAATATTCAAAAAATAATTAAATTCATCCTGAAAGTTTCATTAAAATCCGACAATTATTTGATTTTTGTAAGAATTTCGAAATCAGTTTTTTTTTGGCTACAAAAAGGCGCTAAAACACCAATATGCTGGGGTTTTTTTTACCGAATTAGTGGAGGTACCTATTAAATAAACATTTTAAGTTTTTTTTATTTTTGTTTTTTCTTTTGTTTTTGTTGAGTCTTGACTCATTGTTGAATCTCGCCTAATGCATGGAATAATAATGCAACACAAAATGTACTTAGAACAAGAATGTATTATAACAAGAAAGTGTACACAATAAGTACATATAGTATTTCTGTATATTTCTGGGAAGACGTTCCTGGAGAATGTGTTGACTAGTCGCAGTCGATCAGAGTCTCGAGTTGGATCTCGTGATTCCTCCCCCTCGTCTCCCGGTACCAACCACTATTTATATAGTTGGTAGTCACCTATGCAGATTAGATGGATCCTACCACAACAGTTTTTTACAAGACCCGGGAACCAACAACCGAGTAGAGGATTACGCTAGGTCGCCAAACTTTTTTTTTCTGGGTCGCATTTTTGGAATAAAAATTTATTCGCGCCTTACTATATTTCATTTGATAAAAAGTACGCCTAAAAATTAAAAATAAAAACAGAAAAAAGGTTTAAAGGGAGATAACTGCAGATTCGAAGTCAGAAAATTATCATTGATAACTCTCTCCTCTGATTTGCGGACCCTAGTTACTATACGCTTAATACTTGATATAATGCAAAAATATCACAATGATAAAATCAGTCATTAATTTTTTTTTTTTTTTTAAGCTTATCACCCCAAGCAAGGCTGGAAGTCACTAGCACGCAAGGGGTTACAGAAGGTTTGGAGGAAGAGCAGATAGGAGTGGTAAAGGAGAGGATGTGGAGAAAGATAGTGGATCGATCAAGGCAAGGGGGTTACAGAAGATTTGGAGCGAGAGCAGATAGGAATGAAAGGTGAAAGGATGTGGAGAAGGGAAGTGGATAGATCAAGGCAACTGGAGATGTCGAATCACGTTAGACTTAAATAGTTGGAGATTGTATTTGTCAGGGAAACAGGAATAAGGAAGGGAGTTCCACAGGCGAGATGTGCGAGACATGAAGCTATTGGAGTAGAAGAGACGTCTACATCTAACAGTTTCAACGGTGAAGGGGTGGGAACGGGATGCCAGCCTCGTAGGACGCTTAAATTCATGAGGCCTAGGAACCAGCGAAAGCAGCTCATCGGAGCAATTACCGTGAAAGTAATTGTAAAAAAGACAGAGCGAGGCATTATTATTTATAACTATTTATACTGGGACTCATGCGTGTAATTACAAGTGATTCATAATAATATTTAAAATTTTGAAATCATATTTATTTTTGTCATATGAATTTTTTGAAACTGAGAGATCAAGAAAAAGTATGTAATATGTATGGCCAACGAGTTCGAAAGTTAATAAGTGATACACACTTTGGCGATCATGTATTTTTCGATACATGATTGAGGAGGCAGATTTTTTTTCCCGCAGTAGTCTGTAATTTTTTTTCTGTCGTCGACCAGTTGAAATCCAAGGCTAGAGAACCCGGTCTGTTCTGCTATTCCCCCATAGCTGGGTGGGAGAGAAGAAGAGGATTCAAACCTTTCCCAAGGGTATTAGCACGTGAGTGAATGTAATGGATTCGACTGGAAATCGAACTCGGCTCTCCGATTCCTCAATCCATTACTACACTATTCGAAAGTACGAATTTGATTCGTTCTGGAGACACGTAGCGTTAAAAAAAAAAAACGCCCCTGACCGTAGCATTCATGGGACTGTGATTATGTACGTCTAAAGTCATTAAAGGAAAGGAATTCACCGCAAAGTAGTCGGAAATGAGCAAAGACGGTAAGTACATCACAATCTATCACATGCCTATATTGAGAAAAGATAAGGAAAGACAGCAAACTGAATGTTTGGCTTCCACACTTAGCAAGAAGAACAAAGCGGATAGCGACAAGTCTCCCTTCACAACATAGACATAACCCGTCCCTTAAATATATCATAACAGGCGATGAAAAGTGGGTACTATACGCCAATGTTCAAAGCAAAGGGAAATGGATTGACAAAGATAAATCTCTGCAATCGACTCCAAAAGCTGATCTCTATGGAAGAAATGTTATTTTGCGCGTGCGGTACTGTCGTCAGGGTGTTATTCATTTAGATTCCAACGCAGTGAAACATAAAATACACATTTATCCATCCAACCGCTGCAACGTGTCTTACAAAGGTTTAGTCAAAAAACGCCCTACACTCGTCAACAAGAAACATGTTTTTCTCTTCCATAGCAATACAAGATAGCATACATCAAGGATAACACAAAGAAACAATTTAGAACTCTACGCGACCTGCTATATATACCTATCGTTGTACCAATCGATTATTACCTTTTGCAGTCGATGCAAAATGCTTTGAGGAGGAAAACTTTCTCTAATGCAAACAAGATTTAGGAGTTCGTAGAAAATCTTTTCACGTCAAAACCGGCGGAATTTTACTCAAAAGAAAAACAAGTCATTTCAATTAATGATGAAATGATATATATATATATATATATATATATATATATATATATATACTAGCAGCATGGCCCGGCGTTGCCCGTGCTTGATTAAAAAATCGTACGACTCATACTGCAATCGCTATCACTTGACTTAAAATATTTTTGCCGTTCCTTGCCTTTAAAGGAGTGCCCTTTTCCGTGCTGATCTTGCTAGATACAAACTCCTTGACTATCTCACACTGCGAATTTTTTCTAAGATCTATACTAAACATTAAATCTGTTACGAAAAAAGAACTAAACAAAATGAACACAAAACTATCAGCTTTAAAAAAGGACTCGTAACTGGAAAAACCGAATGAATAAAGAATGTTAACAACAAATACTTTTTCACACCCAACCCAGTTCTGCGGAATCAGAATCAACGTTGAGTTTAAGCAAGCGAATGAGCCAACTGGAGTAAAGTGCCATGCAGATTTAAATTTTTCCCACTTGTGACGAATGTAACTGTCGATTTTTTTTTGCATGCTAGCATGCTAGTTAAAATTCGTGTCAGTCAGCTGTTGGCTCTCACGGTGGCCAATAGAATCTTCCTGCGTATTCGTGGCAGCCAGCTATAGGCTCTCACTCTGAGCAGTAGAAAATGGCCGCAAACTACATGAAAAACTGCTGTAGAAGCATGAAAAAATCGATTATTTCCACTATCGATGGGAGTTGGGAAAGGCAAAGTCGGTCTTGGCCTTTCTACTTATTTGGAGCATGTGCATGTAAATTTTGGCGCAAATCCGTCGAAAATTGCGGCCGTGCATTCGTTACACACACACACATCCTGCCTTTTATATATATATATATATATATATATATATATATATATATATATATATATATATATATATATATATATATATCCTCCCACTACCATAAAAACACTGTTAGATGGAATCATATATAAATCCAAAATTTAAAAATTAATCAGTTTGTCTGACGATCGCAAATAGCGTGAAACCCAGGATCACAAACTCACATCAATCCAACTAAATATGTTAGCTCTATCACTGATATTGAGCGCATATATTATATATAAATAATATATAGATAAAATTGCACATATATATATATATATATATATATATATATATATATATATATATATATATATATATATATATATATATGTATATTAATTGGAATCACCCCAAGCATGCCACTAAAATACAATGGATTACAGAGTGTGGAAGAATTTGGAACAGGAACATTAATGATGAGCAGAAAGAGAAGAAAGTAATCAGGTGGGCAGTAGATAACGATTGACATTGCATTTAAATTTTTGCAGATTAAAGTTGGGTGGAAAGCATGGAACCGAAAAGGGGTCCCACAAGCAAGTAGAGAGAAGACACCGTTGCGGTTACATTTTGCTAGCTTAACTGTAATTTCATGAGATCTTGACCTCACTCTAGTGCTGCGCTTAAATTCAAAACTCTAGAGAAGCGCTCATTCGATCAATTATCATGAACGTGTTGAATAAATGAATAAAATATAATTGCACTTAATTAATTTTTAAGAATGAAGTTTATACAAAATGTAAATTATTTATAACTTAACTTTTTTTTCTTTGTTTACAGAAGAAAAGATAAACAGCTTTGAGCATGCGCATTTGCAAATGAGTTATAGCTTTTTAAGTAACAGTGAACAATGTGTTTCTCTTAAACATACATCAGATTTCACTCCAGCAACAGAACTTACATATTAAAGAGGTACATTATCGTGTTCACGGGTGTCTACATAAGCGCTCCCTCCAACCCACCGGGTCCCCGTCCGACCTCAAATATTTCACTGTCCTTGCAATTTAAAGCGTGCTTGTGTGTAAGCGTAGTATTTGTAGTTGTGTGCGTTTATCTTTTGTGTATGCCTGAGTTTCCTTTTATGGGTAACTCCCACTATATAAATTCATATCTTACTGCGTTAAAGTGTGTGTGTGTGTGTGTGTGTGTGTGTGTGTGTGTGTGTGTGTGTGTGTGTGACCTCAGCCCTCCACCCGATCATGCAGCACGCCTACCTTGGCGTTAAAGGACCGGCGCCATTTCTCCTAGTCAAACCCTCCTGACAATCCGTCGTCTTCTCGCGTTTCCTCCTATCCGGCCTTCAGTCGCCTAAATAGCCAGTAAATGATCGACTATTAACGCCCATCACTTATTTATTATCCATCCCTTGTTAGATGCGGACAAAGAAAAGGAGATACCTAAGGCTGAGCACACCTGCCATTAGACAATTACTTGCAAAGACATTTAGGCAGAGCTCTCATCTCGGCCATATCCTGTCGTCGTCATAATATCTTTTACTTTTGATTATAATACAATTTTAAAGTCACAAATGTGAATTCTATGAATTTTATTCCAAATCGGGATAACCACTTTTTCGCTAAAGCATTAATTTAACGAATAACATATTTAATGCTTTAATTAAAGATACGACGCCATGTTCTTTTCGTACTGTTTATGTTCAGCAACTGGAGGAGCTACTGAACAAAAATATCAACATTTTTTTAAGTGTTTCAAGAACTCAAGATAAACCTTTCCAAAATAGAAACTATGATTTGTAATTGGAATGATATGGCAGGTCGATTTTGGAACTGTGATATTGCACTCAATTGAAAAGTTAGAGTTTGATCTGATAAATAACGGCACAAAATATCTTTATCCAAACCTTTATTATTTTTTGAGGAAACGAGTTTAAAAAGATTAAGTTTAGTTTCAAAATCGTAGCGTTGGAATTTCATTCAAAATTGTAGCGTTGGAATTTTCATTCCCGTGATCAGTAAAAAAAAGCCTTATACAATTTATAACTGAAATATATGCAGTTGGTTGGTTTGAGATTAAAAGGGAAAATAAATTCCATAACCAACAATTGTATATCTTCAACATGATCCAGAGAATAAAGCTACTATCAAACAAAATAAAGAATGTTGCATAAAAACAATTACGACACAATGCTTTCGCCTTGCTTCTAGTAAATATTCCTTTCTTAATGTTGAAGTCAGATGAAACTGAAGTATTGATGAGATGCGGAATTTATTTTCACATTTAAAGTTGTCAGTAGCTACACATCAACTAAATCCAATAAACTCATATAATCCACTAAGTCTTACATAGGTCATTTTTATAATTATGCAGTATATACAAAAATATATACATGAACATTAGAGTAGATCGATTTTGGAAACATGGCGTTGCACGCAATTTGAAAGTTGGGGTTTGACATGATAAATATTGACAGAAAATATTTATTATTTGAAACTTTAGCATTTTTGAGGAAATGAGTTTAAAAGATTAACTTTAGTTTCAAAATCGTAGCGTTGGAATTTCATTCCGGTGATCAGTGAAATCCTTATTGACTACAGCCTTCTAAAATGTAAAAATTAACTGAAGCTTTACAAATTTTATATCGACAAGAGTCATGGCACAAGCCCATTATTACTAAATCATTATACCATCAAATAAGACCTTCATTTACTTCAAAGGGATATTATACAGAACATTTTAGTTATATTATGATGTAACATGTTACACACTGTATAACATACAGTGCAATAGTTTTAGATGCATTTTCCATAAACAATTTAAAACATTGTTTTATAATTTGTGCCCAGCACTATTATTATATACATTTTTATGACATTTTTATGTTTATAAATTATTTTTTTTATAGAAACAAATATTTAAGTAAATGCTCTGTTTATAATAAACAGTATTAACAACATTTACCGGCCTGAATGTCCGAGAAATTGTCATAGAAAAATATGCGTCCTCCTACATATATAAATATTTATAAATATAAATATTTGTATCTATAAAAAAGAATGTATAAGCATAAAAATGTCTTAAAATAATTGTCGGACTTTGTCCATTTCATAATGTGTGACGTCATTTGTTTACATGTGGATACGCATCGAGCAGATATGAATGTACGTGATGGATGGAATGGAATTTTGTAGTTTAAAAACAGTAAAATCGACCTCGCTAACTGAACGATCCTCTGTGGCGAAATCGGTAAAAGCACGTCAGGCTATATATGACGTTGCCGTATAGGATACAGGTTCGATTCCTGTCGGAGGACGCATATTTTATGACAATTTCTCGGACATTCAGGCCGGTAAATGTTGTTTGATACTGTTTATTATAAACAAAGCATTTACTTAAATATTTGTATCTATAAAAAAAGAATGTATAAACATAAAAATGTCTTAAAATAATTTTCGGACTTTGTCCTTTTTTATCCATTTTTTTTATTAATTATGATCTAACAAAGGATCTAACAAAACTTATTCATTGAGTAGCCGTTTTCTGTAATCTTTTTTTTTTACACAGTTTTTGCAGTAAAAAAAAACGAATATTTTGCTTGTGGTGATTCATAATTAGGGGTGGACGGTGGAGTAGTGGATAGCAACTCGGATTCACTTACATACTAATAGCCTTGGGAAAGATATGAATCTGCTTCTTCTCCCCATCGCAGCTATGGGTAAATAGCAGGAAAGACCGAGTTCTATAGCCTTGGATGGCAACTGATCTAACACAGAAAAAAATGGCAACCTACTGCGGGAAAAAAATTTGCCTCGCCAGTCAGGTATCGAAAGATATATGATCGCCTAAGCGTGTAATCACGCATGGCACATAATGACTGACTGATTTATAATTAGAATTCTGGTGTTAATATATTTTCCATTCAAAATATCTAATGCAAAAGATATTAAGTTTATTTAGGTTTATTCTTGAAATAGTAAAATTCTGAAGTCAGTTTGTAAGCAAAAGCCAGCTGAACTGATGTACATTTCTGTACATTTTTTCATACGATATTTAAAATTAAATGCTCAAAAATTGGTGAAAGCTATGAAGCTAATTTTGGGCATCAGTTCTTACACCAAACCTCAGCTTTTACCCTGAGTGCAATGTTGATCTTCTTGAGAGAAAAAAAAGTCCCTATTGGATATAAATGTAGTGATCGCACACAGTGTATCCATCACAAAAATTCAGTATGTGAAATTAGTATATACTAAACGCTTCAAATACCTCAGTGAATAGCTCAGTTATAACAAATCTTATTATAGGGGGCAAGGATATTGAGTATAGAATACGCTGCGCTGTGGGTAGTTTCGCGAAATACGTAAAGTTGCTACAAAACATTAACAAAACCCATATTCTTAAATAAATAGTCTCATAGGATCAAGACTTTCATGTGGATGTCCTGCGTCTAAAATCTCAGCTGTATACAACCACTTTTCCAAATCCATGATTTAAAATGACTTCCAGTAAATGAAGCTGGTAGGTCTCGGAGAGGACCGTGCTACATCAAAACCTCGTGGACTGGCGCTACATAATCACAAAGAACAGTACCAGATAAGATAAACCACATCACTTGTGGACGTTCAACGGCGGGCAGAAACTAAATTTAATTGCATATGTTAATCGAAGAGAAAATAATGACATAATCAAGATGTTGACATTCCACTACATATCAAACAAAAGGTTAGGAAAGAAACTCCCCATTAATACTGGAAAGAGTAATAACAGCTAGTGGACTTGGGAAACCTATTTTACCGAAAAATTGTTTTAAGAGAAAGAGATTATACATTTTAACGAGCAGAAGATTTTATAAATTACAACTGGCCGTTCGTTCAATGAATGCTGAATTCTTCCAAAAATAGAAACGGTGAACATTACCATTACCATTACAAATGGAGTCTGTGAACTGTATTCAAATACTCACCGGGTTTGTTTCGTTTACTTACACTAAAACTCATGTAAAAAAAAGCGAAAATCTCTTTCCTTCCCATCGGTTATATAGTAGAGTAGACTGATCTCTTTAGCCTTAAAACAACTCTGCTAAATATTATATGAAGGACTGCGTAAATATCTAGAATTTTAAAAAGGTTTGCAATACGTTTACAGGGTGCAATGGATAAATTGTCGTCTAAATGACGCCAAAATGAAAATAACACTGGCTTCTCATTTTAACAGATATATTTACCAACATTACACAAAAATATCTTGAAATACAAAGGAGAAAATTTGTTCAATATAATCGCCATGGCTTCAACGACGGCCTCTAGACGCTCCTGCACCATGCAACACAAACAGGAGAACCCAGTCATGGCTGTCAGACAATTTCTGCGACCACATCACCCCTTACATCTGACAGCCTAACTCCCCAGACTATATATATATATATATATATATATATATATATATATATATATATATATATATATATACATATTTGAATTGGACAAAGTCCGACAATTTATTTAAAGATATTGATGATATGTTTAACGTTTTTTTATAGATTTTATTTGCTTAAATACTTGTATCTATAAAAAGAACGTTAAACATATCATAAATGTCTTTAAATATATATAAATATATATAAATATATATATATATATATATATATATATATATATATATATATATATAATCACTTGTATGGATATGAGTTTATATATATTTATATATATATATATATATATATATATATATATATATATATATATATATATATATATATATATATATATATATATATATATTACGCTGTTATTTGAATGCATATAAGATCAAGGCCATCTGTGTATGGTGGGCCCAGTCCTCGCATTCCATAAATGTTAACAAATTTTATCATTTGCGTTTGAAGTCATTATGTGAATTTTTTTTTCTTTAGAATAGCATAGTTAATTCATTATGCAAAAAAAAAACAACATTAAAATGACACATCAAATCCATCATATCTAAAGAAAGTAGTACTAAGTGGGTGAATGGTAGGTCAATCCAAACGATAAAGTAAATAAGTCAAATTTCTCAATTCTAGAGACCGTCCACTGAACGACGAGTAAGAAGGTTCAGGTCCCCGGGATTGTTTTGAAATGTCATGAGTAACAATTACTAGAGTTGTAAGTTCAATAATTCTTACCTTTTTATTTATTAGTCCAATAAAGCTTCTCTTAGCAGCAAGTAGTTTTAACGTGATTGCTGCTTACGGTCATATCACGTTGAAACGCCAGTTCCCGTTAGATCACCGAAGTTAAGCGACGTTGAATCTTGAGGAGGCACGGTGGAATAATGGAGAACATCTCGGATTTAGGAATCGGAGAGCCGAGTTCGAATTCTAGATGAATCCATTACATTCACTTACGTGCTAATACCCTTGGGAAAAGTATGAATTCTATGAGTAAATATCAGGACAGACCGGTTGCCTTGGATGGCAACTGGTCTACTGCAGAAAGAAATGGCAACCTACTGCGGGAAAAAAAATCTCCCTCGATACATGATCGCCTAAGCGTGTATCACGCATGGCACATAACCGACTGACCTAGAAGATTGACCGTTTGGCCATACCAGGTAAGCTGTAATCATGGATGTGTAGGTGGTGTAATGGATAACGGTTCAGAATTGGAAATCGGAGAGTCGAGTTCGAATTCCAGTCGTTATATTCACTTACGCGCAAATGTTCCTCGGAATGGTATGTCGCTACCTCTTCTCCCCCTGCTATGGGTTAATTGGTAGAACTTGTATCAGTAAATCATTATTATCTCCCAAAAATTCTTACACTCTAAAGGTATATCATGGCTTTAAATAACCCGCAAAATGTTGATAAGCCGTAAAAATAAGAAATCAATAACGTGATAGCTACATATTAAATCAAACAAAATTAGGTAGTGTTATTAAATATTGACTAGCGTTAAATACCGGAATACTGCGTGCTAGCTACAAGATTAGCTAGTTGAAGTTGGCTTGTTACCTGGGCAAGCAAATGCTTCCGATGTCTCCATCAAGGTACACTGTAAAGTTATATTATATTCGGATGGATTGAACTGTTCAGATTGATTGATTTCTTCCCAAATGTTAGAAAAATGTGTGGGAAAAATGAAGTAGCTTATTTCAAAAGGTGTGGCATGGAGTCTACGACTTGCTGGAGTCGTTGTGATCTATCCAGATATGTTTCCGGGCTGTCCATAACTGCGTTGTACTTGTTGGGTGTGACTGCTGCATAGAACTTTCCCATGTATGCTCAATGAGACTTCAGTCAGGCAGGCGTCTGAAAGTTATATTTTCGCTTTAAATAACCTGAAAAGGGTTGATAAGCCGTAAAAAACAAATCAATAACGTAATTGCTGCATTATTAAATCAAACAAAATTAGGCAGGATGATTAAAGATTGTCTAGCGTTAGATAGCGGAATACTGTGTGCTCGCTTCAAGATCAGCTTTTTGAAGTTGGCTCGTCACCTGAGTTCGAGCAATATTGATATGCGAGGCGTGCAAACAAACGCTTCCGATGTCTTCATCAAGGTACACCGTAAAGTTATATTCTATTCGGATGCTTTGAACTGTTTAGATTGATTGATTTCTTCCCAAATGTTAGAAAAATGGGGGGGGGGGACAAATGAAGTAGTTTATTTCAAAAGGTGTGAGATGTTGTCTATGAGATGTTGGAGTCATTGTGATGGTAGATCTATCCAGACATGTTTCTGGGTTATCCGTAAATGAGTTGTACTTGTTGGGTGTGACCACTGCATGGAATTTTCCCATATATACTCAACGAGGCTTCAGTCAGGCGGGAGAATAGTGAAGTATCTGAAAGTCAGCCATGTGTTTATCGAAAAAGTTTCGTGTCGCCCACACAAGGTGGTAGGTTACGCTATCTTACTTGAGAAACATAGCAAGCAGAGTATTCGATGAGCTGTGTGTATATCACGCCTGCGAAGAGAGCGACTGTTTTTATACGTGAGTTTTTGTTAACATTGCTCATCCTACGTCAATACAGAGCTACCACAGCTTGCCGATACGCTCATGCAGTCTTTTCCGCGCGCGAATTTGAGCGTCTGCCTTAACCAGTTGGAAACATAACTAAAGCACACGGCACTATTCTTTCATCGTCTAATAGCGACATTCTCAGCTTCACTAAAATGCAGTAAATTATGCCATGGTGTCAATTATGCCAACTTTACAGGCTGGTGGCTCGTCCTGGGCATGATGATAAAATACATCCGGCAGCAAGGCCTCTGATTGGGAGACTGGAGGTCTTGAGGAGCATGGAACCGCCTCTTAACTGCTTAACTGGTCGACCCTGACCCGAGGCGGTAATACCTGTTAGGGTCCCAGCATTGGGCAAATAATGAACCCCCAAATACAAACCAACAGTATATTTTTATAATAAAATGAACAACAATTCATTTTTTATAATAAAATAAGCAACAATTCATTTTTATACTAAAATGAGAATCAAGGCAACACTAAAAACATATAAAAATACATTTTTATAGTAAAATTATTAACAGTACATTTTATTATCTTCAAATATATATCTAAAATATATAAGTATATCCTGAAAGTATGCAATTATGTATAAATTATCTCTAGTTGATAGCACACAATGACGTAGAAAATATTAAGATTTTGGCATTAAATAACCCATAGAGGTTGACATGCCGCGAAACAAAGTCAACCAACCAACTGGCTGACGGCGACAAAGCCACAATGAATCTAGTGTACAATGTACCTTGCACTGATTGATGGAGTGAGTGGCATCAGTAATAAACAATCCCATATAAGTTTCGAAGGGTTGTTACCATCTTTTGTCATACTTGGATTATTTGGACTCGCTTTCAGGTTTCAAATTCCGCAAACAGCTGCACAAAATCCACGTGTTCATGGCATGCTCTTGCTACTCTTACCTGAGAAAATAGTCCAAATAATCATGCTCCTTTCAAATGATGTTAAATCTGATGGCACTCGCATCTACACTACATCTTTGTCTATTACGTCACATTTACCTCATCCGGCTAAGTCTGTATATAACTGGATGCGAGTGAAATATCCCAGTGTATTGCAGTCTCTAATTTTTTGCCACTTCACTTTCTATTAGATTGTCTTCATACGAACATCAATTGTGTTTCTGTCGTTCAACGTAGTTTTTTAAAAGTTTTTTTATAAGACTTTGCAATGACAAATAAATATTCAGTGTTGCCACGTGATTTGGGGCTTAGCTGAATAGTAAAAGCGAAAGTTTAATTATCAGCAGTTCCGAGGTTCAGTTCTGAATTGACTGATTATTAAATATGACCTAAAGTCATTTTTTCTCGAGAAACATCTGATTCTGTGATTGAAAGTAATGCTTGGTGATGTTGACAATTTCTACACATACCACCCGCGCTTACCGATTTGTGTTTGTACACGTGTTTCATTTCTTGCATAAATGTTTCTACAGTTTTAGAGATCAATGTTCCTTTTTGTTTGTACAGGTGCCCGCCGAAGCCACGGATGTTGCCATTTGGTCCCAAGGTGCATAAATTTCATATCAACTTTTCATGTTGACTCGAGCTGAAAATACATTTTGACATTTTTTTTGGTAATATGTGTAAAAAAAGATTTTAAATCAATATCAAAATGATCTTAGACCAAGAACTCGTCTAAGTCGTTCTGCCTCGCAACTCATAATCTTTTTCTCGGTGAAAAATCAATGATCCCCCGCTGACGCTTTCTATCTGTTTCTCCACGTCTTTCTCGTCTACTTTCGAAGACCTCGTTTTCGGTCTGTCCCTTTCAATACCTGTATTCCCTCACCTGTCAGCCTCTCTCTCTCTCTCCTCTCTCTCTCTCTTCCCTATTTCTCTCTCTCTCCCTCCCTACAAGTTCTGCAATTGGCTATCTGACAGGTGAATCTTGACTTTAGAGATGTGATAAAGTATAGTTTTAACTGTAGAAATTTCAATCTTAAATTTTACATAATTTTTATTCCAAAGATACTGCGGATATATTATCAATAGCAGCATATGCACACACACACACACAAACACACACACACACACACACACACACACACACACACACACACATATATATATATATATATATATATATATATATATATATATATATATTGCTCTGTCCTGGATATTGAGCTCTACTTGGATTCTATCATCTTGGAAATTTATATATATATATATATATATATATTGACCACTAATATTATATATATATATATATATATATATATATATATATATATATATATATATATATATATATATATATATATAATCTTCGATGCAAACAAAAACAGACTATCATTGTTGCTATGTCCGTGTATTGTTTAATTTATTGTAATGTAATTGTCATCACTGATGATGGCTCGTGTAAGCCGGAAGCTCAGATAGGATAAAAAAACATGTATCAATATGTTGATTTTCTTTCGTCTTTCAATGATAATGTTATTAAGATTATCAGACAATATGAAAGGAAATTGATTAAAATAAATAGGCAAAACTTGTTTATATTATTTAATGAAGCATGCATTAATGAAAAAATGCTGTCTAAATACACACACACAATATATATATATATATATCATTTATAATAGATTTTTACATGTGGAAAAAACAATTACTCACTACAAAGATGCAATATTGTTTCGATGCATTACGTCCATCTCGACTGAGAATCAAAAATGGTAATCAGTCGAGATGCACATAATGCATCGAAACAAGAATGCATCTTTGTAGTGAGTAATTGCTTTTTGTCCACATGTAAAAGTCTATAATAAATAATTATTGCTCTACTCTTGGTATTGAGCGCCCTTTTGAATTAATGCTGTGAACGTCAGAATTTATATTATTTTCGTCCTCAATAAATTTGGGTATATATAATAATAATAATGGACTCTCCCGTCGGTTTCGACGTATGTGGGTCTGACAGTTTAATGGATTCAGTTATGAAATTTTGTGCGAGATTTAAGACCCGCTAGTGATTTACAAAGAAGGCCACATATGGAGCAAGTGTGAGGATTGTGAGATGGGGTCACTGTTAAATTGGTTGACCTTTTAGATCTTAAAAAATATATATGACGGAGATATATATATATATATATATATATATATATATATATATATATATATATATATATATATATGTATATATATATCATGTCGTCTGAAGATCGCGTGAAAATCGGGTTACATCCTTTATATGATTTAACGTTGTTAAGCAGCGTTTTTCGCTCGGTCTCGGCAATCTAGGCTTCGAGTACTTCACTGAGTAGGTAATTTTTGTCTTTAGGCCTTTTTTCTCTTTCTTTTTTCAGTATTGTCGTTTTTATTCGAGATTGTATTTGGATAAGAGTTTTAAGTTTTGACAAGACGCCCTTTGGTTTCACCAACGCTTTTTGTTTTCCTCATATATATATATATATATATATATATATATATATATATATATATATATATATATATAGTCAAACCTAGAGAGCCAGACAAACCTACCAAGGTTTCTCACACACACACACACACATATATATATATATATATATATATATATATATATACAGGGTGCCCCAGAAGTCGAGCACAATCCAGGTTTTCATAAAAGACACGTAAAAACACTTTTATTGATCATAATCATATTAGATGCTCAAACTTTTCACCTCTTGCAATAAAGCAAGGATCAATTCTCTTCATCAAACTGTCTTTCACTCTCCTGACGGTTTCAGTGGTGAGCTGTTGGCACTCAGTTTTTATTGCATCCTTCAAATCAACAAGAGTGCGTGGACAATTATTATACACAACAGATTTGACATGTCTCCAAAGGAAATAGTTAAGTGGGATATAGATCTGGTGGTCGAGGTGGCCACTCCACGAGACCTCTCCGCCCAGTCCATTTTCCAGGAAAGGTCTGTTTCAAGTAGTTACTCACGCAATTTGAAAAGTGTAGTGGAGCTCCATCTTGCTGAAAAAAGAAGATTTGTCGTCGACTTACGGGAACATCCTCAAGGTAGTCAAACAAGAAGCCCTAAATAAGTTTCCCCAGTGACATTAAAATTATTGAAAAAGTAAAGGCCCATGATTTCGTCCTCCTATATTCCAGCCTGATCCTAGGTTTATTCTGCAGATGTCCCTCCTCGTTCCAGTTTGG
>OZ038497.1:35629364-35644364 GCA_964036315.1 Acanthosepion esculentum | reverse complement strand
TCTGTACCGAAACCACCGGTGGTCTTGGCTGTGAGCCTGGGAGAACCGCCTTGGGTCTGGACGTAGTTGCCTTCTGGGTATTTGGCCCTGAGCCAGGAAAAAACATTGTACTTCAGCTATTCGTAGTTGGTATCATCAGCAATCTTTTCCCCAAGCTTCTAGCTTTTTTTTTGTCGGACTCCATAACATCCAAGATGGATGCCTGATCCTAAAAGGTCCGTCCAAATCAACAATTAACACCGCGAGGTACCGGTCATTTTAGCGATTTCCATCTGTGCCCATATTTAAAATGTTGCATCTATTCTGCTAATGCGCCTCAAATAATGTAAAGTTACTTATCGCAAATCTTAATTCACCCCAAAAAATTATAAATTTTAAATAAAATTTTAATTGTTTTTTTTTTGTTTTGTTTTTTTTTCATTATTAAATTTTTGGCATTATAAATTTTATTTTTAAATAAAAATTTGTTTAACTTGCCTAGCAACAACTCCAACCGCCAGAATAAAAGAATACCGAAAATCAAGGAGTTATTCACATTTCATAAGTGCGGATGATATTCGAGGTACATACGAGGAATTTTTTTACAATTTAAAAAGAAAATTTTTGGCGTGTTTATCACGGTGAGCGCGAATGCAGACCCCATGCTGAGATATAGCGTATCCGAATCGCTCACAATTGGGGACGATCGCATAGGTCAATCCAACTAGGGTACAATGGAATGCTTTGGTCTGGGAATATTTGGTGTGAATTTTAATAAATATATATTTTTATTTTTTTATTTTGGAGTCAATTAATATTTTGAGGTGAATTAATATTATCGGGTGAATTAATATTTTCGGGTGAATTAACAGAAAATCCGACATATTCACCTTAGAACGCTTGGCGTCCTGTTGGAAGGTTCAAGGTTCAGGTTATCGTGCGATTTGTTTTAAAGGTTTGGAGATTTGCTATTAGCTCAGCAGCTTCTTTATTATTATTATTGCTGGGTCATTTGCATTTAATGAATCCTCCTTAATGTGTTTGTTGCTGTCTGGCTTCATTTAGATGCAGTTACCCACGTGTATTTTCTTCTTGACATAGTAGGTCAGGGATTTTCAACTTTGGTAATAACGCTCTCTTTTTGGCGTTATTTATTCTCAAGGAGATATTAGGTGTCCAGGGACATTGTTGAAGGCGATGTGGTTCAATATTTTAAACTGGGATTAGACGTGTTAGATATATACACATGTACTTATCTTTTTGTATACATATTTACATTCTAAGACATATTTCAATTTGAATGCGAGCGTTCTATGTCTATAGAGCAAGAACCTGCATATCAAAGGCCGGTAGCTTCTATGGTTGAACTCGGTGACCATCCTTCGACAGTTCTCGCCACAGATTCCGCTGTCTCCATCAGGGTACACCGTAAAGTTATACTTCATTTATGCCAGGGGTTCTTAACCTGGGTTCGATCGAACCCCAGGGGTTCGGTGAATCATTTTCAGGGGTTCAGCGGAGGTCAAGACATGTCGATAATGAATCAGTCAGTTATGTGCTATGCGTGATACACGCTTAGGCGATCATGTATCTTTCGATACATGACTGACGAGGCAGATTTCTTTACCCCACAGTAGGTTGCCATTTCTTTATGCGGTAGACCAGTTGCCATCCAAGGCTATAGAATCCGGTCTGTCCTGCTATTTACCCATAGCTGGGTAAATAGCAGGACAGAAGAAGAGGATTCATACCTTTCCCAAGAGTATTAGTACGTAAGGGAATAAAATGGATTCGAATGGAAGGTTCGAACTCGGCACTCCGATTCCTCAATCCGAGCCGCTATCCATTACTTACTATGATGAATACCTCGACGAAATCATTGAACATAAGCAGAGCCAAGCTCAACAGCAATTTTTCAACGCTTTCAACTCTTTGGTGTCACCAAACCATAACGCACCCTCTTATTGCTAAGAAAGCCACTGAGGTACTCATAGCGTTTATTACAACGTATCTTTGCGAGCAATCCTTTTCGGGGATGGTAGACAGGAAAAGAGACAGACTTTGTTGCGAAAATAATATGACAGTGGCATTTGCCAAGGTGAAGCCGTGCATTTCTGAACTTATATTTCTGAAAGGCAACAGCAAAATGTCATATTGATTTGCAGTAGATATTCCTTGAGTTATGTTTTGGTTTTTGTGTGAAAGTCGTGTTTTCTTGGTTTCATTCTTTGAAAATAGTGTGCAACTGATGCATGGTTCATTTGTGCCCTAATAAAATATATATCTATGTTTTGAAGAAATCCTATTTTATTTTTCCAATTACGAAGGGTTCAGTGAGCGAACGATTGGAATTTGCGGGGTTCAGTACCCACCAAAAAGTTAAGAACCACTGCTTTAGATATATTGAACTATTTCTATTAATTCCTTTCTTCCAAATCGTTTCGTTTGATCTCTCAAATTAAGCCGCGTTCTGGATCATCTTTAACAAATACGACAGTCTTTGAGAATCCGTAGTATTTCTAGTGTTGTGGAGTTATTTCGCAGTGGAGGCTTGTATTTGTACTAAAAACGGTCCCAAATAAGTTCGACATACCAAACGTTAGGAACTTGATATATTAGGTATTACGCAGAGTAATCATGCTGTGGTCGCTGACTACTTTCGTATTCGACTAACTGTCAACTAGTGTCGTCCGACATCGAGTGACCCTCGTTCTTCTTACTACTCCTACTTATATTAGGTGTTAGAGTCTAATAACTATAGAATAGGTGTGTTTCACCATAACAGCTAGCAAAAATGTGTGGGAGAAATGTAGTAATTTGTTTCAAAAGGTGTGGCATAGTGTCTACGACTTGTTGGGTGTGACTGCTGCATGGAACTTTCCCATGTATGCTCAATGAGACTTCAGTCAGGCAGGCATCTGAAAGTTATATTCTCGCTTTATATAACCTGAAATTAAGAGATCAATAAAGTGATAGCTACATATTAAATCAAACAAAATTAGGTAGTGTTATTAAATATTGACTAGCGTTAAATACCGGAATACTGCGTGCTAGCTACAAGATTAGCTAGTTGAAGTTGGCTTGTTACCTGGGCAAGCAAATGCTCCCGATGTCTCCATCAAGGTACAATGTAAAGTTATATTATATTCGGATGCATTGAACTGTTCAGATTGATTGATTTCTTTCCAAATTTTAGAAAAATGTGTGGGAAAAATGAAGTAGCTTATTTCAAAAGGTGTGGCATGGAGTCTACGACTTGCTGGAGTCGTTGTGATCTATCCAGATATGTTTCCGGGCTGTCCATAACTGCGTTGTACTTGTTGGGTGTGACTGCTGCATAGAACTTTCCCATGTATGCTCAATGAGACTTCAGTCAGGCAGGCGTCTAAAGTTATATTTTCGCTTTAAATAACCTGAAAAAGATTGATAAGCCGTAAAAAAAAACAAATCAATAACGTAATTGCTGCATTATTAAATCAAACAAAATTAGACAGGATGATTAAAGATTGTCTAGCGTTAGATAGCGAAATACTGTGTGCTCGCTTCAAGATCAGCTTTTTGAAGTTGGCTCGTCACCTGAGTTTGAGCAATATTGATATGCGAGGCGTGCAAACAAACGCTTCCGATGTCTCCATCAAGGTACACCGTAAAGTTATATTCTATTCGGATGCTTTGAACTGTTCAGATTGATTTCTTCCCAAATGTTAGAAAAATGTATAGACAAATTAATTTATTTCAAAAGCTGTGGCATGTTCACTATTCCCATGAATCGGACTATTGTCCTTATCTTTGTCGCCTTATTTATTACAACGTTTCGGCCGTTGTACGCTCTGGCCTTCTTCAGGAGGTTGGAATGTCGAACTGAACCCTTTATTTCGCTCACTAGGGTAGAGTTCAATACCTGGTTAAGGCGGTGGCTAACTTGGAGAAGGGAATTAACATGATATAACTGATAACTGACACCCTTTAGACATGGCATGTGGAACTAGAACAGTCTACCCCAGTGAGCGAAATAAACGGTTCAATTCGACATTCCAACCACCTGAAGAAGGCCGGAGCGTACAACGGCCGAAACTTTGTAATAAATATGGCGACAAAGATGAGGACAATAGTCCGAATAATGTAAATAGTGTACATAATACCTCATCTCAGAAATATAGACAGATATTGTGAGATGTTGTCTACAAGATGTTGGAGTCATTGTGATGTTAGATCTATCCAGACATGTTCCTTGGTTGTCCATAACTGAGTTGTACTTGTTGAGTGTGACAGCTGCATGTTATTTTCCCATATATGCTCAATGACGCTTCAGCCACGCGGGGTCATAAGAAGTATCTGTAACTCAGCCATGTGTTTATGGGAAAAGTTTCGTGTTAACCACAGAAGGTGGTAGGTTACGATATATTGTTGGAGCAAACTCACAATCCTGGGAAACATATCAAGCATAAAAGTGTATAAATGGCATTCAATAATATCTGTGTATATCACGCCTGTGAAAACAGATTCTGTTTTTACACGTGGTCATTATTAACTGTAACAGTTCTTGATCATCATTAACAAACACGACAGAATTGCGAGAAAAATTATGGGGGACAAACAAAGTAGTTTTATTTTTTTTTTTTTTTCAAAATGCGCTCCGAGGTGTTGGAGTCATTGCGTTAGTAGATCTATCCAGACATGCCCCAGAGTTGTTTGTGACTGAGCTGTCTTTGTTGTGTGCGGTTGCTGAAGGGATTTAGGCCTCTAACATGTTCATACATTACTTTCTGTGACTGATGCTATTATAATGTCGTAAAACATAAACACTTGATATTAACTCGCTTGCTTACACCCTGATCTATTTACCATTTCAATTTTGATATAAGGACGCCGACGTGCACAGAGTATCTGAAATGAAAAATTTTAGCTTAAATTTTACAGTAAGTTTCCCTTCAACACTCTGTAGATGCATCAATACATCCGCAGACTAAAATGATAGACCCTATTTATTTATTATATTGTCTATTGGAATAGTATTAAATACTAATTTAGCAGACTATTAATTTTTAGAGAAAGTGTATCTCAGCTCGGACTTCCAGAGGCTGACCTCAAAGGTCAGATAGAAGACAAAACGAGGAAATTGATTATGTTCGGATAAACGAAAGAAAAAATGGTTTTCGGTGAGTTGTTTCTTAAGCGTCAAGTAATGTAGACGTGTTGACATTTGTGCCTGGGAACGGCTTCCAAGTGGGGAGAAGGCGATCCAACTGGCTAGTTAAAAGATGTATACGTCATCGTTAATAAACTAGCTAAGTTAAAATTCCCTGTGTTGAAGTATTTTTATTTCGGAAGCAAAACAACTAGGGATCACCAGCCGAGAGAGAAGAAGGCAACTTTTTTTATAAAATTGAAGCCGTCGCCCCAAGACGCCCCTCACCAATGGGGCTTTGCAACAATATTTGAAAAACATCGGCTAATTGCCAATTGATTCGAACTTTATAAAATGGTAAATAATAAGGATTTACTTATAGTTGGTTCACACATAGACTGAATAGTGAGCTCAATCCTCACAGGGTGCCCCCTACTTTTGGCCTTGTGGCACATCTAAGCTACGCTGGGTAATTCATTTAGGTACCTCGAGGTGGTGTAATGGTTAGCAAGCTTGTCTCGCTAAAACAATTTCGACTAAGTAGTGAGTTCGATCCTCACTGAGCGCCCCCACTTTCGGCCTTGTGCCAAATCTAAGCTACGCTTGGAAAATCACTATTAATAGTTTAGCAAATGTTTTTACATTTATGAATATATATATAATTTTCATATTTATTTCTTTATAAATTGGCAAATGATAAAAATTGCATTGTATTAATCTTAATACAAATGTATTAATTTTTAGAATATTGTAAATATAAAATTATTATTGTAAATGAACAATCTAATAAATAAATAGTGTTTAATATTTTTGTTGTAAATTTTCAACAAAAAAATGTAGAAATTCACTTTCATCATATGTTTAGGTTTTATTGCAATTTTAATCATCGATTTTGTAAAACAATAAACATTTCCGAGAAGTAGTTAAAACAAAAGCGGTGTCATGGGAAAACTGTCCTTTTGAGACTCCGTTATTTTGCAGGCACGAAGGACCATGTTTGCCAAATTGTTATTCTATTGGAAACTTTTAGCATGGGGAGTGTTCAGGATAATTCCTGAAAGGATGAGTAAGGGTGGGAATGCTCCTAAAATAGTCCCTGTAAAAACAAAAATGAATGACTGAACTTACGTTATTGTTGTTGGATGAGAGATTAACGGAGTTAGTAAGGTTTCTGGGAGTTTGGAGATTTGCGTCCAGCCTCAACTGCTGTATTGCTCGAAAAGGACTACTTTAAAAATTAATACTGCGCATGCTCCCGTTATTTTCTTTCTTTCTTTCTTTCTTTCTTTCTTTCTTTATTTATTTATTACGCAAGCGCATCATGCTGAAAACCGTAGCTGCTACTAACAGCGTTTTCAAGACATGCACGTCTGGTCAAAAATGGTGGGTACAGCCATGGCCAGTGTGTACTACGCCGTGTGTGGTTTGTGACCCTCGCCATCTTATTTGGTTTTTTCTACTTGCATTTATTTACGTTAAAAATTAAACTAAATACAAATGAATATTAAAGGATGAAAATTTTTGCAGATTTTGGCGCCATCTTGGGTTCTTTCTTTTCGTCCAAATTCGTGAATTTGTTTTGCTCCTGCTAAGCTCGAAAAAACACTATATAAAAATTCACTATTTTTTTATGTATAATGTTGTTAAAATTATTCAACATTTTAACAAATCTCAAGTTGAGTTAAATGTTTAATTTAGTTTGTTTAGTTAGTTTTTCCTTTCGCTTGGGCAGTTAAGCATCACGGGGGGGGGGGAGACACGGCCGTCTGTCAGCGGCAAGGCGAGTGGCCTGGATGAGAGATATTTCGTGGGCTCTGAGAGTGTCTACCACTGAGTCGCTCCAGGGTCTTCACGGTCTGCATCTCGCTCTCCAGCCAGAGTAACTGTGTATGCTCGTACGACTGGTTGGTTGATAGACATACGAGTGAGATGTCCGAACAACTTGATCGTTCGAGGTGTTGCGTGATTGGTACTGCTCCTACCATATCTCTCATTGCCTCATTCCTGTTGATGTTAAAAACTGCTGCAAAACATTGTTCATTTATTTAAGACAGAACGATCTATTTTAACATGTCTCTAATTTGTATTTAGATAGATTGTATTTATTTCCAATTTTTCTAGTTGAATTCATCACCTATGTTACATATGATCCATTATTGTACATAATTAGGTTACAATAAAATTTGTATTTTATATGAATATTACGTTATGAAAATTGAATAGTAGATTCAGTTGGGGCTCACGGGACCCTTGCACCAGCCATGGGTGTAGCGGCGGCTACAACAATATAGTGAACGTTTCAGATCAAAATTCAACCTCATAACTGTCAGGCTGTGAAATTATTGATCCGCCCTCGTTTAGCGCCGAAATAACCAACCCTTCCTCTGTATAGCTAAATACGTTATAGCTTCTAATGTACAGGAACAGCTGCATGCATATGCACCCTTTCATGCATAGCAGAGATACATATGACGAAAATGTGTCATGTACAGGGGTTGGACAAAATAATTGAAACACTTCCTCCTTGAGCCTCACATACAGCTTTAATACGTCTAAGTATGGAGTCATACAGCTTCCTGACCTCACCCAGAGGAATTTTCAGCCATTCTTCCATTAATACCTACTCCAGCCCTTTAAAACACGACAGTGGAGGATAGCGGCTACTAACTTGTCGCTCCAAAATGCACCACAAATCTTCAAAAATATTGATATCTGGAGATTGGGGAGGCCACTCCATGTGTTCTAGCTCACTTTCCTGCTCTTCATACCAATTCTTAACCACCCGAGCGGGATGTATTGGAGCATTATCATCTTGGAAGATGCAGTCACCATCAGGGAATGAAGTCTGGGCCATTGGATGAATATGATTTCCCAAAATGTTCAGGTAATCTTTGCTGTTGACTCTACCATGCAGGGCAACTATTGGACCGAGGCATTTCCATGATATGGATGCCCAAACTATCACTGATCCACCTCCTTGCTTCACTGTTGGAAGAAGGCAGTCAGGGTTTTAAACTTCTTTGGGCTGCCTCCACACATAAACTCGCTCTGAAGTTGGGAAAAGAGAAAAACTGAACTCGTCTGAGAATATAACTTGCTTCCATTTGTCTGCAGACCAGGCATTGTGATCTCTGCACCACTTCAACCTCTTTTGAATGTTGCGAGTGAAGAGAAGAGGTTTCCTTACAGTGTCTCTTCCATGATATGCAGCCTTATGGAGCTCACGATGAACAGTTTAACTAGAAACTGGACTATTCAGATGATTATTCAACTCAGCAGTCACTTTGGCCGCAGTAGTCCGATGATTTTTTGCCACATTGCGTTTTAATGCACGTCAGTCTCTGTCAGTATGTTTGCAAGTCCGGCCCGAATTGCTACGCTTGCTAGAGGTTTTGCCCTATTTCTCGAATTGCGCCATCGTTTTTGATATGGTAGCTCTTGAAGAACCAAACAGTTCAACAACCTTAGTGATCGAGGCTCCTGCCATGCGAACTCCAACAATTTGCCCTTTTTCGAACTCGGTGAGGTCACGCATTTAGCTTAAATTTTACTAAATTCTAAAAATAAATAAGACAAAGAGAGTAAATTAGATAAATAAACGTATTTACAAAAGATATAACCTGCAATTACGAAGTTTTAGTTAAAGTTCTTAATATAATAGGTCTTTGAAATATAGGAGTGGAATTTGCACCTGTTACAATTATTTTGTCCAACCCTTGTGTGTGTGTGTGTGTGTGTGTGTGTGTGTGTGTGTGTGGTATATAATTTTTTTTAATGTTTACGTTGGTGGTTGTATTGAAAATTTCTCCTGGTTTATTTTTAAACTTGGTGCTGAATTGTCTAAATAATTTGATAAAAATAAAATGGAGAGAATGATTCCTGGGTTAATTTCCATTTGCCTTTTTTCTTTTTTTTTTCTTTTTTGCCAATGACAAATTCTTCAAAAATTCAGAGTACGTGCGTATTGAGACCGCTGAAGAAAATGTTTTCAACGATAAGGATTTACCGGGAGGCTATTTGACTGTAATCCAAGTTCTTAGGGGTAGCAAAGAGTAATGTTAATATTGAAAAACTATAAGCAAGAAGCGCAAAAGAGGAACATATATTGTGAAGTCATAAAAACAAAAAAAACTCTGACATACAGAATGAAACTGAAAAGTAAATATTTTTCAGTTTGTTTCTTTCAGAGCGTTGTACTACTTCAGGATAAAGTTCAGATCTGTGTAAACACACGCATATTCACATGTTATATATAAATTTTGGGGCACTTCGATGTGGTGTAATTGTTAGCAAGCTTGTCTCGCTAGAACCATTACGAATTTTGATCCTCACTGTGCAAGAACAGCTGCATGCATATGCACCCTTTCATGCATAGCAAAGTACATATGACGAAAATGTGTCATGTATAATGTCATATATTTATAAAAGCTTCATGTGTTCTTAAACTATAAGCAAAAATGTGCATATAAATTTCCATTTGTAAAAATTATGAGCGGCCATGCAAGAAACCACAAATAAAGTGCATACAAGGAGGTGCAGAAATGCTAGCTGCACCTCGAAAACAGTTCTCAAAATCTGATAAAAGCAAAGGAGTAAAGAAAAGAAATTATTTCTTTTTAAATGTTTTTGCTGAATCACGTTTTGGTCGGGCTGACAAATTTTCAGTACATCATCTTACATTCAGAATGTCTTGACTAAAGCAAACTTAACACACCTCAAAATTAAATCAAATCTATTATACATATATATATATATATATATATATATATATATATATATATATATGTGTGTGTGTGTGTGTGTGTGTATATATATATATAATTATGAGGATTTGAAATAATCATAATTAAGTAATTCATCGAGTCTAATAATAATAATAATAATAATATATAATAATTATAATATAGATAATTATATATAATTATATATAATATATATATATTGAATGTGTGTGTGTGTGTGTGTGTGTGTGTGTGTGTGTGTGTGTGTGTGTGTGTGTGTGTGTGTGTGTGTGTGTTAAAGTAAATGGTTTAAAAATTTATAAACATTAATATGTAAATTTTTAAACCATTTTCTTTTATGCTTGGAAATGTGATCTGAGGAACCAGGACAAAAATCCCATTCCTGGGGAAATAAAATATAATCTATGGACCTTTAAGGTTGTTTGTTTTAATATTCGCTCTGTTTTTACATTGAACTTTTCGGATTACATCCTCCTTGGGATTATCCATTCGGATTACCAAACATTTCATTACCTAACTACATTTATATATATATATATATATATATATATATATATATATATATATATATATATATATATATATATCCTGTAAAGAAAGCTCTTGTTCGAACACAAGAAAAATTAAATAAAAAGCTCAATCGTAGTACCTTGTCTGTCGTTTTTAATGAAACATGCATAAACGATGGATTGCTGCCTAAATATACAACTATATATATATATATATATATGAAAATTTCTCAAATTTAACTTTTAGAGAAGACAATATTTGTAAATAAATGACAATAAGAAAACAGTAATTGCTGACGCGTTTCGTCCTAATGCGGACTTTTTCAAAGCAAGTAACGAAACAAGCAGAAACATAAAAAAAAACGTATCAATGAACACAAAAGAGACCTTAGAATAAACAACTTAAATAATGCCTTAGTAATACATAGGAATAAATTCAACCATAATTTTGATTTTAAAAACTCTATACTTATAAAAAAAGAAAATAACTCACTCAGAAGGAAAATCCTAGAGAGTGCCGCAATCGACCAATACCCAAATATTAATCTACGCCCAGGTTTTTTCCCTATTTCACCTTTTCTAACAAAATTACTGCTCTCACAAACAAATGTACACAAAAACATATTAAAATCAAAAGAAAATGGTTGAATCCATCAACAAAGATTAATGAAATATTCTCCACACGTGACATTAACTGACGTCATTTTCAGTTAAAAATACGAAAATAGCGTTTCCTACATTCCCGTTGCTAAGAACACTCTGTTTTTTGTTTTTATCAATTTTCTTTGTTTGATTAAATTCATTTCGTTACTTGCTTTGAAAAAGTCCGCATTAGGACGAAACGCGTCAGCAATTACTGTTTTCTTATTGTCATTTATTTACATATATATATATATATATATATATATATATATATATATATATATATATATATTATTATTACTTCTAATATTATTTTTAGTGGATACTCGTATTTGAGTAGCCATTCCGTTTATTTTAAACAGTTTTTTACTTCGTCTACCGGCCTGTGTAATC
Organism: Acanthosepion esculentum; assembly: GCA_964036315.1. Taxonomy (NCBI): domain Eukaryota; kingdom Metazoa; phylum Mollusca; class Cephalopoda; order Sepiida; family Sepiidae; genus Acanthosepion; species Acanthosepion esculentum. The sequence goes on along the minus strand of OZ038497.1, from coordinate 35,632,971 downwards.
GCGAAAACTTTATAAAAATGTGTCCTCCGGTGGGATTCGTTCACATTACAGTGTTGAGGGCTTGTTCCTAAGCAACCACACTTTTTGGAAAACCCGAATGCAGTGAACTGGTGCACAGTGTGCCACAAAGCCCAGATGACAATCCTCAGGTTTTGAAGTCAAAGTAATCCTTCTCCTAGACCGATTGCCATCCAAGGCTGTATATGGGGGAAGAAATATATTGAGACCTTTCCTAAGTGTATTTACACGTGAGTGAATGTCACGAAATTTATTTAAAGCCAGAAAATATTTTTAGATTGTAAATTGAATTTTGTGGGTGGATAAATAATATCGATTTAGTGATGCAAATCTTACTAATTAACCCATAGCTGTAGGGAGAAGATGTGGATTCATACCTTTGCTCCCCGGTTAGCAATTCCGAGCCATTATGCATTTTAACATCCGAACATCCAAGCTTACAGCAAATGGTATTCCCAAGCTTTCACCCATCTAGATACTGACCAAGCTCAACGTTGCTTAACTTGGGTGATTGACATTTGAAATCTTACAACGGGGCCAAATAAATGGTACAGAAACTTTTCTTGGGTGATAGTGATTCACAATATGCTGCATGGTATTTTAGCGGGAAATACACACACACCGAACTCGCCATTATATCATAGACAAGCAGAGCTACCCAGCGTTGTCCGGGCATTGTATCAAGTTAACTCTAAATAACAATATCTATATATAAACTTGACGTCAGTTAATTTATTATGACATTATACATTACAATTTAATTAAAACTTGTGTGACTATATATATATATATATATATATATATATATATATATATATATATATATATATATATATATATATATATATATATATATATATATATATATACTCCGTTCTGAAAATTTTGTATTTATGTGTGTATGTGCGCTCGGCTTAAGCTGAAATTCGTGCACAAGGTCTCCAAACGAAGAAAAGGAAAAGAAGATTTAAAAAAGAAAAAAACTTTTCTTTCATTTTGAATCAATAAATTTTCATTTTTTCAGATATATTTTTCTAATGGATAAAAAAGTGAAATTTGTTTTCGTAAGGAAAATGAGTCTTTCACGGAAAAATGTTTGTAATTTTTAAATAAATAAGCCCTTGATTGTTTTAAATTCTTTAAAATTTTTAATTTTAAATTAAATTTAATTTTTTGCCACCGATTTTTACTTCATAAAAATTATTTTTAAAAATGTTATTTATAAATATATATTTTTTAAATTTTTTGCCACCGTGGAATTCTAAGGTTGGTAGACGTAATACATACAGTTTGAAATAAAAATGTGGCATCTATTTCAGATATGAGTATTCACTACAATAACTTCATTTCCCGGACAAGTTTAACTTTGCCTGTAATAACATATATATATATATATATATATATATATATATATATATATATATATATATATATATATATATATATATATATATATATGTGTGTGTGTGTGTGTGTGTGTGTGTGTGTGTGTGCAAATATATAGAAAAATAGAAAAGAACACGTTAGGTAAATAATCCGAAATTCGTTAGTATTTTTATTTTTATTTTTAAAAAACAGTGCTCAATACGAAAGTAGATCCTAAATTATAATTATTTTTAAAAAAATATGATTCCTTCGCTACATAAGAGTTCTCATGTTTCAAAAACAAGAGCCAAAAGCTCTGTTTCACCCTCAAGCGAATTTTTTGGAATAACTAATCTTGAAGTTTACGCATCTTTGTAAGCATATTCATTCGCAGAATTAATACAATAATAATAATTAATATATATATATATATATATATATATATATATATATATATATATATATATATATATATATATATATATATATATATATATATATATATATATATATATATATATATATATATATATCTTCGGCAGAATTGAGTCACTGTCAGTCACTGTGTGTTTATCTAAATCTAAAAATAAACACGCTAAAATTCACCTTCATCCCTGCTGTGCGCCGACGGCTTACTGGTAGAAGTTCCGACTGACGCAAATTCAGTCGGGTTTCGATCCTAGCTAGAGGCAACCGGACGTCTAGCCACATTGATGAGCTGCGAAACAGTCTGTCTGTGGATGACAAATATATATATATTTGCCTGCGTTTATTTAAAAAATAATTTGAATGGCTTGGGGTTTATGTATGCAAATAATTAGATACATGTTTTAATGTTTTTTTTTATTAAAATTTTACCTTTTTTATATTTGTATTTTTATATAAACTAAATAAACACGCAAGCTTGAAATCCATTAAAAATAACGTTTAAGCAATAAATTCAAATATATATATTCGATCCTCACTGGGTGTCCCATGCTTTCGGCCTTGTGCCACATCTAAGCTACGCTTGGAAAATCGCTATGATTCCATACATTTATGCACACATACATACATAAACACATGTACAAGTGCCTGATGAATCAAACAATTGAGCAAATCACACGCCCGGACACACGGAGAAATTCACTGATAAACTAAACGCGAGTGAAAAAGAACTGGTGCAAAGGTTAGATAAGGGCGTAGTCGATCTTTTTGTGCTTATCAAATATCATTTGCGGCCTCCATAACGGTGAAACTGCTACCGTTTGACTACAATGTTATCGGCGGAGGACATCGACACGCTCGATTTCAAACAAGATCACCCGCCATTAGATTTGTTGCCATCTTGGAAAAGCGAAAACATCATTTCAGTATGGCTACTATGGCTTCCCCTCATCTTATCGCACCTATTATGAATTTTCAAATGGAAACTGGAGGGTGGGGAAAGGAAAGAGGAGAGGAAATAAAAAAAAAGGTAAAATGAAAAATTAAATGAAAAAAAAAAGAAAGAGACGAAGCTTACTAAAACAAATGAAGAAAGCTGAAAGAATAATAGGAAAAAAAGAAGAATTGTGATGAATGAAAATAGTAACGTTGAAGGAAGGGTTGTCCTTCAATGAAAAAATAAAGTAAAGAATACAAGGAAGGAAAAGTAGTATTTGAATGATAGAAGACGATGAAAGAAGATTGGATGAAAGGAGAAAAGAAGAACAAGAATAGGAAGAAAAGGAAGAAGACAAAGAAGACGAAGAATAAAACGAAGAAAAGGCAGAAGAAGACGACGACGACAACGACCAAGAAGAAGAAGAAGAAGAAGAAGAAGAAGAAGAAGAAGAAGAAGAAGAAGAAGAAGAAGAAGAAGAAGAGAAAGACGAAGAAGAATAACCAGTAAACGGGCGGGTGAGAAGAAAGAAATGAAATAAAGAGGAATGTATTTAGGATATAATGTGTCATCTGACAGCATAGCGTTAATAAGTTGTGGTGAGATGTTCTGGCGTCGCTCGTAAATCGGTTGGGACAATCTTAAACTGAGGTTGACGGAACCGATTTTGCTTATGGCAGTTGGCGATGCTATCGCGTGTCAAGAAAAATTAATGCTTTTTTATGTTGTAGTCATCAATCAGTTTTTGAAAAGAATAAAAAAAAATAAGGTTATTGAACACCATCGGCTGCTGAGACGAAGATGAAAGTAGACGGTGGTGGGAAGTCTAGTAGAAGGTACGAACGGGCAGAGGCAAATACA
>OZ038497.1:35604364-35621864 GCA_964036315.1 Acanthosepion esculentum | reverse complement strand
GCGAAGTTTATGCATTTGAGGTATGAATTCCTTGTAGTAACTTACTAATCCTAGAAGATTTTGTAGTTCTGTTATGTTTTTAGGAACTGGCATTTTTTTAATTGCTGTTGACCTTTCAGGGTCTGGTCGTCTCCCTTCTTGATCTATTATATGGCCAAGGTATTTGATTTCCTTCATGAAAAAATCGCACTTATTTTCTTTTACTTTGAATCCATAGCTTTGTATTCTTTTAAATACTTCCTTTACATGTTCCTTGTATTGTTCAACGCTTTCGCTATTAATCAATACGTCATCCAGGTATGCAATTGTGTACTCTACTCTGGCAAGCATCGTATCTATTATCTGTTGGAATATAGCCGGCGCGACCTTAATTCCAAAAGGTAATCTTTGGTATCTGTACAGTCCTTTGTGTGTGTTTATGCATAGTAGTTTTGAACTTTCTTCATCGACTGGAATTTGCAGGTGCGCCTCACTTAAATCAATTTTTGAAAAATACTTTCCGCCATTTAATTTAGTGAATACTTCTTGACTGGGTAGAGGATAGTGGTAGTCCTTTATTGCTGCGTTCAAACTTGTAGAAAAATCAGCGCAAACTCGAATTTCGCCTGATTTCTTTTTGACGTAGACCGTCGGTGCAGCCCATTTACTGTATTCTACTTTTGTCAATATGCCAGTGTTTTCGAGTCTGGTTAATTCTTGATCATTTTTTTTCAATTGACGCAAAAGGTACGCTCCTTTTTTTCTTGAAAATAGGCTGAACATTTTCCTTTACTTCGATATTTGCTGCCATTTTCTTACATCTTCCTAGGCCTGCTGAAAATATTTCGTTTTTAGTTTTTCTTTTAATTTGTCTGCCTCGGTTGGTAAGCTTTTTACATTTTGGCAGTACGTACTTATAGGTAGATCCCACAGTTCGAATTTTTGCATCCAGTCCGTTCCGAATAGGTTTTCGGTATTTCTTAAGACGTACATTTTTAGTTTTTTCGTCATTCCATTAAATGTTACGTTTGTAATTACTTCACCCTCGAATTTTATCTTTCTCCCCGTAACTGATCTAGCAATTTTATCCGTTTTTAACATGGAAGGTTTGTTCAGTTTTCTCCATATATGTAGGTTTATAATAGTTAAGTCTGAGCCAGAATCCAGCTGTAGCATAACTTTTGTGTTTTGCATTTCAACTTGTACGTATTTTCTTATGTTAGTCTCATCTGCTTGGTCAGTCCTCGTAATTCTTATTCTGCTTTTATTTTCTCTTCTATTCCAACAGTGAGAACTTTTGTGGCCTATCTTTTACATAATAGACAAGTTTTGAAACGATATGTACAGTCTTTAATCCAATGCCAAGTCCCACAGCGATAGCATGGACTTGATGGTAAGTTTTTTTTATATTGATTTTTAGAGTTAGAAAATTTTGTTTCACCTGTTCTTGAGGTGGGGGGAATCGGTTTGGTTTATTTGTGAAGAGGATAAGTTGGTTTTTCTTCGTACTTTATGTATGTGCGCGGTGCCAGCTTCTTCTATGTCTTTTGAGTCTTTCTTCACACTGATGCATCTCTGGCAGTCTTCAGCTAGTTTTTGAAGTGTCAAATCTTGTTCACTCTCCAATTTAGTAAGGATTCTGCGTCTCATTTCCGCGTCTTTGGTTGAGACCAGACCTTGGACATAAATTAAGCATTTGAAATTGTCCGCGCTGATCTTCTGATAATTTGAAGTCGTCACAATATTTGTTGACAATGGACGCGAAAATTGTGTAATCTTCGTTGTCCTTTTTTTGTAAGGTTCATGCATTTCCATCCTTTGGTGGAATAGTGAAGTATTATGACTGAAAAGTTCTGTTAGCAGTTTAATGGCTCCTTTGAACGTTAGCTCACTTGTTTTTCTGGGAAGGATATAATATACGAATTTGGTATATTCGCATGTGCCTTTATACACTGTGCCATATGTCTTTGAGGACTTGGAGAGTCCACCCCAGTGAGCGAAATAAAACTTCTAACAAAAATTACACAAAATTTATAATCCTGCCCTAAAACAATCTTTCTACTAAACTCTCAAACAAATTAGTCATCCCGAAAACTAGGATTGTTACTAACACCTCCAAGACAATCGGAGATATAATTAGGAGGAAAAATTAATCCATCACCAATTATGCAAAAAAGTTTATATGGAGGTGACATCGCGTGATCGAAAAGCCCTCATCTACAAATACAAGAGATGCTTGTTTGAACAAACTATCTAACTCTCTCGTTTTCTATCGAAACAATGCTGGATATAACTTTGATTTCACTAATGCCACCCTAATTTTAAAAAAAAAGAACATGATTCTTTAAGGGGAAAAATACTTTGAAAACTTGATAACATTATTACCAACTATAAACATACACCTAGAACATTACATTACATCGCCATCTTTCTTTGACTCCATTCTTAAAGAATCTAACTTATATCTATCTAGTATAAAGAACACATTCTTAAAAAGGTCAGTCATAAATTAGAACTTTGTGACACCCCGCTGCGCGGGTTGACGGTACAAAGGTGAAGATAGAACTCCCACTAGACAGACACACATACACAATTACGAAAACACATTACCATCCAATGTCCACTTAGACATACATGAATCTTCACAACTTACATAAACAAAGAATCATCCACGGTTTTAATACACGTAACACGTGTTTTACTTTACTGACTAAGACATAATTGAAAATACCGATGTTTTCTGTCTTTTTGTCTGTTTTCTCTCAATCTCTGACGAAGATTTAATAAAAGTGAAACATGTCAGATTGATATACGTTTCCGATTTGTTCTTTTATTTTATCATCCTGTCGGATCCCGGTCTATATCTGATCTGCATTTGATATCAATTTCATATATACGGGGTGCGATGGGTAAATTGTCGACATTTTATATTTTTAATTTCGAGCAGGTGCATTGCTAGTTTTTGGTTTTGTCGAGTGCACAGTATTATTGGTTCAGTTGGTCAGCATCTGTGAGAAAAAGAGCAACATGACACAATTCACTCCGCCAGACATTTGGAAACACCATGCTGTACTGCTTGGCATTCGCGCCGGAAGCTCCAAGAGGAATCTTAAAGAGTGCTTGGGTATCAATCCGAGGACAGTACAAAGGATTCGGGAAGAGTTGGATAATTCTAATGGTGATTACGAAGGTGTTTGGGAGTAATCACTATTGATAGCGACGTTATACCTCCATTATTATTCCTACTGGACAGAGACTCAACACGGAGGCCTGCATCACTTCAGCTCCAGGTTGGCTGTTAAGAAAATAGGAGAAGGAAGAGAAGTAGAAGGAAGAGAAAGGAGGAGGAGAAGGATGACAAAGGAGAAATAGAAGGAAGAGGAGGGAGAAGGGAGAGAAGAGAGAAAGAGAGGGAGATTATATCGAGCGATGGTACGAGGTGAAGTGTAAAAAGAGTAGGAGTTAATGGGTAGCTTGATCCCTTTAACTATTCTCAAAGACACACCAGTGTTTCTTTCTTTTTGCCTGTTTTCTATCAATCTCTGACGAAGCTTTCATAAAAGTGAAACATGTTAGATTGATATACGTTTCCTATCTGTTCTTTTATTTTATCATCAATATTTGATCGGCATTTGATCTTTAACTTATATATATATATATATATATATATATATATATATATATTGTCATCCACATACAGACTGTTTCGCTGTATCACAGCTCATCAGTGTGGCTAGACGTCCGGTTGCCTCTGGCTAGAATCGAAAACCGGCTGAATTCGCGTCAGTCGGAAATTTTACCCTGAAGCCGTGGGCGCACGGCAGAGAAGAGGGTGAATTTAAGCGTATTTATATTTAGATAAACACACAGTGACTGAGAGAACTCGATTCGATTTACCGAAGAGTCTTGCATTATTAGCCGTAATAGTCACTGTTTACAAACCCACACATCCTCCCCAGAGAGCTCAACCGAAATAAATTTTTCAGGTGCATATGTATTGTCATCCACAGACAGACTGTTTCGCTGTATCACAGCTCATCAGTGTGGCTAGACGTCAGGTTGACTCTAGGCGACAGTCTGTTTCATGGTAGATGCAATCGTCTGGCCTGACGATAGCATCTAGCATGAAACAGACTGTCGCCTCTAAGTGTTGACTTCTATGTTCACTTTTATATATATATATTTATATATATATATATATATATATATATATATATATATATATATATATATATATTATTTTTCCATTGAATGATCACCCACCTCCAGCAGTAACTGTAGCTCAAGTGACAACAAGTCTCTTCAGTAGTCCTGTATTTCCTCAATATTTGAGATGTTCATCTAAATCATTCCAATCTATGTTGTCTTTTTCTTAGTGTCTTCGGGATTGTTCCTAGTGTTCTGATAACGAGTGGTACGACTGTCATCTACATTATTATTGAAAAGTTTTTTTTTTTTTAAATACTTAAAAGCGAAGTAAAGAATAAGTTTTAGATTAGACGAAATATCCGAACTCTACTGGGTCACAAATTCGTTTTATCCCATCAGTCATCTGGGCGTGCGGTAATAAGCGAATGAATCAGGCCATGAACTTTACAAATGACGCCTCTACCCCAACATACGTCCTTGTTTTTGCTCTTATTATGACCGCATTTTTTAATTTACTGTCATGAGAAAACTGTTTTCGATATCTATTCATAAATGGATGTAAATAAGCGTAACCTGTTAAGAAGAATAAGCTTTTAAATTTACTGACCTATGGTAATATATTCTATAAGTAATCGTGAGAAAAGGTACTAATAGAAAAGTTTTGCCTAAAAACTTACATAAGCGTTCTTTTTCTTTCTTCTTTTTTTCATTTAATACGTCGAGATCTCAGAACACGTCTAAAACACAGAATGAAATAGAAATCAAATGTCATTTAATACGGCATAAAAGATCTGAAGCATTCTCACCGGGTGATGTTTCAGTCAAATTGAAATGGTAATGTCTTGGCTTCTTTATGGTTGGACAGTTGTCGAAAAATAACGGAAGAAAAAATGAAGTGGAAATTGCTAAATAATCTTAATAGTGGGCGGCAAAGTTGCCGTCTGTCAAAGTAAAATAAAAGTTGAACTCTGACAAATGATTATTTTATTTTATTTCACTTTCTAAATATAATCTTCCAAGATGTGTCTGGGCGTATAGGTGTGAATTCTCAGATGAGTCATTCGTGCTTTTATGAATTTATACATATTACGAAAAAGAGAACTCATATCTATCTATCTATCTATCTATCTATCTATCTATCTATCTATCTATCTATCTATTTCAGACTGTTACTATCTATGTCAGTCTATGACTATCTCAATCTGTTACTGTTTAGTTCAGTCTGTCACTATCTTCGTTTGTTAGTATCTATCTATCTATCTATCTATCTATCTATCTATCTATCTATCCCAGTCTATTATTATCTATCTCAACCTGTTCGTGTTTGGTTCAGTCTGCTACTATCTATCTTCGTCTGTTATCTATCTATCACTGTATTTATCTATCTATTTCTCTATCTCTCTCTCTATATCTATCTATCTATCTATCTATCTATCTATCTAGATAGATAGATAGATAGATAGATAGATAGATAGATAGATATCTCAGCCTATTACTATATATCTATCTCAGCCTGTTACTATCTATCTATTTATCGATCTATTTATCTATCTATTTCTCTCTCTCTATCTTTCTCTCTCTATCTGTCTATCTATCTATCTATCCCAATCTGTTACTGTTTAGTTCAATCAGTTACCATCTCAGCCTGTTACTATATATATATATATATATTCTCCTCTCTAAGTCAATATCTATCTCAGTCTGTTAGTGTTTAGGTCAATCTGTTACTATCTATCTTCTAGTTCAGTCTGTCACTATCTATCTTCGTCTGTTACTATCTATCTATCTATCTATCTCTGTATTCATTTATCTATTTCTCTGTCTCTATCTATCTATCTGTCTCAGCCTGTTACTATCTATCTCAGCCTGTATCTATCTATCTATCTATTTATCTATCTATCTCTATAATCATCTTTCTCTGTATTCTGTTACTATATTTCTTTCATTTTGCTGTGTGATTAGAAGGTTCGCTTTCCGACCCTGAATCCCGAGTTCGAATCTGTAAAGGATCGTTTTGTCATATCTTCCTCAGGGAGGTGATCCTAGCGTGCGGTACTATGTGCCTGTAAACCACCCCACTGATTGATTCACGCCTTATGAGTGAAATTAAAAAAGGTAGAACACTTGGGAAGCCGTCAATGGTTGTGCGAGCACGAAGTCGCCATTCATCGTGACCGAGGGTATGATCGTATTGGCGTTATTCAAACTGCTGATCATGACAGATTATACGCCCTTTCCCAGAAACTGCAACCAAGGTCCGGTCAACAAAATTGCAGTAGAAACCACAGGTGGGCTTTGTGGTTAGTGAACAAACACAAATCGTCTGAGCAGGCATCTGCGACAGATTGGCTAGTCATCTTAGCAGACGGCTGTACTTGGAAAACGGGAGTAGCCGGTCATTATTTATTTACTTATGTGATTTTAGATTTGTGCACCAAACGTCTATTTAATTATGCACATTTGGTTGCACTGTGAATAATGTTTTTTATGAATAAATAATAAGGTACATGTATATATGTGTATACTTGCACACACACACATGCACACACACACACACACACACACACACACATATATATATATATATATATATACATATATATATATATATATATATATATATATATATATATATATAAAAGTGGACATGGAAGTCAGCACTTAGAGGCGACAGTCTGTTTCATGCTAGAGCAATCGTCAGGCAACTCTTTCTGGTGCCTGACGATTACGTCTAGCATGAAACAGACTGTCGCCTCTAAGTGTTGACTTCCATGTCCACTTTTATATTTACACACGCTCTATCTCGGATATTGAGCACTTTATCCCATAAATATAGCACACTTTAAGACTATATTTCTTCATATATATATATATATATATATATATATATATATATATATATATATATATATATGTCATTCGCAGACAGTACTGTTTCGCTGTATCGCAGCTCTTCAGTGCGACTAGACCTTCGAATGTCTCAAGCCCGGATTGAAACCCAACCGGTTTGGTGTAAGTCAGAGTCTCTACCATTGAACTGAGCTATCTTCACTCGACAGAATGAGTCAGCCAAATCTAGCATATTGTTTTTATAAATGTAAACAAACGCCAAACAACCGAAGTGCTCCATTCATTTTTCCAAGTGTCATATATATATGTATATATATATATATATATATATATATATATATATATATATATATATATATATATATATATATATATATATATACACTAATTCATGACAAGTATAATTGTTTCGAAATATCCGATTATGTATTTCGCTGTTTAAGGCCTCATCAGATCTGAAAGCGTAAAAATGAAATTCGTGCATGTGTATATCTGTCTATATCTTTGAGATGCGGTATTATGATTACTTACATTATTCGGACTGTTATCCTCATCTTCATTCTCATATTCACAACGTTTCGGCCGTTGTACCCTCCGGCCTTCTTCAGGTGGTTGGACTGTCGAACTGAACCCTTTCAATAATTTAACTGAGCTTAAAGAACACATTCAGTTAGCAGTGCAGAGGATGACTCCTGAAATGCTTCAAAATTCGTTTTGCAACGATAAGGATGGATGTGAAATTTGCAATGATTCAAATGGAGAACATGCTGAAAATTTTCCACAAAGTTTTGACGTAAAATCTATAAATTTATTTGTTTTGTATCATATTTATGTAATAAACGTAAAATTGTGTCAGTTTTTGTTTTTTTAAATTTGTTTGATTTAATTGAAATAATTAATTCTGGGACACCCTGTATATTGTTTAAAATTTACTAAACTAGAATTTTTTTTTGCAACACGCTGACTCGTGTTGAAATCCTTACAGTGTTTAGTATTGTTGAAGTTATCGCTAACATTTTTGTTGAGATTTACAAACTCTACATTTCATTCAATTTCGCAAACCAATCGATGAAATTTGAATAAACTGATTTGTTTAGAAAAATACTTTGAGAAAAACCCTACTTCGCGGTTTAATAATTTCTTTAATGTAATTTTATAGCACTTCATGATAAACAATAGTTTTTTTTTTTTTTTAATGTTTTCCCTTTTTCCATTTTAAGAGCGATTAATAAATTCTTAGGATTTCTTACTCTTGAGCATGCAACATACAGCTGGCCATGCGTATAAATATCTTTCTGGAACGAAATTCGAACTTTTTGAAGCGTTTGGCTTTGTGATTTGTTTATCATTCTCGCAAACGCAGGGCGAACTGGAAACTGGATTCTTGTTTATATAAAAATTTAAAGAAAAGATATGCAAAAAAAAACAGTATTGCATTTCTATTAGATAAATATTTGATAATTAATCATTGTTTTTTAAAATAGTGGGAGTATTATCTGTGTTAAATAATAAAACTTTTAATTTTTCCAAAAAGATGAATGAAGATTTGTTGTACTAAGCTACGCGCCCTTTTTTACCCACTTACCTGTTTGCACTTCTCCCAAAAATTTGGTTTCGATCGGTTAATGTATGGCTTTTTTAGAGGGTGTGACGGACGGACGGAAGTCACAGAATGTTATATATAGATTCATGGGAGAAAAGTATTCAAAATCAGGGATAGAGCGTTTGTAGAGATAAATAGGAATTCAGTGATTCTCCTGGCATGAAGTGAACAGATTCTTCTTGGAAATGCATTTGGTGCGGTTTGTTTGTTCATTTTGAAACTGTGTCCGCATATCATCCATTTCCAATGCAACAATTAGATCACTTTTTCTTTGAGCCGCCATATTTAATAAAACTGCAGACGATAAAACAAAGGAATGTTAGGAAGCCTTTTGCAAAATTTGAAACAATTTTTCATGAATAGATGTTTCAGTTTATGCTTTGTTTTAATTTGTTTTTTAATGGGTAAATTTTTATGTTTAAATAATGGATAAACATTTATTTCGCACCCGGTAGGTATTTTAGTATTTACCCGTCTACCAACGGTGACGTGATGTGACACAAGGTGGGATTTAATGCGGGGCACCCGAGCACGCACACGCGGGTCAGGGCCAAACATTGCTCAGCACCCACAAACGTCAGTTGCACTGACATCGATATTACTACCGATCCCCACTCTCTAATGCAATTAGCGGGAGATACTGCCACGGTTAGCTGTTCCCGGGACTGGGCAACTGTTCATCGAGACCGGCAGCAGTTCCCTGGGACCGGGTACCTCTCAATGTTTTTCCTCGACTGGATCTCTGTTTGCAGACGGAGTCACAAATGAGTTGCACTCTGCCCAAAGACAGAGATGCAACTGAGAGATAATACATTACCTGTGTAAGGTAAGTGTTTAAGCCGTAACAGGTATATATATATATATATATATATATATATATATATATATATATATATATCTGTTTATATTTCTGATATGAGGTATTATGTACATTATTTACATTATTCGGACTATTGTCCTCATTTTTGTCGCCATATTTATTACAACGTTTCGGCCGTTGTACGCTCCGCCCTTCTTAACGTGGTTGGAATGTCGAACTGAACCCTTTATTTCGCTCACTGGGGTAGACTGTTCTTTTTCCACGTGCCATGTTTAATGGGTGTCACTTATCAGTTATCTCCTGTTAATTCCCCTCTTCAAGTTCTCCACTGCCTTAACACGGTATTGAACTCACACTGTTTGGCTCCTGTCACTGGCTCTAACCAACGCCTTTATCCACTGTGGCATGTGTCCTGAAGAAGGCCGGAGCGTACAATGGCCGAAAGGTTGTGATAAATACAGCGACAAAGATGAGGACAACAGTCCAAATAATGTAAATAATATATATATATGTATATATATATATGTGTGTGTGTGTGTGTGTGATTCGCAGACGGTACTGTTTCGTTGTATCACAGCTCCTCAGTGCGACTAGACAACCGAATGCCTCAAGCCCGGATCGAAACCCAACCGATTTGGTGTCAGTCACTGAGCCATCTCCACTCAACATAACGAGTCAGCCAAATCTTGCGTATTGTTTTTACAAACGCCATTCATTTTACTGAAGAGCTTCGCATTTACGCAGATGACCGTTGTTTTTTTTTTCTTGTTAGAATTATTTTGTCATTCAAGAGTGCTCAATTGAAAATATATTTTCATGAGCTAAATTTATATCATTCGCAAACAGTACTGTTTCGCTGTATACTCCGTTATGATTTTTTTTAATTAAAATTCTATTTTGTGTGCCTGTGTGTATTTACGTGTGTGTTTTCGCATTAGGTAATATTAAAAGAATCTAAATATAGGCTTTTACACGTATTTAATTAAATATGACTGACATATGTTTAATAATAGTAGGCACAGTGGAGCAACGGGTGGTGGCTTGGATTGAAGCCTCAGAGAACCGAGTTCGAATTCCAGTCGGATCCATTACATTCACTTACGTGCTCATCCTCTTCTACTCCCCCCCCCCCAGTTAAGGGTAAATAGCAGAACAGAATGTGTTCTATAGCCTTGGGTGGCAACCGGTCTAAGTAAAGGAAAACTCTGCAATCAAACCGGCATGGAGAGAGTTGGGATCCGTCAGGTTATCTTGCCCAAGAAACACCACTTCTGCAATACATGTGGTGCCCCTATGGGATTCGTGATCGTGATGCTTAATAATGACAACTCTTTTCATATTATCGTACAGCTCTCTGGATATCATAATTAATATGGCGCAAGAGTTCTCATACGTCCTCAGTACTTTCATCTAATGCACGTGTGGCTGATCGGGTTGCATAAAGACAGTATGTAGGAATATGCACAAAAATTTATAGATTGGTTCTGTGCACGTACATATATACACATAAAGTTTTGTATGTGTGTTTATCTAAGTATCTGAGTGCATGGAGAGGTAATGGTGTTTCTTTTCCTGTGTACGTTATAGCGATGTCCAGGCGACGCGTGCATGTATACAACTGTGTACTAAAGTATGTGTGTGTGGGTGATTATCTGTGTGTGCGCGTCCGTTTGCATTTTTCTAATGAATAAGACTGACATCTGTTTTTTTTTGTTTTTTTTTGGTTGTGCAACGATAGAGAACTCTTTATTTGATAGAAAGGCAAATGTGTGTGGCCAAACACTTAAAAAAAAACTCCCATGAAAAACTTCTCATTGCAAATTATAATATTTTACTCTTGAAAGAAAAAAAAACCTTCGTCGGAACACCTGCATGATAAAAAGGACTGTGTACTTGCTTTTTATTTTTATTTTTCGAATCTTGAACGAAACAACTTAAGCAACAAAAAAAGACGATCGGAGCTGGCAATGAGTTGGTGTGATTTAGACGTGGAAGCAAATGTTGTTGCTCGTCTTATAAAGACATCTTTTATATGATTGCTTGTAGCTTTCTACTAGGAGATGACCCAGGAAGAGGGTTTATATTCTGCGGAGCTTCATCAATAACTTAACATATATATATATATATATATATATATATATATATATATATATATATATATATATATATAATATATTATAATATTTCATTTTAAAAATATGATTCCTTCGCTACATAAGAGTTCTCATGTTTCAAAAGCGGGAGCCGAGACCCCTAATATACTTTTGGGAATTATGTTGAATTAAGGTGTCTGGTCACGCTTCCTCGTCAAGGAATATATATATATATATATATACCGGGTGTAACAGTAAAACTATCCATTAAACCGTTGTATCTTAGAAATGATTAAAGATATCTTACTGGAATTCTCCGAGGTTTTTATAACACTATTGGACACTACTTTGAGCAATAAGAATGTATTATTACTCTCCAAGCTTAGTAGAAGAATCGTGATGAAATCGATCATAAACGAAAAGGACATGTTCGTCATTACTTAATCATAGCTAAGGATCGAAAACTCATGAAGGATTGAAATAAAGTTCAAATATATATATATGAATATATATATATATATATATTATTCCAGGATCACTTTCCAACTTATTCAAGATGAACTTCACCCTGTCTAACCTTCTGACTTTCTGTATTGGTGTAATAACGTGCCTCACAGGTTTCACGTACAATTTCATTTTCAAGTCTTTTTTCAATGCTCTTTGGACTGTCGTAGCTGAAACTCTTCACTCACGTGCCAAACATCCTATGGATTGAGTTGGATATTTTCTAATTGGTCTCTTTAGCTCTAAGTTGAAATGCTGACCCATCTTCATGTAGTGACTTCCTGATCCATTTTTCCTCACTATTGCCCCCTCTTTTTTAAACCTATTTGCCGTTCTCGTGATGGTTCTTGAATGGACTTTGAAGATGGAAACCAGAGTATGACTGTTGGTACCATTACTGAAGCCCTGAATGATCTTTTTTCTTCTCACCATTGCTCTTTTGGGAAGACATAGTGGGGCTAACACAAAACGATTTTAACCGGTTCTCTTTTTGGCTGTATAACTCAAAGGGGTTTTCAGTGATTCTTAAGACAAGTGGTGTCAAGATGGCAAACCGTCTTATCTGAAAAACTGGGAAAAAAGAAACTTAATTAGTTTAGTATTTGTTTTTTTTGTTGTTGTTTTTTGTTTGTTTGGGGGTTTTTGGGTCTTTTTTTAGATAATAAACTTTTTGTAGCATGGACAATTTTGCTGTTACACAATTTGGACAATTTTGCTGTTACACAATTTAGACAATTTTGCTGTTACACTCGGTAGATGCGGTGCGTATAAAGATATGCATGGAGTGTTTGGTGTAGAAATGATCAAAATAGTCGTTTGTATAGTGAATTCTACATTTTGTAGGCTGAACTGTTACAGTAATTTTGTGTAAAGCTAAGCTGAGTAAATATTTAAAATGCATGCACATTCATGTTAAATTGACGCACACATAGATAAAGAACTTGTATGCATGTTATCAAAGTGCATGGGTATATGGGCGTATATTTTTAGTTATTTACCTAAAGTAATGATCGTCTATAGAATTCCTTTCCGAGTGATGTGTTAGTATACATCTTCAATCTATCTAAAATTTCTTTACTTTCTCTTGAATAATATATAAACTGCGCATAATTTTTTTATGTCACCACGGTTGTTTTTTTTTGTGATTTCAACGAATACTCATCACTTTTGTAATGCTCGTTGTAGTAGAGACTTTGTAATCGCAGATACAGCTATAGTAACGCCGTTGAACAATGCTGGTGTCAGACGCCTTCGAATATCACTCGCACTAATAGTACTTGTTCGATAATACTCGCTCGAATAGCAATCCGTATAGTGATTTGAATAGAGAAATAATATAGTGAATAGAGTAGAGAATAGCGGTCCGTATAGTAATAGAGGATAGACTAGAAATAGTGATCCGAATAGTAATAGAGGATAGAATAGAAATAGTGATCCGAATAGTAATAGAGGATAGAATAGAAATAGTGATCCGTATAGTGAATAGTATAGAGAATAGCAATCCGTATAATAATAGAGGATAGAATAGAAATAGTGATCCGTATAGTAATAGAGGATAGAATAGAAATAGTGATCCGTATAATAATAGAGGATAGAATAGAAATAGGGATCCGTATAATAATAGAGGATAGACTAGAAATAGTGATCCGAATAGTAATAGAGGATAGAATAGAAATAGTGATCCGAATAGTAATAGAGGATAGAATAGAAATGCGATCTATTAGTTAGACGTACGCTACCTCCGATATATGCGTTTCCTCTATGGTCACGTGGTCTACTTAATTCAATAATGGGATCGCCTGCGATTGCTCACTGGTTCAAATCTCAAGTGTCGGCAGCGTCACTTTATTCCTATATAACTGTTGTCATTTGGTTCCGAAGAAGGCCTTGTTTTGAGATTCATCAGTGGATCTGGAAGTGACTCCGCAAATCAAATCTGGACTCGCAGTTCGGAACAGTGGGGACAGTAGAGGTTGTAATCAATGAAAATTGGCGCTATACTCTTTTTACCATGGGCTTCTTCAACGTTTGCAAAGGCTTGCTGGAAAATTGCACGCCAACACGATCGATCGGCAGAACACCCTTTCTAGCTCCTTGGGTCTGGTCTTGTATTAGCAGAGATTGGTTCTGGTTGAGTCTTTGCGCCCTTTCTTTGTTCGGCCTTGATATTTTCTGCCACATAACAGCTCTCTATACAACAGGCATCTGAGAATGCGATGTTGCGCCATACGGATAACGTGATCAACCCATCAGACTTGTGCCTAGATCAGCATTGGTTCGATGCTAGTCGAGTCCGCACGGTCCAAATTCTCAAAGTTGGTGATGTGATCCTGTAACGTTATTCTCAGTGTGAAGGGAAGAGACCACATGGGGAACTATTCCAATTTCTGGATATCCCTGCGGTACAAGGTCCACAACTCCGTAAAGGATAGAAGGGAGTGAGAACCATTGCATGGTACACTTTGTTTCGTTGACAGGTGTATGTTGTTCTGATTGAGCACTCTGTTACGGAACCTCCCCGGTGGCTATCTTGTCTTGCTGATTCGTATGTCAATACCATTGTTCAGAGAACCATCCTAATCTGAAGAACACAGGGCTTACGACCACATTACATTGAAACACCGTTACACGCACGATCACCGACGTTAAGCACAGTCGAGCCTGGTCAGCACCAAGATGGATTACGTCTTGAGAATACCAAGTGCTGTAAGCTTGGGTGTGCAGGTGGAGTAATAGATAATGGTTCCCGTTTTTTAATCACAGAACAAAGTACCAATTCTAGTTGTGTTCGTTATATTCACTTATGCGCAAATACTCTTGGGAAATGGATGAATCCACGTCTTCTACTACCCCATCCCAGCTATGAGTTCATTATTAAGACTTGTATCACTAAACCATTATTAGCTTAAAAAAAAAGTTCTAACAATCTAAAATATTTAACTGGCCTGCAATACACAGTAGAAAATGATTCAATCAATAAAAAAACGAAGAACACAAACCATTTTGGGAAAAGAATCCCTGAAGAATCACAAAGGAAAAAAGACATTGATATCTAAGAAGACTGCTCAAATTCGGAACGTGTCATTATTGATATCAAGAGTTTGTTTTCATCGATTCCTCTCTTATATTAACACAACATAGAATTTATATATATATATTTAAATTGTATGAGGAAATCCAGACATTGACACATTAAATCGGTTAACTTAACGGATGTCTCTCTCTCTCCACCCTCACTTCCTCACTTTGTTAATTTACATATGCTTAGTACTGCCCGTCAAAAATGTGTAAATTTCTTTTCATTTTTCGTTTCAACCTTTGGAAGTAAAATCTGATGATCCGCGGTGCTTTAAAAGGGCTCTGATGAAATAATTTATTACATGGAACCTTAAAGTGGTCTGTTTTTATTTAAATTTTATTTTATATATATATATATATATATATATATATATATATATATATATATATATATATATATATATATATATATATAAAGCATGATGAGAGGCCTCGTATACTTTCTTGATATGTATATAATATATGGATAAAATAACTGAAAAAAATTGGTTGTTTTTTTTATGAAAGTATTTATTTCTGTGTTTTTATATCGCACTGACGATTGCACTAGCATGAAACAGACTGTCGCCTCTAAGTGCTGACTTCCATGTCCACTTTTATATATATATATATATATATAACGTTTACGAATTTATATATATATATAGAAATATATATATATATATATATATATATATATATATATATATAACGTTTACGTATTTATCCATATATATATATATATATATATATATATATATATATATATATATATAAATAACGTTTCTGTATTTATGCATATATATATATATATATATATATATATATATATATAACGTTTACGTATTTATATATATATATATATATATATGTATATATATGTTTATAAATAACATTTACGTATTTATATATATATATATATATATATATATATAATGTTTACATATATATATATATATATATATATATATATATATATATATATATATATATATATATATATATACGTAAACGTTGCTTTTAGTCGAAACTTATATTTGAGTAAATGCTCCGCTTATATATTAAACAGTATATTCATTTTCGTTTACCAACCTGAATATTTAGGAAATCTCATTAAAGAAAAATATACGTTCTCCGGCAGGACTCGAACCTGCGTTTCCTTAGTGGAAACCGAAATTGGAAATGAAGTAATTTAGATCTCTCGACTACGGAGTACGTCGATGACTAATCAAAGCTGAATAGTGCCTTTGAACGCAGATTTTTCTCTGACTCTCGAATTAGTCATATCTGATCAGTTTCGTATCCTAGCGTAAAGGGATTTTCTATTTATTTATACGACTGTAACGAAAATTGTTCCGTTTCGCTATCTTCATTTGTATAGGTGTTGTTTTTTAATTTAGTAAGGTGTTGCATATATCCAAATGCACGCTTTTGATATTTCCTTTAACATCTAGCGGCCAGGTGGCTATCCAGGATGGCAGGTTTTAGTGAGTCACTCAACCTAAGCTTCGTTGTAAAGGACGGGTTTATTGTACCTCACGTTTCAATATTTGACCAGTAACTGAGGCGGCGGGGGGGAGTAGAGATCGATTGATGTCATTCCCAAGCGATATACAATAGTAGTACAGCAAAAAAATTCAACCCCAAGATTATTATTTATTCCGAATTTGATTTGATGTCATTTATTTACTCAATTCACCGTTACTAAACCAGATTAATACATGAAATGAAAATAGATATGATTATTTTAATTTTATGATGACCAGTAGATTATTATTTTGACTTTTGCATTAGTATTCTATACGCTAAGTTGTGAAAACTTCGGTGCCAATCACTGCTGATAGACGTTTTCTAAAGTCTTTTGATAATGTGTCTCTATCTTTCCACTGATATTTTCGTTCATTATTCCATGAAGAATCGTTCCAAAATCGTTCAATTTCTATGGCGTACGATTATGAAGAGCCGGTTTCAATTCTAGCTACAAATGTTCAATTCGGCGATTGAGAAAGTAATTCTTTCTGTTCTGATGAACTTTCCTCTATGGTACCTAGACTTTATGAATTTGAACACAATACTAGATTAGCGGCAAAGTTTCATCATTTTGCATTCGAAATGGCTAGATGTAATCGTAACATCTATGCTAACAGTCTCTTCTCTTGTTTGTGGAACTCACTTCCGGCTTGTTTCCCAGTAAAACAAAAACTCTGTGTTACAAAATGCGATATTTAAAACTTGTTGTAACCCTGGAAGGGTTACTGAATCAGGAATATATCAAAACGGAGGTTGGAAATGAAATGGTAATCTTTATAACATCAACAAAATACAATACTCGCCAGCGGCGTGTAATAGGTAAACCACTCCTCGTGGTGGACTACTATAGCATATATATATATATATATATATATATATATATATATATATATATATATATATATATACAGCATA
>OZ038497.1:35571864-35599364 GCA_964036315.1 Acanthosepion esculentum | reverse complement strand
AGCTTTTGCATTCCGTGTCCAAAGTTTCGTAGATGGATCCTCTAGTAATCACTCCGTCCACTCGTCAAGGTTACAGCAACGGACTGTTTATGTTTCTCGTTTTTTATGGACTTTTCATTGATGCAAGGTAGATATTTTGATATATTGAGTGTATTTGGGCTGCCATTTTCCATTTATATAGTTTAGTCTAAGGAAAACGAAGATTGTTTGTTAAGAATTATTTTCATTATTTTTTTCTATATCTTGGACTATTTTCGTGATGATATGCCTACAAGGCCCACACGATCTTCCGGTGTGATGTTTTCAAACTTCTTTTCTATGAAGATTATTGGGAGTGGGATGCTAGGGTTGATTGCTTATGAGATCATAGCACACTAGAACCTCATTTTAAATAAATCAAATATGTTTTAATATAGAAAATGAAAGTTAGTGTCAATGTTATACTTGCATATTGGGAATTTGGTCATGTGGTACTCTGGGTTGTAAAATGAACTCAGGTACCGAACGATACATTTGGTGGGTCGTGGGTAATAAATACTATCTATGATATTCTTGAAACAATATTAAAACATAAAGTGGCTTGTACCAAAATTGATTAAGATATAGTGTTGGGACCCTGGGGCGACAAGGGATATGAGCCTTTGGGAGCCTACGTGTTAAGATTGCATACGATGTAAAGTCGTCTAACGTTGACAATCTTGTTTTCAGAATCTGTGCAGATCTTTATTTCATTTTCGTCTATAAAAGAAACTTACTTTTCTCCCACTTCGCTTTTTGCTATCATAATATTCCCAATCTCTTCCCCGATTTCACCTCGATTCTTTGTCGCAACCCAACTTCATTTTGGTACAGTCGAACTTCTAAGTTCTTCTTCTCAATCTACGCTAATTAGTTCCATCGAATATTGCCTCCAGGAACAGACCATTGCTTTCTCCTTTGCAGTCGCAAGCATTCTTATGAGACATTGCACTTTCTACTGGCTTGGAGATCTTATTTCAAAGTGACACACACCAACGTATCGCCAAGGTGAGTTGTAAAAGTATGCAAAGGGATGACCAATCTCTGAGCTGACCCTGACTGAGGTCAGAGGAAACTAACCTATCAAACTCATCAGAAACTAGTAGCGGCGTATTGACTGAATTAAACACGATCTTTCTAACATTCAACATGGACGAGAAGACTAAATATATACAATGACGTGAGAGGGAAAAAAAATGAATATTTTGAATAGGTTTTTCTAAAGAAAATTAACGTAGAAATGGCGAAACCAAAGAGCTGCCCTGATAAATGCAGACAATACTAATTCCGAGAAAAAAAAAACACTATCATTATAAACAAAGTTAATATAGAAAGTGATCCCAGAATGCAAGCTTTACAATCAAATGTGATTTTAAAATTAAGTGAAATTATAGCCTATTCTCCCTTAACGATTTACTCTCTAAATAACTTTGATTTGGTTTGGTTTGGTTTGGTTTGTTTTACGACATATCAACCTCAATGGGTTATTTAATGCCGACAATTTTTATTGCTGGTAATATTTTTTTACCAAAAATGGGTTGCTGGTAATATTTTTTAAAATGTATTGCTTGTGATGATGTATTACTGGTAATAATTTTTTCCTCAAAAATGTATAGCTGGTAATGTAATTTTTAAAAATGGATTGCTGGTAATTTTTTTTTTTCAAAAACGTATTGATGGTAATAGATTTTCTTCTTCAAAAATTTATTTCCGGTAATAATTTTTTACAAATTATTTCTGGTATTAAAACCTATTTTTACACTTTCATAGTGTTTTAACCCTAAATTGGGGGGGTTAACTATTTGTCCATAGCTGGGACCATAACAGATGATACCATCCTGGGTCAGGGTGGACCTGGGAGCACCAGCAATTAAGAGGTGGTTCCACGCTCCTCAAAACCTCCTGATCAGAGGCCTTGCCGTTGGACGTAGTTTATCGTCATACCCAGGACGCGGATGTAGTTTATTGTCATACCCAGGACGCGGGTGTAGTTTATTGTCATACTCAGGGCGGGATAACTTCGGGCTTATGACCTTCGGCAAAATCTCATAAAATATAAAAATAAAAAAACTCATCTAACCAATCGGTATTGTACGTTACAGGAAAACTTTAATCGGAATTATTTTCTTTTTCTTCCAAATGAATCAAAATGAATAAATAAAGGGAAAATGAGTTAAAAAATTACTTGCATAATAATAATCAGCAAATAAGTAAAAAAAAAAAATAACAAACATTCTACAAATTAACTACAAATAATCGTTTTTATATCCTCAGGTATTTCTACTCAATAGTCTTTAGAAAAATTTGAAACATAACCGTTAGTGTCTGCCCCACGCAGTAACCATTAGGATAATACAATAGAACGTACTTCCCAAAATTCACTATTTACCTGCATATATAAATAGTCAAGCTAAAACACAACACACATGGCTTGAAGATTGCGCTCAAGCATAAAACAGTCACAGCTTGGCGTTGACTTCAGTGTCCACTTTTATATTTACATACGCTCTGATTTTGAGCACTTTTACAAATAAATACAATACTATATTTTATAAGAAACCTAATACATAAAAACACCCCACCATAACACAAAAATAATTAAAAATCATTATTGACCAAAAAATATTAAAAATAACTCCGACATGTTCACCAACAACAACAACAAAAAATGAGAATCCAGCAAAGTAATGTTATATATGAATTTGTTTGCCCAATTACAGAATGTTTCTCTAATAATAATAATTATTCAAAGTATACATTGTTTACACAACCACTACATTATCGCCACGATGAACGTGCTATTTACCCGATAATAGTTCAATTATATATATATATATATATATATATATATATATATATATATATATATATATATATATATATATATATATATATATATGTGTAGAATAGTAGTCATGGTAGTGAAAAATATCATTAATGTATTCTACAAAAATTGTCGACACAGTAACCACAAAACAGACCAAAAAATTTACATGGTAATTGACACTAACATGAAAACAATGTTTTACTACGTTACATTAAAACCGAAAAATAAAAACGAATACCTTGTAAAATACCATCACGAAAAATGGAAATATAGGTACTATAGATAACGTAAATAATGTAAGATATTTTATACAAAGGCAACACTTGCAACTAAAAAAAATAAGAGAACCAAAACCCGAAAAAATAAAATATCTAAGTAAATAATAAGCAAATAAACACACAAACACAAGTAATGTAATAATAATCAACAACAATTAATTGAGTAAAGAATTGACAAACATTATAAAATAGCTACAAATAACCGCATTTGGATCCTCAATTATTTCTACTCAATGGCCTCTAGAATAATTTGAAATATAACCGTTAGTGCCTGCCCCACGCAATAACCATTAGGATAATACAATAGAACTTACTTCCCACAATTCACTATTTACCTGCATATATAAATAGTCACGACAAACACAACACACTTGACTTGAAGATTGCGTCTAAGCATGAAACAGACTCTCACTACTTGGTATTGACCTGAGTGCCCACTTTTATATCTACATATACTCCGATACTGACCAGTTTTACCCATAAATACAATACTATATTTTTATCATAAGGATCCTAATACATAGATATACATCACCTTAAGACAAAAACAATTTAAACTCATCGCTTACTAAAAAAAGATGTAAAACCTTCCAACATGATTACCACCAACAAAAAATGAGATCCTTTATGAGTTTCCAATCCTTGGCTATGATTAGTTAATGTTGAACATGCCATTTTCGTTTATGATCGATTTCATCACGATTCTTCTGTTAAGCTTGGAGAGTAATTATACATTCTTGCTGTTCATAGTAGAGTACAACAGTGTTAAAAAAACACTTCAGAGAATTCCAGTAAGATATCTTTAATCATTTCTAAGAAATAACGGTTCAAAGCTTAATCGAACAAATGGACAATATTGCTTTTACAGGATTTAAACAATATTACTGTTACCCCCACTCTCTCTCTCACTCTCTCTCTCACACTCTCTCTCTCTCTCTATATATATATATATATATATATATATATATATATATATATATATGATGGACTCTCCCGTCGAACTCGACGTATGAGGGTCAGACAGATCAGTTCCCAGAAACTGAAAGCCCGACACCCGCACTGGATTTGATTATAGTGGTGAAGGCCTTGTGCAGGGCCATCCACACTTTTTGGAGGGACGAATACAGGGACCTGGTGCAACGGATGCCACAAGGTCCCTAAAACGACCCTCCGCAGGTTTTGAATTCAGAGTTGTCCTTCTCCTAGACCAGTTGCCATCCAAGGCTATAGAACCCAGTCTGTCCTGATATTTACCCATAGTTGGAGGGAGAAGAAGAGGATTCACACCTTTCCCAAGGGTATTAGCACGTAAGTGAATGTAATGGACTCGACTGGAATTCGAACTCGGCTCTCCGATTCCTCAATCCAATCCAATATATATATATATATATATATATATATATATATATATATATATATATATATATATATATATATATATATATATATATATATATGCAGGGTGATTGAAAAGTAAATCCCCATTTCAAAATACTTATAATTTATTTATTAACTATACTTTTTACAAGAAATGGATATGAAAGGAAAGCGTTTAGCATGAGGATTTATTTAAAATTCGATATGGTCACCAGATTTCCCTGCCAACTACTCGAGCAGACTAAGAATAGCGTCAACTGATTTCACCGAGAACTCTTATGATATAGAAGACAGATTATTGTATTCGCCCTTCAAGTTCTCCCAAAGTATTCGTTTGGTATAGTAGACTTGCTCCTTTAACCAACCCGAAAGAAACAGTCACAGTGAGTTAAGTCAGAACTCCTGGCTTGCCACTCATACATAAAATACATTTACTTTTCAGTCACCTTCGAGATAAATGTGTAAAAAATTCAGATATAAAATATATATGTCAAAGGACAATATGAATAAAGACAAAAGGAAAACTTATGTTTCTTCCTCTGACGGACTTTATCAAGATAAATCCCCTCAGAGGACGAAACGCGAAAGTTATTTTTTTAAATAATAAAATTTATAAATCCTAAGCCTCTATTGATAGCATATTGTTGTTTATCTGTCTAATATTTGTGACAGTTTTAAAATTATTTTAAAATCTGATCTTTGATTTCAATATACATATTGACATCACCGACACAGCCAAGTCATCAAAGTGAATGTGAAGTCTTATCGAAAGATTCCAAATTAAAATTAATTACACAATGTTTTCATTTGTTTTATTTCCTCTCCAACAGTGATTTTAACTGTGTATTCACATCGTGATGTTTACAATTGCTGTTTGAATTCGGACATACGTATCTTTCCCAGAGCCTATTAAACTATATAATTATTTATAACTGTCGATATTCAGTTTAAAACTGTAACAAAAGCTTTAAAGCCTGACGTATAATTTTCTGGGGCCATATAATTTTCTGGCGCCGTATTTTACTTATAAAGTAACTATTAAATGGTAACAACACCACGTGCTTTTTTTTATTGCTTTTTGACTCAATATTTTTTTTTTTTTTACTAAATAATATCTACTGAAAGGGGGTTAAAGACATGATGGAAAGTAAAGAGTAAAAAGGTGTTGCTCAAAACATGGAAAGGAAAAAAGCAGATTTGCTTTGCAATACGACAAAAGCTACATATTCTTCTTTTTTTTAAATATTTATACATCAATTTCTGAGATGAGGTATTGTAACTATTTACATTTTTCGGACTGCTGTCATCATCTTTATTCTTGTATTCAAGATGGTTACGGCCGTTTTACGCTTCGGCCTTCTTCGGTTGATATATACGAAGCATTTATTTCGTCCACTGGAGTAGATTGTTCTAATTCCACGCCTTTTCTGGATATCTTAGTTTCAGTTATTTCCCCTTAGCAACTGAACTCTCCAAGTTTTTGCTCTCCAATGCTGTGGCCAGGTATTGAACTCATAACTCTTTGGGTCAAGTTACTGGATTATTTCAACCAAAGTTTTCATCCATTGAACAGTTGTAAATATGACAATAAAGATGAGGACAAGAGTCCGAACAATGTAAATAGCATTTTACATTAATGTTTACTTTCTATACTATGATCAGCATAATTCACCTCGAAAATTTACGAAATCTCGTATTTGAAAAAAAAAATGTTTATTCTGACATAAATAATGAGAATAGCTCACATCA
Organism: Acanthosepion esculentum; assembly: GCA_964036315.1. Lineage (NCBI taxonomy): Eukaryota > Metazoa > Mollusca > Cephalopoda > Sepiida > Sepiidae > Acanthosepion > Acanthosepion esculentum. Next base: position 35,593,115 of record OZ038497.1, on the reverse strand, counting down.
GAAATTCCTTTACTGTAGTCACCGTATACGAGTCCGTATAAGTGTTATGGGTCCTTACCTATAGCTACAGAATGAACTCTTCCTAACGCTATGTATACTACGCCTCTCAAGAGAGAGAGAGACGAATCGAGCCGAGCCGATAGTAATTCACTCCAAACCAAACTGACAGTCATACTAACACCTTCCACTTCTTGTATTATTATTCCGTGTAATATATCTTCGTTATTTCTACTCTTGTGTTCGTGTTGTTCTTCCTTGGTCCTAAGCTGGACCATAACAATAAGAAAAACAGCTTTTGATATTAATAGTAAAATTGGGTATAAACTAGTCTAGGGGTGTATAGTTTAGACCAGTGTTCGGCAAACTAAGGCATGCGTGATACACGTGGCAAGCCAAGTAATTTCCACTGGCACGGAGCCGCAAATGACATCACGAAAACCGTACCAATAACTACTACAACGCAAAGAAGATATGTAACTGTTTTAATTTTAATATATACTCAGTATATATATTATATATTACTATATAAAATATATTGTAGAACAGGTATATTGACTTTGACTCATATAAAAATACGTATGCTGTTGGTAGACTGAATGATTTTAAAACAATAAGTCGGCAAATAGCAAAAGATTGCCGACACCTGAAATAAAGATTTCAGTTTGAAATTCCTATCACCTGGAAAAAGACTGTGTACATCGGTAAGCATAAAAAAAAATCAACTGTTGTACCGCAGAAAGAAATGGCAATCTTGTGCGGGAAAAAAGTCTGCCTCGTATCGAAAAATAGATGATTGCCTAAGCGTGTATCACGCATGGCACATAACTGACTGAAAGTATATATACTATATAAAATATATTGTAGAACAGGTATACTGACCTTGACTTGTATAAAAAATACGTATGCTGTTGGCACACTGAATGATTTTAAAACCAAAAGTCGGCACATAGTTAGCAAAAGGTTGCCGACTCCTGTTTTAGACTAGACGAATTTTTACTCCGAGGTGGGCTATTCTAAATTCTCTTCTTTTATGTGCCGTGTCCCCTCAGGACGTGGGCGATCATAGTATTTCACGAATTATTAGTCTTAAGTAATGTCTCAATTTGTTTATGTTCTGCCATCCGTATTCAGAAGAAAGTTAGCTAGATTACTATCTCTTTCCCTGTTTCCCTATTGTCTTCAGCGCGTTCTGTAAGTGTCAAATTCTCCAAGCTACCTTTCCAAATTATGTTTCCCAGAAATTTCAACAGTCACTTTCTGATACTACCTTTTTGCTTTCATTTTCCTTAAAACACCATCGCTGCTCACATGCTCTGTGGATTCTTTTAGTTTTAAATGTTTGACTTTTAACCTTTTCTTTTATCAGACGTAGGGAAAGTGAACGAAATTAGCTGAACTGTGTTTCCAGATACGTCTGATAAAAACATTTAACTCCAAAATATAAAATTTAAAAATATAAAATTCAGTGTTTCACACCTTCAGTGTTTCCTCTCAGTACATAACTATGACAAAAGTTCACGTTTATATATCCCCCTTCTCCTCCTGCGTATATTATTCCATCAATAAAAACATTACCTAAATCTGATGAAGTCCTTCTAAAGGCCGAAACGCCTCATCCAGAATTTGTTATTCAATGTACTGCCATATGCCCCCTTGTGCAAATTAATTGAAACAAATGCTTTAGTTTCCTTTCTTTCACCATACGATCAGTTTTAGACCCACTGGAGTGACAGGGTGTAATCGATTCCTTTTTTTTTCCTCAGATTAGATCATTTGCAGTGGTGTGCAGTAATATGAGTCTATTTTCGGGGTTTATGATGGAATCTGTTTGACCTTGAAAAATACTGCGTCATCCATCAGATTTTCATTACGTCCAGACACTATTGTCGAAACTGTCGATTAGTTGTCCTACGGCCATTGTCTGCGTTACTCCAAAGAAGCGTTCGAAAATTGTAACGATGCACGAATACAATAGCAAGCCTTACTAGTGAGCAAATCAAAGTACAATCGACTGGATAGGAAACTCTCCTGATTTAAATCCAGTCGAGAATCTATGGTCAGTCTGCAAGGAAAGACCTTGTTTAATGGATATACGAAGTACTGATATTTGCACTGGGTCATGTTTCATTGGAAAAATACGAAAAATAAATAATAATGGAATTTTTTGTTTTAATTAATTTGAACAAGTGTTTATTTAAGATGATATTATATAACATCTAATACACACAGAAAAGAGTGCTTAACGGTTATGTATCTTCAACCATACCCTGGGGGAGATATTCTGGACTAAAATAAACTATAACCGGGATATTCTTTTCTTTTGGTGGGTTGGTAGTTAATCTGGGTTTCTGCACTAGGCAGCAATATCTTTCACAGTCTATACATCTTCAAGTCGGGAAACGCCATGACTTCTCTTGGGAAAGATAGTGGAGTTGTTTTCCTTTGATTTCTCGAAGAAAGTTGATACGTAACAAAATATAAAATGACAAAACTTTACCGTTCTTTTTTGTTAAATTATAATGTCTAGTTCCAGGAGAACTGTTCACACGAGCTGCACCACCCCATCACACTAAGAGCGGTAGGGTCAGGGAATTCCATGACGCCTATGTCATTATCTGTTCGTCTTGAAGGACGACTAGATGGAACATATACAAATTTGCTTAGAAAAATCCAGAAGGTCATTCGGAGATCCCATGTAACGCAATATACAATATACGGAGAAATGAGACCAGTCTCTCTTAAGCCAAAAACAAAAGCGATTGCAGTTGGCCGGCCATTGCCGTCTCATCCTTACTACTTTGGCATCATTCTGGCGAAAGTTGACTTTCCCAGACATCATGGCTCTGGACTCAGGGTTGGACATTGGGGATCTGGGGACGGCAATGCAGGACCGATCAGTGTGGAAAGGGATTTTTAATGGAGTTCCGACCAACCACGGGAGGTCGAAGAATGATAAGGATGATGAAAAGTACCTCAAGCGAAAACACCATGGCTCGGGACTCAGGGTTGGACATTGTGGATCTGGGAACGAGCAGTATGGACAGGGCTTGTTAATGGTGTACCGACCAACCACATGGAGGTCGAAGGATGATGAGGATGATGAAAAGTGCCTCAAGCGCAGACATCATGGCTCGGGACTCAGGGTTGGACATTGGGGATCTGGGGACGGCAATGCTGGACCGATCAGTGTGGGAAGGGATTGTTAATGTAGTTCCGATCAACCACAGGGAGGTCGAAGGATGATGATGATGATGATGCCGATTTCGACATCGTAAAAAAGCGAAACACTGACTCTTAAAGCTTCTCTTTCATTTAGTAGTAGTATTATTAGTTCTTTATTTATTTTTCACATTTATTTTCCCTCTCCGTTTCTTTTGTTAATTATTTCTGCACCCATTACCGTTTTCTTCTTTGTTTTTCTCATCATATTTTCTCTTTCTTTTGTTTTCTCGTCCGCCACCTCAGAATGCATTTTGTCTTGACCCATCGCCCTGACCTTCGATGTCAAAAAAGTGACAGCCTTAACGTAGCATCCGTCTCCATCTTAGCCTCAATGCATTAAGCACCAAAAAAAATCCAGCAAATCTTTAAGGCTTCGCTATTTCCTTCCGTCTTTATGCCTTCCTTAAGCGATTACAAGGCACACAATAGCATATTCTCTGTCAAGGAGGAAGATGTGAAGAAAAAAAAGATATTTTCGAGGAAGAGAAAGTTGATTAAGAGACTAAGATTTTTTTTCTTTTAATTTTTTTTCTAACAAGGAAGCCACTAATTTTTCCCCCTTTTTCCACATCGTGAAAGTACAGGGAGTAAACAGAAAGGCTAACAACTTCCAAAAAGAAAAGATAGAGAGAAAAAGTATTTTTTAAAAATCCAAACAAATTTGCCATCAGAGTTGGAAGATTGTGGACAAGAAGCAAACAAAACATACCCCGGACATTTTTCTTTTCTGTTCAAATCTAAAACCACTGCGCTATTTTCATGTTGTTGGTGCACCCTTATTCTGAAAGCTATGATTCAAAACCGTTACGTGTAACCATTTAGAGCTTAGGTAATTTTTTAAAGTTAAAATGTATAGGCTGACCCTTTAAGGTAGGTACTCCAATGAAAAGCAAAACCTAAGATTTAAAATACATTTTTAAAAATGAAAAAACTTTATTGGGGCATTTATTTATTTTTCATTTGAAGCTAATAGATTAAATCAATATTTCCAATAATACATTGTTGTATTTCAAAACGAATTTAAATTGATTGGAAGAGGTTCTTTTTTTGTCTAAATAACTAAAAATGACATACGAGGGTCATTCAATAAATAAGGTGAATTTTTCGTTATAAGGACTTCTAATAAGAAGCTTTTTTTTTCTTTTCTTTTTTTTGTTTTACATCTTTTTCACGTGGATTTAATTTCTTTTGCAGATTAAAAAAAAACTTTCAGAGTTTTGGCATATTAACAAAGATGGCCGACCAAGAAGCATGCTCCAGGATTGAACAGCGGTCAGTTATCAAGTTTTTGGTTGCTGAAGGGTGCAAACCAGTTGAAATTCATAGGAGAATGTCAACTGTGTATGGTGCCACATGTTTCTGCCAAAAAATGTCTACAAGTGGGCTAAATTGTTTAAAGAAGAACGGAGCAGTGTTGAGGGTGAAGACAGGCCTGGGAGGCCTACAGAAGTGAGCTCTCCTGAGGTGATCGAATCAGTCAATGACCTCATTCAGTCTGACAGAAGGGTGACAGTGGATGACATTGCAAGGACTTGTTGAGCTTATCTGTTGGGACAAATGCAGGGGTCATCAGTCAGAAGGAGTCATCTTGCATCATGACAACGCAAGGCCTCACACAGCAGCCCAAACGGTGCAGACCATCAACGAGCTGTGCTGGGAACTGCTCCCTCATCCCCCTTACAGCCCAGACCTTGCCCCTTCAGACTTTCACCCGTTTGGTCCCTTGAAAGCGTTCACGAGAGGCACGAAGTTTAAAAGTGACGATGAAGTCAAAAGTGTTGTGAGCGACTGGCTGAGACATCAGTCTAAAGATTTTTATGCTGAGGGAATACGGAAGCTTGTGCACAGTTGGGAAAAGTGTGTGACAGTGCTGGGAGACTACGTTGAAATTTAAAAAAAAAAGTAAGCTTCTATCTGCATTAGAAGTCCTTATACAAAAAAATTCACCCTCGTATTTTAGCCAGATTTTCAATTCTCTCAGCATAATATAATTCTCTTTATTAGGAAAACATTTCAAAAATAAAATATACTTTTCTGAAACTTTTAATTTAATGTTTAATCAGTCTGATTTGAAATGAATATTAATTGCTTTTAGTTTAAATTATCGCAAAAAAAACAATTTGTAAGATAGAGTTTTTTTTTACTGGAAAGTAAGCCAGAAGAGGGTTTTACAAGCGAGAAATACAGAGAAAAGGAACTGTTAGCATAGAACTTACGGTTTAGCCATTTCAATTGTAAAATGATGAAACCTTGTCGGCAATCTAGCACTGCATTTAAATTCGTGCAGTCTAGATGCCATAGAGGAAAGCTCATCAGAACAATTATCATGAAAATATTTTTCTATGTTTCTGAGATGAGGTATTATATACATTATTTACATTATTCGGACTATTGTCCTCATCTTTGTCGCCATATGTATTACAACGTTTCGGCCGTTGTACGCTCCGGCCTTCTTCAGGTGGTTGAAATGTCGAACTGAACCCTTTATTTCGCTCACTGGGGTAGACTGTTCTAGTTCCACGTGCCATGTTTAATGGATGTCAGTTATCAGTTATCTCCTGTTAATTTCCCTCTGAAAGAGTGTGAGTTCAATACCCGGTTAAGGCAGTGGAGGTCTTTCAGAGGGAAATTAACAGGAGATAACTGATAACTGACATCCATTAAACATGGCACGTGGAACTAGAACAGTCTAGCCCAGTGAGCGAAATAAAGGGTTCAGTTCGACATTCAAACTACCTGAAGAAGGCCGGAGCGTACAACGGCCGAAACGTTGTAATAAATATGGCGACAAAGATGAGGACAATAGTCCGAATATTGCAAATAATGAAAATATTTATAGAAAAGACATAGGGAAGCTGTGTTACTGTGATGGGAAAGTAACTGAAGCAGAGATGCAGGGTCATGACCAATAACACTGCAGATTTTTCTTTGGATTTTATCAAGAATCTCTAAATATCTAGCAGAAGCACCGGATTAGATGTGACCGCAATATTCAAATCGTGGATGAATGGTAAACTTATAAATATGTTAAGATAGATTCTGTCAAGAAAAAATACTGTAGCACGACTGTGTGAACCAATTTTTTTTTAGCGGAAGACTTAGCAATGGCTTCAATACTGCATGCTAAGGAGAAAAACAACTTTCCTACAATTCGACATCAGAGATTCTTTTCACTTGGATAAAATGGAATGGAACGCATGTAAAGGATTTGTTTCTGAAGATGGACGTATGACACTATACTTTATAGCCTGAAACTACAGCCATAAGTATTGAATCTACTCTCACACTCTCTCTTTCTGTGAGTCTGCTTTCTCTCTCTCTCCCTTTAGGCCTGCTTTCTTTCTGAGTCTGCCCTCACTCTCTCTTTTTGCATCTGTTCTCCCTCCCTTTGAGTCTGCTCTCTCTTTCTGATTCTACTCTTCTATCTCTCGCTTTGCGTTTGCTCTCGCCCCCTATCACTTTGTGTCTACTCCCCCTCTCTATCTCTCCCTCTCTCTCTCTCTCTCTGAGTCTATTCTCTCTTTTTGACTCTGCTCGCTATCTTTCTTTGAGTTTCCTCTCTCTCTCTCTCTCTCTCTCTCTCACTTTGAGTTACTCTTCTGTTTCTCGCTTTGCGTCTGCTCTCGCCCCCTATCACTTTGGATCAACTCTCTCTCTCTCTCTCTCTCTCTCTAAGTCTATTCTCTCTTTTTGAATCTGCTCTCTATCTCTCTCTGAGTTTGCTCTCTCTCTCTCTCTCTCACTTTGAGTTTGTTCTCTCTCCTTCTCTCTTTGAACCTGCTCACTCACTATCTCTATCACACACACACACACACACACACACACACACACACACACACACACACACACACACACTCACATTTACTCTTCATACTTTTAATTATACTTTACAGTTGACTCCAAACCTGGAGATTGATAATCGATAAACATGGCATATCAAACGGTGGACTGAGGACATTCGTCGCCAGATGAAGGAAAATTGTTGAAATAAACAAATTTAAAAAGCGAAAGAAGAAAAAAATTGTTTGTATTGTAATGAAAAGAGGAATGTCAGAAGGAATCAAAAGAAAAACGATAGAAATAAAAAAAAAATGAGGAGGCAAATAAAGAGCGACATGAGAAAAAAGAAAAAACCGAGGGAACTATATAAAAAAAATGAAGTAAAATTAAAGACAGGTGGGAAGAAAGAAAGAAAGAAAGAAAGCTGAAATATTGACAGAAAGAAAGCTGAAATAGCAACAGAAAGAAAGAAGGAAAAAGAAAGAAAGAATGTTGAAATAGTGACAGAAAGAAAGAAAGAAAGCTGAAATAGAGACAGAAAGAAAGAAAGAAAGCTGTAATAGTGAAAGAAAGAAAGAAAGAAAGAAAGAAAGAAAGCTGAAATAGAGACAGAAAGAAAGAAAAGAAAGAAAGAAAGAAAGAAAGCTGAAATAGAGACAGAAAGAAAGCAGTAATAGTGAAAGAAAGAAAGAAAGAAAGAAAGAAAGAAAGAAAGAAAGAAAGAAAGAAAGAAAAATCAAAAAGAGAGAAGGAAAAAATGGGAAGAAAGGAAACTGGATTGGAGAAGACAGGAAGAAAAACTACTTTAGATTTTTCTGTTATTTCTTCAGCGTGTCAAGACTCCACCAAACTCGAGAAATGGCCAGTTGTCCTCGAGAAGATTCACTTGTTGCCAAATCAAGGAATACAAGAGATGTATTCTGTAAGAAACTGATAATGTTGGGGGTAGGGGGGTAACGGGTGCCGTTGGGAAAGATAAGGATGAAGGAATAAAAATGACGTACTTTGACGATCGGACCAATTTCTTTTCTCTTTTTTTTAACGCTAGATTGGTAGCCTGCTATAAGGAGATAGTTTTAAAATAAAAACAGGTCCTTATCCCTAGGAACAAAAAATACAACGAGAGGAAAGAACCATAAACGCGGAGAAAGGTTTCTTTGTGCCGGCTTTCTGGTCACAGACTTTATCAGCAATTTACATGATGTCACATTTTATTAGGCAAGTCAATTTTTTCACAATGAAATTGCTATCTGTCTATATTTCTGAGACGAAGTATTATGTACACTATTTATATTATCCAGACTATTGTCCTCATCTTTGTCGCCATATTTATTACAACGTTTCGGCCGTTGTACGCTCCGGCTTTCTTCAGGTGGTTGGAATGTCGCACTGAACCCTTTATTTCGCTCACTGGGGTATACTGTTCTAGTTCGACGTGCCATGTTTAATGGATGTCATTTATCGCTTATCTCCTGTTAATTCCCCTCTGCAAGTTCCCCACTGCCTTAACCGGGTATTGAACTGACACTCTTTGGGTCCTGTCACTGGATCTAATCAACGCCAACTGGATCTAATCAACCTTTATCCACTGTGCCATGTGTATTGAGGACACATGGCACAGTGGTTAAAGGCGTTGGTTCTAACCAATACCAACTGGATCAAACCAACCTTAATCCACTGTGCCATGTGTCCTCAAGGACATATTGCACAGTGGATAAAGGTTTTAGTTAGATCCAGTGACAGGACTCAAAGATTGTGAGTTCAATACCCGGTTAAGTCAGTGGAGAACTTGCAGAGGGGAATTAATAGGAGATAAGTGATACTAGAACAGTCTACCCCAGTGAGCGAAATAAAGGGTTCAGTTCGACATTCCAGCCACCTGAAGAAGGCCGGAGCGTACAACGGCCGAAACGTTGTAATAAATATGGCGACAAAGATGAGGACAATAGTCCGAATAATGTAAATAGTGTAAATAAAATAGCTAATAACCAGTTGATGTTGGTAAAATTAACCAGTTGATGTTGGTAAAATTAACCAGTTGATGTTGGTGAAATTAACCAGTTGATGTTGGTAAAATTAACCAGTTGATGTTGGTGAAATTAACCAGTTGATGTTGGTAAAATTAACCAGTTGATGTTGGTGAGATTTTCATAATGCTAGAATTTTTTTTTTTTTGCAATCCTCACGGTATTTAATAATGATGAACTTATCGCTAACATTTTTTGTCAAGATTTATAAACTCTATGCTTCGTTCAGTTTCGCAAACCAAATCGATGAAATTTGAATAAGCTGATTTGTTTGGAAAAATACTTTCACAAAAACCTACTTTGCGGTTTAATAATTTCTTTAACCTAATTATATAGGACTTCATGGTAAACAATATTTTTTAAGAAAATTTCTTCTTTTTTTTTTCTTCTTTTTAACAGCGAAGAACAAATTCTTAGGGTTTCTTTCTCATACAACATAAACTAGCCATGCGTAAATATTTATCTGGAGTGAAATTCCAACATTTTGAAGCGCTTGACCTTGAGATTTGTTTATAGTTCTCTTAAACGAAGGGCGAACTGGAAACTGGATTCTTGTATATATAGGGTGACCCCAAAAAAACGGGAACTTTTTAATAATCCATTAAAACCAAGAGTGATGGAAGAAAAATATTTAATTTTTAGTAATTGAAACCTTAAAATATGCCATTTAAGAAACAATGAGGGAATTTTCATTTTTTTAAATTACGTCCTGTAGATGGCGTCCTCCTGTACGAATGCATTCTTGAAATCTGCTGTTGAGATCCTCATTGACTGCTGCAACATCTCATCTGGGATACTGTGAATTTCATTCTCGTTACTAAAATGGCGAAATGTTTACTTGCTCAAGGTCACTGTCTCGCAGTGTTGCCACTTGCTCATGTCTGGCAATACGCACTTCAAAAATTCCCGTTTTTTGGGGTCACCCTATATAAAAACTTAAAGAAATGATATACAAAAAATAATATTACATTTTTATTAAATAAGTATTTGTTATTTTAATCATTAATTTTTTTTAAAACTAGTGTGAGTATTTTGCATGTTTAATAATAAAACTTAAAAAAAAAATGCATGAAAATTTATTGTACTAAGCTACGCACCCTGGTAAAAACCAACGGTACTTTGTACCCCCTTAACTGTTTGCTCTTCTCTAAAAATTAGGTTTCGATCGGCCAATGTAGGGCTATTTTAGAGAGTGTTACGAACAGACTAAAGGGAGTCACAGAATTTTATAGTAATTTTCCAAACGTAACTTAGACGTGGAACAAGGCCAAAAGTATAGGGCACCCAGTGACGATCGAACTCACTCGTAATTGTTCTAGCGAGACAAGCTTGCTAACCATTACACCACCTGGAGGCGCTCAGTCATAGAATTTTATATATAGATCTTTACACCTTGAAAGTCTAATATGTATCCTTATTAAAGGGGGAAAAAGGTATCTTGTCCTGGGGTGAGGGGGGTGTTAGTTTTTATTATGCAAAATCTAACATTTTTTTTTTATTTACAAATAAATCCAAAGGTTATAGGTTACTAAACTGTTCCTTTGATTAACGCACTATCCTATATAATTGAATAAATTGTTAGGCTTAACTACTGTTTTGCGAGCATGCAGTCTTGGAGGAAGACAACGACTGCAATGAAACAGCTGACTAAACGGATAAACACACGTAGCATACCGATAGTTACGGTGGCGAAGAATGAATCCAAAGTAAATCTAAGAATAACAACTAATAATTTCAATAAGATAACCTCGTTTATTCTTGTACTAGATCCGCCTTCAATAATTATATCCAAGCTTGTTACAATTAAGATAAAGACTGGGACAAACGATGTATAACATACTTAGTGAGCTTAACTATATGCATGGCGTAAGGTCGGGGTTTGATAGAGATAGCAAAGAGACGAAATTTATTAAGCGTTACAAAGGACAGGAAATTGTGGAGAGCCATGATCGCCTACGTCCCGCGGGGTCATACGACACAATTAATTAAGATACATGATCACCTAAGCGTGTATCATGCATGGCACATAACTGAGTCTTTGTAATTAACATGTTCAATATGGAAGAGGCACGGTGAAGCAATGGATCGTGGCTTGGATTGAGGAGTTGGAGAGCCGAGTTCGAATTTCAGTCAAATCCATTACATTCACTTATGTGCTAATACCCTTGGGAAAAGTATGAATCATCTTCTTCTCCCCCTAGCTATGTGTAAATAGCAGGACAGACCGGGTTCTATAGCCTTGGATGGCAACTGGTCTACCGCAGAAAGAAATGGCAACCTACTGCAGGAAAAAAACCTGTCTCGTCAGTCATATATCGAAAGATACATGATTGCCTAAGCGTGTATCACGCATGGCACATAACTGACTGACTAATGTAGCCCATATTATATCGCTTCGGGAAGAATTATGGCGTTCAGATTTGTAGAACCTTCAAAATTTTGGTTAAAAATGTTTCTCTTGGAGTATGGAAAAATTTAGCGTCTTTTTGTGGTGAAAAAATACATTGATTTGTGAATTCTTGCAAAAATCAGATAATTGTTGGATTTTAAATAAACTTTCAGGACCTATTTACAAATAAATGAAATTATTCCAGCAATTCTAGAAACGTTTCTTTTTTAAAAAATTTTGGGAAAATATTTTTTTTTGCTTCTGTTACCCCCCCCCCCCACACACACACACACACTTACTTAATTTTATGAAATTTCGAGAAATTATTTTTTGTAGTGCTTAATGTTTATATTAGTGATAAATACGATTATTGGAGAATTTAAATCATCAATTATTTTATTTTATTTTTTTTATAAAACAGAACCCAGTTACAGAAAATCTGCTCTGAATCGTAAAATGAAAAGGCAATAAAACTACGACATTATTTAATGAAAAAGTTTTTTAATTGTCTTTATGAAAAAGATGGACACTATTGTGTTCAGAAATATTTTTTTCGATGAGTGAATTTTTACAAGAATTGTTTACATTTTTAAAGAATTTTAATTAGAATGATTTATAGTTTCAAATCTTAAAATTTTGTATGAATTTGTAGCGATTATGTAACATTATTATTAAGTAAAAAATATATTTACTAATAATAAATGGAAAAGCTTACTACAATTCAGCGACCCCCAGTATTTTAAAAAGAACTTTGAATTTTTTTTTGCCTGTGTTCTTGTTCCTCAAGTCCAGTAGCTGTTATCGCTCTTTTCAGTATTGATGGGAGTTTCCTTCCTAACCTTTTATTTGAAGTAGTGTGGAATATCAACGATTATGTCATTATTTTCCCTTAGAGTTACATGTGATATGCATTTTATCAGTTGCTGGTGTTGAAAGTCATCAAGTGATGCGGTTTCCGTTATTTCTTAAAGTTGTTTATGATTCTGTAGCGCCAGGATTATCTTCGTTAAAACTGACAGGCTTCACTCACACAAAACCATTTTTAACCATTGACCATAGAAAGCGGTTGCATACAACTGACAGGCTGGTTTGGCGCCAGGCATGACATCCGTATGAAAATCACAATCTGATGAACCTATCTAAGAATGGAGATCAAAGACGTTTTTGCTGATTTTTTGAAGAAACCAGAATCTTCTCCGCCCCCGATGTTCTGCCTTGGTGCTAATGTGACCAAAATGTCTTCAGAAAGAATTTAGAGTACCTACTTCACTTCAATATTTCCCGTTTCTTTTTTCATTATCTTTCCTAAATGGATAAAAAATATTTTTATTGATTCTTTTTTTACGGCTTATCAACCCTTTACAGATTATTTAAAGCCAGAAAATATTTTTAGATTGTAAGAAAAAAAATTGACGAGTTAATGATTTGGTGATAAAAGTATTACGAATTAATCCGTAGCTGGGGAGAAGAATATGCGGATTCATACCTATCCCAAGGGTATTTGCGCCTAAGTGAATATACTGAACCCGACTGGAATTGGAACTCCGCTCTCCGATTAACGATTCCGAGCCATGATCCTTTATAGCATCAGCACATTTCAAACTTACAGCACGTAGTATTCCCAAGAGATACCCATCTAGGTACTGACCAGGCTAGACGTTGCTTAATTTCGGTGATCGTACGAGAACCGGTTTTTAAACGTGATCTGGCCGTAAGTCCACACTAAGAGAAATGCAACAGGTTAGCCATCAGACTTAATAACTTTTGACCCGATCATTAAAAATGATTCTTAATAAATATTCACTTGGGAATGTTGAGTATTAATTAATATTGCGTAAAAAAATATAAAATTCAATCTGTATATTGAAAAATGATTCTTTTCTGCAATCAGTTTCCGAAAATTAGTAAACAGAACTATTTCGCACACTTCTCTCGCGTCTTTTAGGCTACATAGACGCCATTGACGGGCATGGGTACTACAGCTCCACAAAACACTAAGCGTTGCTGTTGTGGTTTCCATAGCAATTAAGTTCTTTTACGTGATGAAGATGGTCGTCCCAGTTACGGTACCCGATGTCCTCAAGTGGTTCTCCAATTTAAGTACTGACCGGGCTCGACGTTGCTTAACTTCGGTAATCAAACACGAACTGGTGTTTTAGTGCGATCTTTGCTAAAATAAATAAAACTCTGTGCAAGTGAACTTGAAGACGCTCAAATTTGAAATAAGATTTCTATCCTTGAATTCAGTAAATATATTTATTTTTAATCAGTTCACCCCAAGCAAAGCGATAATGCCACTAAGACGCAAGAGGTTACTATGAGTAAAAGAGGATGAAAAGACTTTAGAAGGAGCCGGAAACCCCGTCCTAAACATACGGGATAGACCTCTACTCCTGTTCAGAGGATTTGAGGAAGTTTTAAAGACAATAGAAATAAAAAGAGCACTCACACTTAATATCAGACAGTTGTAATTTCTTGGATACATAATAAGAAAAGAGGGTTTGGCGAATTTGACACGCACCTGGCAATTGAAGGTAAGAAGAGCAAGGCAAACAGCAAATAAACTGCGTCAAGAACTCGTGCAAATGGATGACAGAACAGGGATTGGGAAAGATAATGAAAAGAGAGACCTCACTAAGGGCTACAAAAAATAGGAAGCTGTGGAGATCCATGATCGCCCACTTCCTGAACGGACACGGCATTGGAACTTTTTTATGCGAGAATTTTTTTAACAAGGGGTTGCCTCGATGTAATTCTGTTGTGTCCGTATGATTTATTTATTTTTCTTCTAACAATAATGTACATCTTGTACAAGGCCCAAGAGCCACTCGATGTAGAGGATTTCAGGATAAGAGGCACAGTTTAAGGGGATATGTGGGGAAGACAACGTTTGTAGTGATCGGGATGCATCCTCTTGGAAGTCGGTTGTACAAAGCAGCCGTTCGTCGGAAGAAGCTGTTCCAGTGGAACTTCCATCTCACCAATGGAATACGAAGAGAATAATAATGGTTCGCTACAATGTGCGTAACATGGAGAGTATTAGCTGTGAGGGTTAGAACTGGTAGAACTAAAGAATGGAGCGTTCATCTGAACACTTTCCATATAAAAGTACTGATATTATCATTTATTAAAAAAAAACACACACAAAAAAACGCGCTTATATATATTGCATGTAAAAGAAAGAAACGAAGCCAGAGACACTTTTAAACATATGTTTGCTGTATTTCTTTAAACAATAATTCGATAAGACCCACTGGTTTAAATCTGATCAATTATCAGATATTTTTGAAGGATTGCTTGATCGGATTGAACTTTTCAGTATCTCTTTTGTAGTGTTGCCAACAAAAAATAGACCAATTCTTTTGTATCTAACTCAAAAGTATATTTTAAGAAGAATCAATAATAATAATAATAATACTTTTAAATAAATACTTTTTAATAAGAAATCTTTTGAATCATTGGATTCTTGTCAGAAGATCCGATGCAAAATTGCCAATCTTTTGAATCATTGGATTCTTGTCAGAAGATCCGATGCAAAATTGCCACTCTTTAGTCTTTGGTACATTCAGTCTGTCTTTCTCAGTCTTAAAACACAGAAAAGAATGGATTTATTTTGCAATAATTATAACATTTTTCAAAACGAGATTTGAAAGAAACTAAAACAGGATTTCCGTATTATATAAATACAAAAATCTATCATCATTTTGGTTGATTTTTTTAGCGACATATCGACACCTCTATGGGTTATTTAATGCCGAAATCTAAATATTTTGTACATAGTTTTAAGGCTTCAGCTACCAATAAAATGTATTGCTGGTCATTTTTCTATAAAATTTATTGTTACTTTAAAACCTGTTGTTGGTTATTCTACTATAAAAATGTATCGTTGGTAACTTTTTTATAAAAAAAAAAAATGTATTGCTGGTATGTTTATACTTGCATACTGTTTGGGTTTCACTATTTGCCTATAGCTGGGACCCCGGGTCAGGGTTGACCTTGGGATAACAGCAATTAAGGCGTGGTTCCACGCTCCTCAAAACCTCCAATCTCCAGATCAGAGACCTTGATGTCGTTTATCATCATACCCAGGAGCAAATATCATTTTACAGACATTAGATGATGTAAGACATTCTGTAAAATAATAGTTTCAAGTAGGAGGTTTAAAGAAGCCGTCTTTGTACGTCCCTTCATATTCAATTAAAGTTTAAAGAAATAAACTTTGCTTACATTTTTAGTCACGAGAAATGAGGACAATTTGTATTTTACAATTTTTCCGTGGGAATCTAATTGAAACCAAAACGTTATTTTTGGGTACATTCCACTTGAATTACTAAAGTAATACCCACTCGATATATTATGAGCATATTTTGAAAGATCTGATTTGTAGGATACACTCTGTGGTGTGATGGATATCGGCTCGGAATAAGAAATTGTGGAGCCGAGTTCGAATTCCAGTCGTGTTCGTTAAATTCACTTACGCATAAATATCCTTTGGAAAGGTATGAACCCATCTCTTCTCCCATCTCTGGGTTGAATAGCAGGATAGACTGGATCCCATTGCCTTGGTTGGCAACCAGTCTACAGTAAAAAAAAGAAACGGAAAGATACTGCGGAAAAATATTCTGCCTTGTCAGTCATGAATCGAAAGACAAGCGTGTATCAAGTATGGCATTTAATTGACTGATTTGCAATGATGGAAACGCACAGAAGTATGTATTTCAAGATCTCATAGGTTCTATATTATGAATTTATTGATAATAACATTCATTTCAAGTGATGCTGATAATGGTAAACATGGAATTATTTCTATATTATTCAAATCTCGATTTCGCATCTAAGAGCATCGTCATGTCAGACTCTGTTACTGAATTTACCATGGCCGCCAAACATTCTCATCTTCGCAAACACGTAAAGTACATGGTTCTTCATGGGCTGATATGTGGTTTCTTGTAAGTTCCTTGGTTACGGACGGAGATAATTTTTGTTTCATCTCAGGTGACGACATCCGGGTATTGTTTTTGTGTGAAAGTTCAGTCTCTTTGTAAATGTCTGTGCCATTAACTAAAATCTGTGCTCTCGACGAAATAGGACTGGGCAATGTCCCTGGAAAAGATATAATCTGAGGTACGGCTGTCATATTGGTCAGTGGTGTTACACTGATTCCAGATTTGGTTACATCGGGCATCAAAGTCATCATTGCTCCTGTGCTGGGCACTGAGCTGGTCATCGGCATGAGGGTGGCTTGTGAGGTGGGTGCATAGATTGGAAGAGGGAAGTAATTCTGTTGAGGCCGGTGTGTTTGTTGGGAGTCGTCAGTCATGACGCTAGCGGGAAGAACGAATGCTACTTGACAAGCCGGCATCTTCGTGGCCAGCAACTGGACGCTTCCCATTTTTGACGTCTGGATGTGAGAAAGAGAAGCGTCTAAAGTCAGGATGCCATTGGTCACGCCGGTCACATTTGTGGTCGCAGACGAAATCGTTTGTTTGGAATCGGACGAAGAAGATGCGTCGTTTGAAGTGATCATTTCGGTGGGGCAGCCTGGAACTTTCGCCGCAAAGACATGTCGAGATGGTAGCGGCGAAGAAGAGGCCACTTTGTCCGGAGAAGGACAGGAGGAATTTTCGGACGCGGGCGTTGGTCGGTTGACCAGAGCGGCGGGCAAAGGCGAAGAAGACGAATAGTGTCGTTTGGGGGAAGAAGAGTTGGGAAAAGAGGGTGATGAAGTAATGTAGGTAGCCAGGTGGTTGAGGAGACGGGTTCGAATCTCAGGGTCTACTTCGGCCATGGAACTCAAATAGCGACTGACTTCGCTAGCACATTCTTGGAAACCCAATACATATTTCGTTAAGACAGGAGAATCATCATTGGCAGAAGCTAAAAGAAAAACAAAAGAATGGAATTAGAATTGTATTTTTGTACAAATTACAAATATAGAGTCAGACTAATATCTTCTTACTATCATATTCGTTATAATTGGACTAATATCCTCATCTTTGCTCTCATAATGTTCCGGACGTTGCTCGTCGGGTAATCTTCAGTTAACTTTAAACTGAACACTTTATTTAATATATAACGTCGGTGTCTAGGTATATATCATCTTAGTTAATTGTTCTTTATTTAATCTCAGTTCTACTGTGTCTGAGTATATCGGTTTTGTTTTTGTTTGGTTTGTTTAACGGTATATCAAATCTTCATGGGTCATTTAATACGGAAATTTAATTTTCTTGGGAGCTTTGGTAAATTTTTTTCATTATTAAAATCTATTGCTGAAATTGTTTTACTATAAAAATGTATTTTAATACTTTTATAGTGTTTTGAACCCAGTTTGAAGGTTCACTATTTGCCTATAACGGGGACGCTTAACAGATGTTACCACCCCGGGTCTGGGTGGACCTGAGAATAACAACAAATAAATCTCCCGATCAGAGGCCTTACTGCCGGATGTAGTTTATCGTCATGCCCAGGATGAGAGTATATCGGTACTATCAGGTCCAGAGACTGAACTCATAATTACTATGCAACAAACTTCACTAACTAACGCTTCAAACCTTTAAGATATTGCCCCCTGGAATAAATAAGGATGACTCATGATCCCAGAAATTCTGACAAAAACTACATCTACTTTGCTCGTTGTTCTGTATAATAAAAAAGAAACGCTCTAAAATAACACGAGGATATTCTTTTTTAATCAATTCACCCCAAGCAAGGCGATAATGCCACTAAGACGCTACTGGGAGTGAAAGAAAATGAGAATAGTTTAGAAGGAACTGGAAACAGGAAATAAGGAATAACACTCTAATCCTGTTTAAAAGATCAGGGAGGTGTATGAACCGGACGATAGGCGACCCTATCTACAAAATGTGCATCTAGTGTAACGGATATCAGAGCGGAAAGTGGAATTAGCAAGCCGAATTCAAATTCTAGGCTAGTTCACTTTCGCACTAATACCCTTGGGAAAGACACTAATTCGTATCTTCTCAGTCCCCGTCACCATCTATGTGTTAAATAGCTGCGTAGACTAGGCTCTCCAGCCTTATCTGGCAACCAGTTAAAAAGAACGTAAACTCTGAATTCAAACCGTGGAAAAGGCAACGGAAAAGCACTCCATTTTTCTCAAGAATGCATAGCAATTTACAGTTAGTAAAGAAATGGAAGTGGTGGAGAGTCATGATCGCCTACATATGTCCCGAATAATGCATTTATAAATCAATAAAATCAAGTTACCGTAATTCCCCATGTATTCATCCATAATATGCACATCTAAAATTGTGCTGAAAGTGTGGGAAAATGCTTCTACTCATGCATAATACGCACCCCTTGTTTGATAATCAGACTCTATAAATTGTAACTATACAATTTCATTACGATCAGCGTTCCTTACTCATATAAAAAATGGTTTTAAACATAGAATATTATTATTCTAATTTAGTTTTATGGTAATGGTAATTCTTTTTTTATTTTACGGCAATTTTCTAAAGATTTTCTGTAGCTGTGCATAATACGCACCCCATTTTTTTTTTTTTTAGAAAAAATGCATATTATACATGGGGAATTATGGAAGATTAATTCGCAATATTCCAGAGATATGTTCTTATTAATTGCATGGTGTTGAAATAGGCACAACTATGTTCATTGTCTACTATTTTCTTTCATGCTTACATACAAATCCAAAACCAAATGTGCAATTCTCAACGATTTGTTTCTCAATTCTTAATTGTTCTGCTACTATTCCTCTTAGTTTAATTCCACTTGCTTTTTATCGCAAATGTCTGACGGACTTGTTATGGCCGTTCGTAGGCAACGATAATCGGAACCAAAAAATAATTTTCGAGCAAAACCCACTAAATATAAGATTTAAATATAGACATATAAATCCGGGTTATCAATAAAATCATTAATTCCTTAGAAATTACTTTGTTTACTGTTCTGGTACAAAAATGAAGTTAGCAGATATGGTCTTCAAAAGGTCCCAAAGACAGATGTGCATATTTTAAAAAGGGTCAATTAAACTTGCATTCCTGCGCAGTCATTCGTTGCTTTTTTTTAAAAATCATTTCACCGCAAGCAAGGCAATAAAGTCACTAAGACGCAGGGGGTTACTGAGTGTTAGAAAATATGCGAAAACAAACACGACTGAGGAAAGATAACAATATAAGAACAAGAACTAAGGAGACAGAAGTTAACGATTGACATAGCGTTTAAAATTTTGAACATCAAAGTTAACTGAGAAGCAAGTAGGCAAAAGAGTTGCACGAGTGAGACGTGCGATGGAAGAAACTTTTAGCATAGAACTTACGATAACATCTAGCCATCTCTGCTCTAAAATGATGAGACCTTGCCGTTAATCTACTACTGCGCTTAAATTCATAAAGTCTAGGTACCATAACGGAAAATTCATCAGAACAATTACCATGAAAGTATATATATAGAAGAAAAGACAAAGGGAAGCTACGTTACGGCGGTGGGAAAGGCACCGAAGCCGAGTGGCCAGGTCAGGGTCAATAAAACTGCAGATTATTTGGATTTTGTCGACAATCGTTAAATATATAGCAACAGCAGCAGATCAGATGTGGCAGCAATATTCAAAGCAAGGATGAATGGTAGACATAAAGGTGTAAGATAGATTCTGACGAGAAAAACTGTCTGGCATGACACAAAGAAACAAACTTTCCTGGCAGCAGACCTGGCAATTACTTTAATATAATGAACGATCTAAAGCACGCCTGGCGCGAACTTAGTTTCCACAATACAAGGAGTCGAAGGTTCGAATCCCGCCACATCTTAAGACTATCCAATGTACAGGCCGGTATACAGGCCGGTATATATTGAACTACATTGTTTAATAAACAGGGATGTCTACTCAAGCCCGTGCATCCGTAAATATAACGTTTATAGTAATAAGAAAGAATACTTTATGCAAATAATTCAAAATAATAATTTCATTGTTACTTTCATATTTGATTGTTAGGCAAGAATTTTGTTTGGAATCTTCACCTGAAAAATGTTGTCTTTGCAAAAGTCGTAATTGCTTCACAGTCATCTCCAGAATGTCAGCCTTTTCCATTTTGCTGTGACGATTCCCCTGCAAGAACAAAAGAAAATAAATATTCACAAAAATTGACACCACATGTGAAACTCACATTATTGTCATCCCGTTGCTAAATGCATGCACTAACCTCGAAAACAGATTTGATGCTGCTTTTAACGTTGTATCTATTTTAGTATTTCTTGTCCTTCATTATTACAGCGAATAAACTGAAATGTAAGATGGAGGCAATAGCACAGAACTAGCTGCCTGCTAATATACCAAAACGATAATAATAATAATAATAATAATAATAATAATAATAATAATAATAATAATAACCAAACTCCTTCCGGTTGAGGAATAACTTTATTTCCTGGTGCGCTCTGACACCTTGTCGCAAAGTGTAGTTGAATATAAACATAAAAACCTATTGTAAGTGCGTCATGATACATTTTGGGGTTAACGAGTTGTACAAAATCCAGCACACATCTGTTTCCCAGATTTTCTGTAAAGTAAGTAAATATCATTTGGCATATACATATACATATATATATATATATATATATATATATATATATATATATATATATATATATATATATATATATATATATATATATATGTAAGCAAATATGTGGATGTAGATCCGACGGTATGATGAAAATGTGGAAAAGACAAAGCAAACTCCGAAAATGTGAGTAAAATAAAAAAAACAGTAAACTCACATATTCGGATTTTGCTTTGTCCTTTCCACATTTTCATCATATATATATATATATATATATATATATATATATATATA
>OZ038497.1:35509364-35566864 GCA_964036315.1 Acanthosepion esculentum | reverse complement strand
TGCAATAGGGATTGCAGTATAGCTGGCGCGCACACACACACACACACACACACACACACATATATATATATATATATATATATATATATATATATATATATATATATATTCGTCTCTAAACTATGGCTTTCACAACATTGAATATAAAATTTCTGGGCTCACCTCATTTTTCATAACTTCTAACAGAAGAGACTTCAGTTCAGCTAGACTGGCGTTTATCCGAGCCCTTCTTCGTTTCTCCATGATAGGCTTCGAGCTCTGCAAAAACGAAGTAAATAAATGCTCCATTATAAGACAGCGAATCCTATGAAAAAACTAAAATAGTATAACTCGAACGTTAAAAAACGAAGGCAAACCTAGAACATTATCAAGTTTATAAAATGGAGTTCCATAACATAAATACAATCGATAATCGATAATAAATAGTTGAAAGTTAATTACTGTACGCGTTTTAACGTCTCTATAAAAATTTGTGAAATATTTTTACAGACAAAGCAGAAAAGAGATTGCTATGTAAAAGAATTAATATAAAAACGTATTCGGTTTACGAATGAGAAAAATGCCGGTTATTTCCATTTGGGGGCCTCGTTGTGAAGCACTGCTTAACAATCTAGCCTCGCAGGCGAATAAGCTTATTCCTCAAAGGGTTCCCCAAATTTGTGACTTAATTAGCTAAGGTTATTAATAGCTATAAATGCTTATTTGCAAGTTTCCTAAGATGCTATCAAACTTATTACCTGAACACAATCTTTCTCTCGCCATTTCAATACAATCGTCCTCTCGCCATTTTGCCGTTTCAATAAAATATCAGATTTTAAATGAATTTGTTATCGAGAAGTAAACAAATGTTTTGCAGTTTAAGAGAAAAGCACCATATTTGTTCAATAAAATT
The DNA here is from genome assembly GCA_964036315.1 of Acanthosepion esculentum. NCBI lineage: Eukaryota > Metazoa > Mollusca > Cephalopoda > Sepiida > Sepiidae > Acanthosepion > Acanthosepion esculentum. The sequence goes on along the minus strand of OZ038497.1, from coordinate 35,565,972 downwards.
CAAGTGAAAAGAAGCCACCATCTTAGTTCAAGACGGGGACTTTTCTTTATCTCATTTGGGGGTCGTTAATTTCATGCTAGCATTAATTTGCATCGAAATCATTCTTTCTATGATTGCAACATGCTTCCAACAAATATGATTACAGTCAACTGTTTTATGCAAGTCACAATAAAAGTGACGTTGATAGATTTTTCAGAAGATATTTATACTTATATGGGCAATATGTCATACAAGCTTCAGCTTAAAATATCCATCTTTATTAAAAATGTTGGCAGTTACTTATTTCGGTAATGCCAGGCAAAGTGCAACATAGATTTAAAATTATAATTAAATCCAAAAGATTTAGAAACATACATTTAATTAAACCAATACCTCACACCTCTCAAACATATTACAATTATTGTTGTTTCTAATGATTTTTCAAGCGTAGCTTAGATGTGGCACAAGGCCGAATACATGGAGCAGCTATGGAGGATCGAGTTCGCTATTCAGTCTATGTTAGTTGGTTAGTACGTGAGTTATGCCGCACCATTGCATCAGATAAATAATGAGCCATTCCGATTTGATTGCGAGAAAAGACGGAAGAAACTTATCTATCTTTCGATTTAATCTGAAGAAACTAGAGACCATTCCATTCATTTAGTCTATGTGGAAAAAAAGTTGACAATGTGGGCAATAATTAGCCTTGCAGAATATGGAGTACCGTTTTCTTGCATGAATATATTCTTTAGCTTGAATAATTTATACAACTCAAGAACGTTTTACCCAAGAACTTGTTCTCTGCATTTATATCGCCAATATCATTAAGTTTGAAGGAAATTTCAATTTTATTTCTTACAAAACGAAATGAAACCATTACTCTACTGTCGTCAAGTTAGATGAATGTGCTAAACACTAGCTCAGCCATCGTTCGTCCAATGTAGCTCTATCTTTATCAATAGAGATTCTGCTCTCTAAGCCTTGAGTAGCAGCCAGTTCAGGAGAACTTCGAATCAAAAACAGCGGAGATGGCAATGGGAAACCACTCCACTATAACTCCCAAGGCAATTCACACATAATAATAATAATAATAATAATAATAATAATAATAATAATAATAATAAAAGAATCGAGACTGCGATGTAAGCCGAAATGCTGAAAGGGCATGTCACAATACTCGCAAGCCATAAAAACATCATTTAGTCGGGGCACCAGAGAATAGAGCTTATTAGAGCAGTTGCTGTGAAAGTATTTGTAGAAAAACAGAGGGAAACCACGTCTCGTCAATTAGAAAATGACTAAAGTCGAGATGCCTGGTCAGGATCAATTATATTGCAGATCCATCTTTGGATTTTGTCAAGAATCCCAAGATGTACAGTAGGATTTTGTCAAGAATCTCAAGATGTACAGTAGATGTACAGACCAGATATGGCAGCAGTATAAAATGCACGGTAGAACACAGTGAGACAACTTTCATTGCAATAGACGTAGCAATCGATTTGAGTTCCACAAGGGAGAAGTGAAAGAAAAAAACTGCTAGCATAGAACTTACGGTTACATCTTCAACTGTAAAATAATGAAACCCTGCCGCCAATCTAGCACTGCGCTTAAATTCATAAATTCTAGGTACCATAAAGGAAACCAAAAACAAACAGTTGTAATTTCTGGGGTGCTTAATGAGGAAAGAGATCTTGGAGAATTCGACACTCACAAGGCATATTGAAATCAAATAGGACAGGTGGAAATAGTGGATCTTGTCAAGATTAGCGTACCCAATATTTCCATGTCAAGAACAGCGAGCCCAAATATCCCCATGTCAAGATTAGCGTACTCAATATTTCCATGTCAAGAACAGGGAGCCCAAATATCCCCATGTCAAGATTAGCGTACTCAATATTTCCATGTCAAGAACAGCGAGCCCAAATATCCCCATGTCAAGATTAGCGTACCCAATATTTCCATGTCAAGAACAGCGAGCCCAAATATCCCCATGTCAAGATTAGCGTACTCAATATTTCCATGTCAAGAACAGCGAGCCCAAATATCCCCATGTCAAGATTAGCGTACTCAATATTTCCATGTCAAGAACAGCGAGCCCAAATATCCCCATGTCAAGATTAGCGAACCCAATATGTCCATGTCAAGAACAGGGAGCCCAAATATCCCCATGTCAAGATTAGCATACTCAATATTTCCATGTCAAGAACAGCGATCCCAATTATCACCATGTCAAGATTTGCGTACCCAATATTTTTGTCAAGAACAGGGAGCCCAAATATCCCCATGTCAAGATTAGCGAACCCAATATGTCCTTGTCAAGAACAGGGAGCCCAATTATCCCCATGTCAAGATTAGCGTACTCAATATTTCCATGTCAAGAACAGCGAGCCCAAATATCACCATGTCAAGATTAGCGTACCCAATATTTCCATTTCAAGAAACAGCGAGCCCAATTATCCCCATGTCAAGATTAGCGTACCCAATATTTCCATGTCAAGAACAGCGAGCCCAAATATCCCCATGTCAAGATTAGCGTACCCAATGTCAAGAAGAGCAAACCCTTGGTGAAATATGTTCTATTTATTAAAAGAAATGCTGGAAATATAAATGAACTCGTTTATTGATAAATGGACAATTAAAATAATTATTTATTATTCACTTTCCATGAAAAAAACAGTTAAAATAACTTAGTTATTGAAAGGATATTGTATTTTGATTTCATTACACAACCCCAATAACTTGTGAACCGTATTTCATTCCATCCGCGCATTTTAATCTTATTTTAATAATGTTAGTCTTATGCTTTTATTTTTAATCTTATGCTTTCTCCCCGATGATTCTATATGCTGTGTGGGAATGCCTGTCTGCAAGTCAACGAAGTGCAAAGAGTGGTTGACGGTTCTGTGCTGGTAGTTTAGATTATTAGCTAAATCTCTGGAAGCTCGCCATTCATCGCTGTGAATACATGATCCATGTCTCACCACTTTTTCGATTATTGGCAGGATTATCTTTTGGTCTCTGTGCCCGGCTATTTCCATATACCCAATTGTTGGTGATGTACTAGTATCTATCAAGCCCCCCAAAAAACCAGACTTGACTCTTATGGGGCCTTCTTCGATGGTGTTTTGGTTTGTGTGAAAAGATCTGGACTCTTATTCTAGGTCCACCAAATTTTATAGGATTAAGCCTATAAAGGTCTCGTACACAATTCTCTGAAAAACTTGTTAAAAATCCACTATTGTCTGACGGGATATATTTACAACCCGAGAAGTCTCCAGTTCCTTCTTTTCATTACACCAATATATATTACCAACAATATATATGAACCCACTGCTGTAATTTCACTTTTGATTTAGCAAAAAGGGGCTTTTTTTCTTATTGCTACATTTCGTTTGTGTCCTGAACAGGCATTTCCACGCATAAGGGTCCAGAGAGGCATTGTACTTTGTCCAGTTCATAAATGTATTACATGGTCCACATTTTAATTCCCGTCGAATAGGTGATTTGTTCTTTATTCAGTCAATCACTGACAAGCTATCCTCCCCAAGTAATGACTTCAGAACCTACGTGAACATAGATCTATCCATCTTGAGGGTTCCTGGATATCTGAATTAATAAATTCAAACCAGTCAGTATATGAAAACAGCTATTGAACCTTAAAGTTCGGTCAGTCAGTTATGTGCCACACGTGATACACGCTTGGGCGATCTTTTGATACATGACTGACGAGGCAGAAATTTTTTCCCGCAGTAGGTTGCTATTTCTTTCTGTAATAGAAACCCAGTCTGTCCTGCTATTCAACCGCATAGCTGAGAGGAAGGGGAAGAGGTGGATTCATACCTTTCCCCAAGGGTAATTGTGCGTAAGTGAATATAACGAACTCGACTGGGAATCGAACTCTGCTCTCCGAGTTCTTATTGCGAGCTGATATCAATTACTTCACAACGCAAATCCAGTTTAAAGTCACTTGTACGAAAATGTTCATGTCTAGAACAGCGAACCCGATTATTTTCATGTAAAGAATAACGAAGCCAATCATCTTCTTGTAGAATAGCGAACCCTGCCGTGAGTGGGTTCGCTAATCTTAACGATAATCTTAATCCGAAATAGCTAGTAACCTAATTAACGAGCTCGTGTAAATGGATGACAGAGGCAGAGTAGGGGAGAAATTGTGGAGAACTATAATCACCCACGTCCCGAAGGGACACGATACATAAAAAGAAGTTCAGACAGTCAGTCAAGTGCCACACGATCATGTAACTTTTGATACATAACTAACGAGGTAGAAATTTTTTCCGACATTTTCTACAGTAGACTGGTTACCAACCAAGGCTAAAGAACCCAGTCTGTCCTACTATTCAACCCATAGCTGGGAGGAGAAGAGTTGCATTCATACTTTGCCCAAGGGCATTTGTACGTAAGTTAATATAACGAACTTGACTGGGATTCGAACTCGGCTGTCCGAGTTCTCACTCTGAGCTGATTACTCCACAACGCAAATCCAGTTTCTTGTACCAAAATGTTCATGTCTAGAACAGCGACCTCGATTATTCTCATATAAATAATAACGAAGCCAGTCATTTTCATGTAAATAATAACAAACCCTGCTGTGAGTGGGTCTGCTAATCTTAACAAGGTCCGAAATGGCTAGTAACCTAATTAACGAGCTCGTGTAAGTATTAAATGGATGACAGAGGTAGAGTAGGAGAAAAATTGTGGAGAACCATAATCACCCACGTCCCGAAGGGACACGATATATAAAAGGGAATGAGAGTGGTGATTTACGTGAATGATATATGTTGGTATGCATATATGCATGTAGGTGTATGGAGATGAATGTAGATTGTAGATGTAGATCTCTGTCCGTACAGTCGTTGTGGGCACGTAAATGTAAAAGACGACGAAAGCTAAGAGCAAAGGGACGAGTCGTGTTTATTTGGCGACGATCATCGCCTCCACCGTTCACGAAGAGGAGAAAGGTCAAGCAATATTAGGAGGAAGTTATTTGCGTATGTGCTTGTCCAATGGCACATCGCTTTTCGTGTGTACGTGTAGACACGTGTTTGTTTCACGAGCGCATGACTAAGTCGACCTCGCGGCGTGTGCCACTTCATCTTGTCTCGCGGACCAATCAACGCCCTTTCAACTGGCGCCTACAGGTCGGCAAAAGACAAAATATTTCAGTCGACATTTGACCCCCCGCATAGTTAGTATAAACGCACTCATCTCACGCATCTATCTCATATCTGGGTCTATTTTGGGGTCGATTCAAATCTGCTTGCTGATCAATTTGACCAGGCTTTTCATATCTTTGTAAATAAATATATGAATTTGTGATACCACTCTGATTAACATATGTGTAGTATTTTGTATTCAAACATGACTGATTAAATAATTTAGACATATCATGTCGATTAGTTTTCATTGTGATCCTTTCATGGTTCATTGATGATTATATATATATATATATATATATATAGCATAAAGATCGGGGCAGATCTGAAATATGAAATATATATATATATATATAAAAAAAATATTAATAAATACTTTCACAAAAAAAACATTCATTTTTTTTATTTGCAACTTTTCAGTTGTTTACTCCATATTATATATATATATATATATATATATATATATATATATATATATATATATATATATATATATATACGATGTAACCCGGATATAAGAGAGTTGTCGGGACGGGATAAGTCTCTTATATCTGGTTTTCTCTTATATCCGGGTTTGGTCTATTATATACACATTAACACAGGCTCTAATTTGGGACCAGATAAAAATCTCTCTTATATCCGGGTTTCTCTTATATCCGGGTTACACTATATATGTAAAAGACGACGAAAGCTAAGAGCAAAGGGACGAGTAAATGGGAAATGAATGAATCCTCTTCTTCTCCCCTCAACTATGGGTAAATAGCAGGACAAACAGAGTTCTATAGCCTTGGATGGCAACTGGTCTACTGCAGAAAGAAATGGCAACCTACTGCGAGAAAAATCTGCCTCGTCAGTCATGTATCGAAAAGAGACATGATCACCTAAGCGTGTATCACGCATGGCACATAACTGATATGTGGAGAGCCATGATTACCTATGTCCTGAAGGGATGTGACATTTTAAAAAATACTTAATGAAAAGAAATGAAAACGTACAAATTAACATACCAGCACTAAGATGGAGCCAGCAGTATTATTTTCAATTGGTCATTTTTATTGTCAACAATAACTTCAGTTAGAATGTAAATTCACATTAAAATTTCAGTTGCTGCATTTTTATATTGGCGCGAGTGATTTCGAAATGGAGTCAAGCTGTTAAGTTTCTATAGTTTAACGGTTGAAATATTTGGTCGCTCACAAGACTTCATTGCAGCAAAAGTAACATGGCTTCGAATCTCACCGAGAGTTTACTCTTTGTTTCCGATCCGTGTTGTCTACACATTACTGTAAATCGACATTCTGAACTGCTATAAAATGCAGCTAAACGGTTAAGATGAAAGTAAATCTGCTTGTATATGGGTGAAGAAATGGCTTGTCAATTTGAATGATCCCAAAACGAAACTTCCTTTAATCGTCTTAGAGAACCTCTTTGGGCTACTATCAGTATGGCTGATGCTAACCTCCAAGAGAGCAACTCTTTGCGCCTTCTCGGTCTCACGCTTTTCCAATAACATGAAGTAGAAATATTACAAGAAATCAATTACTAGGCCTGCTGCTAGGAAAATTAGTTCTATATCTTTCCCCAGTTATAAGTTTACAGTTCGTCCATACATTAAATATAGCTGCCACATCTGGACTGGTGTTTCTGCTATGTATATACAGATTCTGGATAAAATCCAAAAGATAAATCTACAATGCTATCGGTCCTGATCTGGCATCTCGGCTTCAGTCACTTTCTCACTGCCGTAACGTAGCTTCCCTTTATTACATTTTTTTTTTATTGTTCTGAAGAACTTTGGTACCCCAAATTTAAGCGCAGTACTATATTGGCTGTGCGTTGTGGTATAATGGATATCAGCTCGGAGAGCCGAGTTCGAATTACAGTCGAGTTCGTTAGGTTCACTTACGCACAAATACCTTTCTCCTATGGGTTGAATAGCAGGACAGACTGGTTTCTTTAGCCAACCAAGGCAACCAATCTACCGCAAAAAGAAGTGACAACCTACCACGAGAAAAAAAATCTGCCTCGTCAATCATGTATCGAAAGATAGATGATCGCCCAAGTGTGTATCATGTATGCCACATAATTAACTGACTATATTGACTGCTAGGTCTCAGGATTTTACTGTTGAAATTGCTAGATGTCAACATGAGATCTATGCTAACAGTTCCTTTTCTCGCACATCTCGCGAGAAGAACTCTTCTGGATAACGATGTAAATGCTACGTCAATCGCCGTCATCTGTATTTCCGAAGTCAGTTTTTTTTATTGTTCTTTCTCTTTAGTAACATTCCCTCTCTGTAGCCCCTTGTGTCTTAGTTGGGCTCTAATAATTTTTAAAAATACGAGTCAAAAGTATTAAGACCAACTTATTTGACGAAAACCAAGAATAGTGAATAATTTCAAAGGATAAAATGTTGATTAGTAATAGGTATGTATTAAGAATATGAAAGCACTACTGTCAATCAAATCAGTGTTGGGTGACTCTTAAGGCAATGTCTTATGTTAAAATGAACTTGAAACTCTTGTGTTGTAAAGCGATCTTTTACAAGTTGAAAGGAAAGACAGCAATGTGCTGAATAAGTCTCGAAACAATGTATGGAAGCTTCTATCTTTAATGAATCTAATCGTAATGACTCTCTTTATGCCCATCTGGACATCTACTGTATATTCAGAAAGGACCTTGTGTTGTAAAGCGATCTTTTACAAGTTGAAAGGAAAGACAGCAATGTGCTGAATAAGTTTCGAAACATTGTATGGAAGCTTCTATCTTTAATGAATCTAATCGTAATGACTCTCTTTATGCCCATCTGGACATCTACTGTATATTCAGAAAGGACCTTGTGTTGTAAAGCGATCTTTTACAAGTTGAAAGGAAAGACAGCAATGTGCTGAATAAGTCTCGAAACAATGTATGGAAGCTTCTATCTTTAATGAATCTAATCGTAATGACTCTCTTTATGCCCATCTGGACATCTACTGTATATTCAGAAAGGACGGAGCACCCAAATTTTGATGTAGAATACCGGTCCCTTTCACACCAAATACAAATAAAGATTTCGATGGATGGATACGTATATAGACGTATAACGCCTTCAAGGACGTCGGCCCTATATTACATTATATACTAATGTTAAGTATACTATCAATAACCCTTGTTTGCAATATTGAATATCGGCAACAAGAGACTGGAATACAGTTAGTCACCCTCACCAATTTTTGCTTAACCCATTATTTCACATATAAACCCTATCTAACTCAGTCGGGATCAGAGTCCACAATCACGTGCCGTATTTAATTGCGAATTCCATAATCTTTTCAATTGCTCTATTGCAGGGAACGGCAAACCCTTAATCTCATCCGGCCCCTGAAGGATTTTTGTCCGGCGCGCCAACTTAACCGTAGTAAGGAATTTGCATCTTTTGTTGATTGTGTTAGTTGTTATGCTGTTATTGCTGCAGTAAAATAAGGAACCTTGTTTAACCCTAGAACACTAACCATCAATTAAAGTTACACCACTACTAACCATGGGTATATCATACCCGATTTTGAAAATATCAACAAAAAAAAATTAAATATAAATCTTAATTTGTAATATTTTACATGCAATCACTTCAAATTTTGTACTTTGAGTTAACATTAATTGGACCTGAAAAACATCATTTAGGTAAAAAAATCAGGTACTGAAAATTGTAATTAAAAATAGGGAAATTTGCACTGGGTACTATATACCTATGGTTAGTGTTCTAGGGTTAAATAATATAACATTAACTTAGTTGTTTTTTTCTTTAAACCTCCAGACCAAGGCAGCTTTCTGGTCGGAGCGGTCTGAGGTCGAGGCAATTTATTATTGTATATTTGATATCATGGCGCTCCTTCGAAACACTGAATGGCTTTCTGGCCCGCTCTCTCCAAAAGGTTGCCGATCCCTACTGTATTGTATAAGCGTGTGCTTCGCCAGTTTGGAATTCAGTGTTGTCTTTATTTTAGAGTGGTTGCCACCACAACTAGAGAGCTTTGTTTTTTAACCCATAGCTCGGAGGAGAAGGGATGGATTCATACCTTTTTCCAAAGATATTTATGCGAAAGTGAATGTAACGAACTCGACTCGAATTCCAACTGGACTCGCCGATTTCTCGTTCTGAGCCCATAACCATTACAATGCACATCCATCTCACATAAAAAAGTGTATAAACGTTTAGACTTCTTCACTTTCTATATCATTTCATTTTCAACGCTAGAAAACATTATCTTTGTCTGGATTACTTTCAATTTAAAATAATTTTTTTTTAAATTTTACGCTTTTAATGCCGAAACCTTAATTACATCTCTTGTTAGTGTCTAGTGTTAATTATTGATTATAACGCATTCTGCCTCGACGCCTAACTTTTCGATTTGGAATTTGAGCCAACATTAATTCCATAAAAACAAACGCCTTTATGTAGGCCATCATTAAAATGTAAATCTTTTCAATTTTATACGACGTTCATGAATCCCCGGCACTGACCCAACAGAGTTTCAAATAATACACACTTATTACTGGAAGAGTCGCGTGTGGAAAAAAAAATGTCCGAGAATAACCACGCGCAAACCGCCAAGACGCATGCGCGCCAGACATTTCAAAATTCCATTAAAAGACAATTCATTGGTTATTTAATTTGTATTGGGCGGCTCAGCTCGTAAAAACATTTCATCTTATTTTTACACATATTCAAACTTAGAAACCCTTTTTTATCAACTGTCAATCTTAAATGCATGCTATATGAATAGTGTAAAATATGTAAAATTCTTACAGGTCATATTTCCATAAACTGTAGTGGATGTTATTAATGTCTGAAAGCAATTATATGTATTCGTAGTTTGAACCTCGGATTCGTCTCTAGTCGTTAATTCAATAATAAAATATCTTTAATCAATCTATGGAGAAGGAAGGGGATAAAACAATCAAGGGCCTGACGACAATAATAATAATGTAACTGTGCAGATGATTGAATCACACTGAAAAGATTTTTCGTCTTGAAAAAAAAAAAATTTATTTATTTTTTAAATTCTTTTGTTTTATTTTAATTATTTTTTAAATCTCACTCTACAAATACGCTGCTTATATACAGTGTAAACTTTTAGTTTAAAATTGGAACATAAAAGTTTGGGAAACGACACAAAAAGGTTTTGAACAATAGAGGACATTTTTTTAAATTAAATGAGCGGGAAAACAATTTTGGCGTCGATACAGATTATAATTCGCCATAGGAAAACAATCGTATTTTTCGTTAATATTTCAAGTGACAATCATTTATTTGTATTTTTATTTTATATTGATGTTTTTTTTTTAATTTTTAACTCACAGTAAATGCCTTTACCCGGGTTACAAAAAGTAAATACAGTGTAACCCGGATATAAGAGACCCTGATATAAGAGAAACCCCTGATATAAGAGACTTATTCTCCGGTCCCGACAACTCTCTTATATCCGGGTTACACTGTATTTAAATATTTACCAATTTTATTTTATTTTTCTTTCTTTTAAACAAATGCCAACAAATTAATTTTAACGAAATTCATATCCCGAACAAAGATTAATAATACTTTTTAGAAGACGGAAGCATGGTCCGTTCGTTTTAAATCACTGTGTACATTATTATTTTTTTTTTTAATAATATCTTTTAAAATATTCACTTTTTTGTAGGTGTCTGCACACAAATGATTATATAAATGGTGTTTTTAGAAAGAAGTCTATAAGGTCTATAAAAATACAACTATGTTCTATAAAAAAATAGTATTGACAACAAATAATGAATAAAAGCTGTAAAAAACAAAACAAAAAAACAGAATCAATGACAGCGAATAAAATGAATAGATGTCATTTTTCTTTATTACGTTACGTGTCTTTTCTATTAATGATTACTCGATATTATAAGTGAGTACGTACTTAGTCAGATATAACACGTGAATGTTTGCACACTGTCCTGAAATTCATGCTGGGGTACACGTTATGTGCGTTAATTATCCACGCGAAAATCTTCACACTGAATGCCCGACTAATGACATGAGCATTGCATACAAATTTAAATTCATAGCAAATTCTGTTTTCTCTTCTTACGTCTTAAGTCATGATCTTCTTCCCCGAATTTGGTCAGTGTTTGTGCACTTGCGTTGTTAGCTACAATAAATGCTTAGATCTTGATCATAAAAAAAGTAGTGTCCAACAAAATACCATATAATTTATATACGAAAAAAGATTGTTAAAAATAAAATCTGTGTTTGTTTGCGACCTTATCGGATGGACACACAACCACCCCATGCCAACAGGATTTTACATATTTGTTTTTTTTTTTTTTGTTTTTTTTAATCATTTCATCCCCAAGCAATGAAGTAATGCGCAGGGACCCAAAGAGTTACTGGGAGTGAACGAGAATAAGAAGACTTTAGTGAGAAGAGAGGACAATAAAAGAACGGATATCAGGAAGACGGTAAATGGCGATTGGCGTTGTATTTAAAATTTTTGAAGATTGTAAGTGGTAGAGAAGCAAGAAATCGCAAGAGAGATCCACAGGCGAAAAAATAAACTATTAGAATAGAATTTACAGCTGCGTGTAACTGTTCAACAATAACATGAAGAGAATTAGTTGCCAGTCTAGTTAAACGCTTAAATTCGTGCAGTTGATGCACCAAGGCGGTAAGCTCGTTAGAACAATTGCCATGAAGATATTTGCAAAAATGACAACGGGATGCTACGAACGTTGGTGAGGAAGAAATTGGTAAATTTATTTATTTACAATTTACTTGCATCAATACAGATTTAAATTATATAAATACTAATTTAAATTAAATAATATTTATTTTTTTTAATATTTTTTAAAGTTAGAAATTTACGAGACTATGCGTTATTTTATGGCGATCACTTGTAACTATTTTTCCCGGCAAAAAGAGCCGAGGAGACATTTCGATGGTGAACTCACTTATTTGTGAGTCACGGTCTTTTAAAAAGAAAAATGCGCTTTTTTTAAAGGACAGTCACTTTTTGTTTTTACTTGTCAACAACTGCGATGATATTATCAAAACAAATAAACAATTTGTGACGCTAAGATATATTTTAAAAATAATTTTAATTTTGTGCGATAAAATGAAGAATTTTGCAAACATTAACTTACTTTTCTGTTTTCACTTGAAGACGTTGAAGTTGCTGTAGAGACCTTTTCTGAATGCATTTTTCCAAAGAAGGATTTTTTTTAAAAAAAATAAAGAAAATCAGTGAAAAATTAAGAGATATTCAAGTATTTAAATGTCAGTAAGAGCAGCCGATAGTGGTCCTCTTATGACAAGATACGTCAAAGTTCTCTTCTGATAGCGCAGTAGAGAGAAAGATGTGTCTTTTTCTTACTGAATAAAATCAAGAAAGACACGGGCCTTGTTCCTACTTGCTTCTTCTTTCTCTTAAGGGGGAAAAAAATAAACAAACAAAAAAAAAACCATTAAGTCTTTCGTCCGACGACGTCACACCAATAACAACAACAACTGCAGCGCTACCCACAAGCTAGAAAAAAATAGGAGAGGGTAGCAAAAGTGGGGGCAGGGAAGGAACGATAAAAAGAGACAGCGCTTGACGCAGGTTTTCCTCCTTCAACAAGTGGGGGCTAGTCGTCTCGGTGCCCCGTGTCTTTCAAACTTTTGCCCACAAGCCCCACTCCACGTCGACTTTTTCTCTACGTGTGGGTGAAGGCTATGCGTGCCAGTCTGTGCGAGTATGCCGACTAAGAAGGGAGGCTAGAGTACAAACTTTGATGGGAAGAGAAGAAAAAGGAGACGGTCGAGAAACGACACATGTGAAAATGGAGGCCAGGAGAAATAGTACCAGGAAGCGGAAAGAAAAGAAAAAAAATGAGGATATATATATATATATATATATATATATATATATATATATATTGTGTGTATGCGAAAGAGCGCACGCGAGTATGCGTGTTAGATTTAGTTGCTTAAAAACAACGATAGAAATCGTTAGCAGAATTATTATTTAGTTATTAATAAGCAAGTAAATTAATAAAGTATTTGAAATTAAAAACACTAACTAATCACTGACACACAAGAGCGCGCATCTGGACATTGCCACTAATTATTTATATATATATATATATATATATATATATATATATATATTTCTCCTTTAAATAATTTTATATTTTAAACTTAATACAGATTAATTTTAAAATCAGTAATTTTTAATTTTCAGTTTTATAGTAAAATTTAATATTAATTAGTTAGAATGATTTCTATTTTAGTCTAACCCTAACATTAAAGCATTAATTATTATAACCAAGGTTCGTTATCAAGTTCTTTGAATTCTCATATAATTGTATTTTGATTGGTCATTCCAGCTTATGTAACAGCGTTTCCCCTATGGATGGGTGTTTGATTGAATAGAGCCTTTTAAAATTCTTTTTTCTACATTCAACACCGTCACTTGATGAGACACCACAAGTGTTGAAACAAAATGGCTATTTTTGTAGTGATTTTATAACATATTTATGTCATAATTTTCGAATAAATTACACACACACACACACACACACACACATACATATATATATATATATATATATATATATATATATATATATATATATATATATATATATATATATATATATATATAAATAGGATTCTCAAGAAGTAGCGTTGGTGAGTCTCTGCCGTGCCTCTGTTTATTTCTCGCATCCGCTGATGAAGAACACAGGCGTGTTCGAAAATTCCGAACTTGGAACCTCAATCTCAATTGCTTCATTTTTGTCATGTGGTTAATATTAATAAATGTTTTTCGTACTGATTTCATCGGTACCCTTTCGTTTGACTTTGTTTTACTGACCAACTTATCTACTCTATTTTATATACTATATGAAGTATACGTGAACTCTAATTATATATATATATATATATATATATATATATATATATATATATATATATATATATATATATATATATGAAATAAGCCTGGTAATTATTTGTCTCAAACTTTATAATTTGTTAAGACCATGACCAGTTAAAATTACCTAAAGTTAAAATAAATAAAATAAAAAAATATATATTGCACGTAGATGATCGTATTTTATGTAAACTTTAAAGCCATCAGGTGAAAGCATAATTTCGAACTACAAAACAAAAAAAAATGTTTTAAAAGATAATATGAAATAAATGGAATTTTGATAAATATAAAAAAAAAAATCTTCAGAGTTAGGGTCCTTAATAAATCTGGTCGCAATTTTGGAAACATGTGACGCTGCCTGTTTCAAAAAGAGCTTCAAGATTTCTAAATATTGTTTTTAATGCAGAAAAACTTAATTCTAAATAATATTTACCATTCTAATAATGAATTTTTCAAACAATTTTCAATTATCTATTAAAAAATTACAATGAAATATAACCGCATGAGGCACGATGTAGTAATGGACTGTGGTTCGGGTTGAGCAATTCCATTCACTTACGAGTTAATACCCTTGGGAAAGGTATGAATACTTCTTTTCTAATCCCCCACTCCCGGTAAATAGTAGGACAGTCCGGGTTCTATAACCTTTCCCAAATTTTGTGATTTAGCTACCTACCATTAGTCGGATTTCCAAATCCAAATCCTTGTCACTCCTGTTGGAGGAAACCATCCCTGATTGACCATGTCTTCAGTTGGTGAGACTATTTAACCCATAATTGGAGGTTTGAGATTCAGAGTTGTCCTTATACTAGACCAGTTGCCACCCAAGGCTATAGGATCCAGTCTGTACAGAGGAGAGCAACACATAACCTACCTGGCGAGCTTGAGTGAAAGGATGGCAAGGCAGGGTTTGGGAGAGAAGACAAAATTTATTAAACGCTACAAAGGGAAGGAAATTGTGGAGAACCATGACCCCCAACGTCCTGAAGAAAAAAAGAACATCATGTTTACATTGATAAAACTAAAGGGAGTAGGAGAAGCTGTCCACCTTCGGCTTGCATATTTAGCAGGCATTTAGATGAATTAGCATAATGACACAGCATGCAAAATTAGTTGTGCCATTTTTTCCTCTTATTCCATTTGTACCATTTTTTCATTTTATTCCACTTTTGCCATTTTCCCCTTATTTCACTTGTACTATTTTTTCCTCCTATTCCACTTATGCCATTTTTCCTTTTATTCCATTTGTGCCATTTTCCTTCTTATTCAATTTGTGCCATTTTTCCTCTTATTCCACTTGTGCCATTTTCCTCTTATTCCACTTGTGCCATTTTTCCTCTTATTCCACTTTTGACATTTTTCCTCTTATTCCATTTGTGTCATTTTTCCTCTTATTCCACTTGTGCCATTTTTCCTCTTATTCCACTTGTAACATTTTTCTTCTTTTCCACTTGTGTCATTTTTTCCTCATTCCATATGAATCATTTTCCTTCTTATTCCATTTGTGGCATTTTTCCTCTCATGTCACTTGTGCCATTTTCCTCTTATTCCACTTGTGTCATTTTTCCTCTTGTTCCACTTTTGATATTTTCCTCTTATTCCACTTGTGTCATTTTTCCTCTTATTCCACTTGTGTCATTTCCCCCCATTCCATGTCATTTTCCTTCTTATTCCACTTTTGACATTTTTTCTCTTATTCCATTTGTGCCATTTTTCCTTATATTTCACTTGTACCGTTTTTCCACTTATTCCACTTGTGCCATTTTTTCTCTTATTTCACTTGTGTCATTATTTCCTCATTCCATATGAGTCATTTCCCTTCTTATACCACTTGTGCCATTTTTCCACTTATTACACTTGTGGCATTTTTTCTTCTCATTCTACTTGCGCCATTTTTCCTCTCATTCAACTTGTGCCATTATTTTTTTTTTACCGAAAGTCACTTTATGATTAAATAATACACTGGACATTTATTTCATTTTGACGCTTACACTATGAATCAGTTAGTGTTTGAGGATTTTCTTTTCATAGTGCTTAATCGTAATTAATTTACGTAAATGGAAGTGCGTCCATCTTTCTTTCTTTCTTTCTTTTCTACAGATTCTCTCTTTTTCTTGAGCTCGTGGACAGGGGGCTAACGTTAAGCAACATCGATGCAAGTCAGCATCTAGATGGGTGGCCGCTTTAGAATACCAGGAACTGTTAGCCTTGATGTACGGACGGTTTAACGGATGGCGGCTTTGGAGTTGGACATCGGTGAGCCGAGTTCCAATTCCAGTTGCGTTCGTTATATTCACTTACGCCTAAATACACTTGGCAATGTCTTGAATCCACTTCCTCTCATCTCAGCCATGGGTTAATCAATAAGACCTGTAATCGTAAATCATTATTATTACTTACAATCCAATAATATTTTCTAGTTTAAAATAAACTGCAAAAGGTTGTTGACCCGTACAAAACAAATGAATGAATCAACCAATTTTTTGTGTTTTAATTTTTTTTTAAGTTAATAGGGGATCCAATTTTCTATCAAAATTCATTCTAATTTGACCCCCACCTTCGAAAGTTAAACCCAAATTTACCCATACCACGTAATTTCGTAATCTGTGTTCGTTTTTTCATAGATTACTCTCGATAAAGCACCCCAGATTACTAATTTAAAAAATAAATATATATATGAAATATACAGGGTGAGGCAGAAGTCGTACACCATACAGATAATTTATTAAAAGTATAATTACGTATGAGAATTATATTTACTAGTTATTTAATTCTTATACGTGCTGTTCAAAATGTCCTCCTTTTTCAAAACACATTTCAATTCTGTAACTATCTGATGCATTAATGGAAAGTTTTTTCATCTTACTGCATTCATATTTAATTCTTTCTTTAGGTTCCTCAATATTTGTTGAGCGCGTCTGATAAACAAATGGTTTTCAAATGGCCCCCACAGAAAAAAAAAAATCCAAGGGTGTGAGGTCTTTCTGCAAAATAAAAAAAATATCAAAACAAATTAGACATTTAAAACATGATTACATCATTAACCCCTTCCGACTGTTGTCTCACCCTGTAAATGACGTCGTTTGAGCACATTTGTTTTTGGCTTCCGTACGGGGATCAGTTTACAATGAATATACCTAGCAAACAAGACCCCCTATTAAATTTTATTAATATTCACTATCATTTTTTTAATATTAGTGAACAGGTATGCTTAATTTATATAGTAATATGAAAATAATTATTGAAAAATATATTTCTAGTCGCTATGACTATTGTAAAATTCGGTCAATCAGGATAATATTCATCAGAAATTAATTCATATTTTCAAATCATTGTAATATAAAGTATTGCATGATTTGAAAATATGAATTAATGAGTATATATATATATATATATATATATATATATATATCTACACGAGAACGAATAGAGTACACTTCCAACATTCGTAACATTTAAAAGAGGGCTCACTACATAGTAGAACAATATTATTTATTTTAGGTTACTACAACAAAATCATGTAAGAATATATATATATATATATATATATATATATATATATATATATATATATATATATATATATGTGTGTGTGTGTGTGGTGCAGTTCAATTTATATTACAATGAATCATTCATACAAAAAGTAAATTGTAATATATATATAAAAATATATACAGTGTAACCCGGATATAAGAGAGTTGCTGGGACCGGAGAAGAAGTCTCTTATATCCGGGTTTATCTTATATCGAATTTATCTTATATCGGGTTTCTCTTATATCCGGGTTTGGTCTATTATATATACATTAACAGGCTCTAATTTGGGATCAGAGAAAATCTCTCTTATATCCGGGTCTCTTATATCTGGGTTACACTATATATATATATATATATATATATATATATATATATATATATATATATATGTATACATACATATATCATTGAATAATATTGACATATTGTGTCTATTTTTATACTGATCCTTTCCAGTTGTCTAATAAGTTTCTTCATGTTAAGATGAAATTCGTCAAGGAAAGCGCCGTAGTTTTTCTTAATCCAAATACTTTCGCGATTTTCTAAGATTATCTTCAGGGGTAAATTACAAAGACAAAACTTATTGTAAATGCGATAAAATCAGCATTACTTTATGAGAGTTATTAAAAAATAGGAATAAAAACACGCACTTAGGCGCCGTGTTATTGCTTCACAACGGAATTTAGATTTTATCGCAGTTAGAATAAGTTTGTCTTTGAAATTTACCCCTGAAGATGATCTTAGAAAAGGTCGAAAGTACTTGGGTTAAAAAAAAAAAATCTCCGGCGACTTTGTTTTATGAATTTCATCTTAACATCAAGAAACTGGAAAGGATCAGTGTAAGTAGACACAATATGTCTATATTATTCAATGGAACATGTTTCAATGACGATATTTTGCCTAAATGCACACAGACACACACAGACACACACACACAGACACAGACACAAACACACACACACACACTCACAAAAACAAACACACACACGCACATAGACATATATATATACAATGTAACCCGGATATAAGAGACCCGGATATAAGATAAACCCGGATATAAGAGAGATTTTATCTGGTCCCAAATTAGAGTCTGTGTTAATGTATATATAATCGACCAAACCCGGATATAAGAGAAACCCGGATATAAGAGAATTCTTATCCGGTCCCGACAACTCTCTTATATCCGGGTTACACTATATATATATATATATATATATATATATATATATATATATATGGCGTATTTCGTATAGAGAATAAACGTTAAAATTCCCTTCCATTCTGCCATGGGACAATGGCCTAGAGGTACGATATCGGTCAAATCAGTCGCATTTCGATCCCGGCTTGAAATAATCGGACGTCTAACCATACGTTTAAAAAAGATTTCGGTCTGAAGAGATGAATATATAGTGATATTTACGAAATAAATTATAACCGAAATGAATCTTTAATGTTTTCTTCTTGATTACACACACACACACACACACACACACACATATATATATATATATATAATCAAGAAGAAAACATTAAATATTAAAAACATTAAAAATTTCGTTAATACCACTATATCACTAATATCACTATATATATATATATATATATATATATATATATATATATATAGTGATATTCACGAAATTTTAAATTTTTAATGTTTTCTTCTTGATGCGTGCGTATTACACACACACACATACATATATATATGTGTGTGTGTGTGTATGCGTGTGAGAAGAAAGAGCACGTAAGTGTTTATGCAGACGGAAAAATGATTATGAGTTTTTTACTGGTTATGGTTTAAGTTGTATTTCGGCCTGCGTATATCACTGCTTTTGTTAGTATAGAACTAAAAGTCTGTTTATTAACTTTCCTTTTTAGAAGAAATTGTGCTATGAAGTGTCAACAAGTCGTCATAAATAATAGATTGCTTTCTCTGTAAACAGATCGCCTTGTCTATCTATGCGTTCGAAGTAACGGTCACTATGTGCGTGATGAGCATTTCGTGTCAGGCCCGTTTCGTTTAGGCTCTCGATGTAAGTGATCTGAATAGAGAGAGGGAGAGAGAGGTGCCACTCGATGCCGTAGACATAGCTGTGTTCTTTCGAGGCCTGAGGTCTGAGACCAAAGTCGTCAGGCAGCATGGCTAGATTTTAACGGCAAGCAAGTTGCCTCGCGAGCAAGATTCCATCTGAAATGAGGTTGGGATCGGGCGAGGAGAAGGCGGTTATTCGGTGGTGGGAATTCACAGAGGTCGATTTGATCTTCGCACGAGGGGGAAATAAAATAGGCATATGAACGCTCGTGTGCAGAGATGTCTCTCTCTCTCTATATATATATATCTCCCTTCCCCCCTCTCTCTCTCTCTTTTCTCTCTCTCTCTCGCTCGTTCTCTCCTCCCCCATCTCGCTCGCTCGCTCTCCCTCCATCCCCTCCCCCCTCTCTGTCTCTCTCTCTCTCTCTTTCTCTTTCTCTCTTTATGTTTGTTTTTCCGTATATTGGATAGTTGGAATGTAGAATATCCACTCAATATTTTTTTGATATTTTTCAGTCCATGTTTCTTAGGTCCGTATATCTGTGATGCCAATGTCAAAACTGAGGTATCATAGATGAGAGTGAGAGAGAGAGAGAGAGAGAGAGAAACATATATTTTTCTAGTAGTTTTTTTAAGATTACAGTGTAACCCGGATATAAGAGAGTTGTCAGGACCGGATAAGAAGTCTCTTATATCAGGGTTTCTCTTATACCCGGGTTTCTCTTATATCCGGGTTTGGTCTATTTTGTTTAGGTAAGTATGGCTCGAATTTGGCGCCCAGAGAAAATCTCTCTTATATCCGGGTCTCTTATATCCGGGTTACACTGTATATGTGAGTGGCATAACGGTTACTGAGACAGAGTCCAGATTCTGGCCAAGGTTGTTTCATTCACTTCGTTCCTAAGAAAGGCATGAATCTAACTCTTCCCTTAGGTACGAGTAAAATAGAAAGATAGACTGAACTCACTAGCCTTTGTTAGCAACCAGTCTCGAAGAAGGACAGTCCGGATTTCAAAACCGTAGAAAAGACAACGGAACACTACTGAACAGCTATCGTGGCCAAATAAGTCAGCGGTTCATATTCTACAGTATTAAGCAAAAGGAAGTTGGTGAGAACCATAATCGCCTATGTTATGAAGAGACCGTGATTTAAAAAAAAAGACGAGAAGATTGAGGTTTCTACAACACTATTTACATTATTCGGACGATTGTCCTCATCTTTGCCGCCATGTTTATCACAACGTTTCGGCCTTCTTCAGGTAGTTGGAATGTGGAGCTGAACCCGTTATTTCGTTCACTGGGGTAGACTGTTCTAGTTCCACGTCTAATGGATGTCTGTTATCTCCTGTTAATTCCCCTCTGAAAGTTCTCCACTGCCTTAACCAGGTAATGAACTCACACTCTTTGGGGCCTGTCACGGGATCTAACTAACGCCTTTATCCACTGTGCCATGTGTCCTTGAGGACATCTGTGTATGAATTTCTGGGTATTATAAACCTAATGTCTTCAACAATCATTTTTCACCAGTGTTCATATTGCAATTTTTGCTGTTATCATTCTATGTTTTTACCAGAGCTCATATTGCATTTTTGTTGTTATTACCGCTTTTCTCTGGCACTCCTTATTACTTGTTCCCATATTGTATTCATTTCTATGCTTGGTCGGCTCAAGAGATTTTTGTGGCCTAGCATAATGTGTCATATAGACAGTTACTGGAGGTTTCTACAAGTAGCCGAATTTAATGACTGCCAGAAAGTTCAAAGTGTTGCTTAACGAAAAAAAGATTAACAATAGGATCACGAGAGTTTTATAAAACAAGGAACAGTTTAAAACAGGATCCTTTTGCTCTATCAAAAATTACTAGTTTGATAGAAAAGTTTGAAACCACAAAGACACTGCATGATATTCATTCAATTGGGAGAGATTCCTTAAAAGCTGAGCGCACACCTCAAATTAGGGATAGTCTGTCAAGATTTTGATCAAACATGCAACACTGGTTATATAACAAAATAGAGGAACAATTGGAAATTTGTTGTAATTTCATAAAGCCCATTTCATACCCATTTGTTTCAAAATAAAGGGTGTTTCATTAAGACGGATTATATATAAGGGTGTTTCATTAAGACGGATCAAAGTCAGCAGTAAATAAATCAGTTATTGGTGAAAATTTATTTATTTCTCTATTGGATCATGTTATTTAAGTCATGGCAATTATGTGTGAAAAATAATATCACTCAAATATCCATCAAGTCTGAAAGAAAAAGAAAAAATCATTAGACGCTTAAACTCAATTCACATTTAAAGTCGGTCTAAGTTATTGGAACACACTTTATATGCTGTTGTTTTCGCAATTGCTTACTTTGCATTATAAAATGCAAAGTAATGCAATGTTGTAAAAATTACGTTCATTTATTTTCACCCCGTATATTATTATTGTATATTAAATAAAGATTATTTCTTTCGCTTCTCTTATTCTGTATATATCTATTATTGCGTATTTTGATGTGGATATTTTTTTCGGATCGTAAGATCACATACTTTGGTCATGTGATCCCTACACACCAGCTGCTAGAGGCTTGTTGGCGGGCCGCCGATGGAAACACTAGCGGTCTTCTGGTGGCAGCCACCTTGCGGGCCACCAGTGGGCCTCTAGCGGTCCGCCAGTGCCAACATTGCCGAGACGATCCCGCCGGCGGCCCAACAGCGTGTCACCGGCGGTAAACGCTACTGGCATGCCACCCAGTAGCAGATTGATGGCTTGCGTATAGGGATGTTGTAATTGATCAGACTCGGAAGGTAGATGACATTCTTAAATAGCACCATTTTTTCTTTGCCATATCCCTTCAGGGGGTAACTGATCATGGCGCTCCGCAAATTCCTTTTTTATCTATAAATTACCATGAGTTGTGGGGATATATAACAGAGTAGTTTCCCACAGCCTTCTCTCGGTTAGGGCCTTTCTACCATCAAAAGCTAAAGAGCCCAGGCTATTCTGCTGTTTATCCTATAAGTGAAGGGAGAAAAGATCGTTAACATTAGCGAGCAAGTGTAGGCAAGACTACGCCTAAACTCGAACACAACCCGCCGATTTCATTTTACGCGTCGATAATCGTTAAGACTGTTACCAAAAAGCAAACTGTCTATCGTCTCATGCTCCAAAGTAATCTGTTCTTTTCAAGGCTCAAGAGCTATTCAGGGTAGAGGGCTAGATCCACATTTTATGTGGTTATATGCGGAAGATAACTGCTGATCCTAGATTTGAACAGGTTAAGATTGTAGTGATCGGGAATGCATCTTCTTGAGTGTCGGTTCGCTGGCATACGAAAGGAATTTTTTCAGATGGTTAGCTGCAATGTGCGTAGCATGGCGAGCCTTAGACTTGACGGTTGGAACTGGTGGAATTAACGAATGTAAATCGTCTGAAGACTTTCCATAGAAATAGCGATAGAGTAGCAAAAGAGAAAAGGATTGTTGGATGGAAAATAATCCACGAGGATTCAAAGACGATTTTGGACTCAGTTTGAGATTGGAAAGCGAAGATCTCTTTTAAATTAGGATTAGGACATCTTTGGTTGTTTATAGTTTTGGCCATTTTCAGAAAAGATTGTATAATCCAGCTGTTGCCAACTTTCTTGGTCCAATGTCCTATTTTCACTATAAAACAGAATGTTGTTTCCCCTTTCTAAGATTGTAGACTCAAATGGTGCATTCCTAATAATATTCATATATTATTGAAAATTCTTTTCCATATTAGTACGTATATATTTACGTGGATTATTCTTATGGAGGAGTTTTACAAATTTAATAGCAATAGAAAAGTTTGGTGGATTTTAAAACTTGAATACATCTACACTTTGTTTCAATTCCTAACTAATTATTAAATAAATAAACAGAAGCATACTTCAATAAGCAAAAAAAAAGTTCAATCGACTGACAGAGTATTGTAATTCAATAAACAAAAAGTTCAATAAAAGCTCAGAGTATTTAAATCGATTTCGTTCTATTGAAGATTACAGTCACGGGCTTCAAATTCTGTGAATAAAAAGACAATCAAAAGTAAAAGAACCCCGCCCCTCGACTTAGACCAAGAAATCCCCCATCCCGAGAAGGAACCCCACCCCCTGGTTGAGAACACCTGGTATAAATCTAACAAGTAAATAGTGTGTTTGAATCAGCAATATACAAGTTGAATGGAAACGGGCACTTCGGCGTGCTGCAATGGTTAGCATGCTTGTCTTGCTAAAACAGTTACAAAATGGAGAGTGAGTTAGATCCTTACTGGGTGCTCCATACTTTCGGCTTTATGCCACGTCTAAGCTACGCTTAGAAAATCAGTGGGCACCTCGAGGTGTTGTAATGGTTAGCAAGCCTGTCTCTGTAGAACAATTACAACTGAGTAGTGAGTTCGGTCTTCACTGGGTGCCCTCTACTTCCGGCCTTGTGTCACATCTAAGCTACGCTTGGAATTTTACTACAAGTTAAATGGAAAGATTTCTTTTGTTTTTATATTTGCGAAAATAATATTTCGGAATGAGGAAGATAAATATTTTTTGATTCTGATCATTTAACTTGGTCAAAAATTGTAAGGTTCTAAAATTGACTACATTTTGCCACAAACGCATTTTAATAAATTCGTACTTTAAAATTAAAAATAATTTTAGGAAATTAAGATTGAAGGAAAAATTCGTCCATGGTTTTTTTTTTTGTTGTTGTTTTTTTTTTTTTTAAGCGTATCACCCCAAGCAAGGCTGGAAGCCACTCGCACGCAAGGGGTTACAGAAGGTTTGGAGGAAGAGCAGATAGGAGTGGTAAAGGAGAGGATGTGGAGAGAGAAAGCGGATCGATCAAGGCAAGGGGGTTACAGAAGATTTGGAGCGAGAGCAGATAGGAATGAAAGGGGAAAGGATGTGGAGAAGGGAAGTGGATAGATCAAGGCAACTGGAGATGTCGATTGACGTTACACTTAAATAGTTGGAGATTATATTTGTCAGGGAAACAGGAATAAGGAAGGGAGTTCCACAGGCGAGATGTGCGAGACATGAAGCTATTAGAGTAGAAGAGACGTCTACATCTAACAGTTTCAACGGTGAAGGGGTGGGAACGGGATGCCAGGCTCGTAGGAAGTTTAAATTCATGAGGCCTGGGAACCAGCGAAAGCAGCTCCTCTGAGCAATTACCGTGAAAGTATTTGTAAATAAGACAGAGCGAGGCAACGGCGCCTCTGTGAGAGAGCGACTGCAGACGAGATGACAGGTCAGGGCCAATTACATTGCATATCCGTCTCTGGATCTTATCAAGAACCCTGAGGCAAACAGCAGGGGCTCCAGACCATATATGGCAACAATACTCCATGCAAGGGCGAATGGTTGATTTATAGATGTGGAGGATCGATTCCGGGGAGAAAAATTTCCTGGCCCGGCACAGAGAGCCAACTTTCCTTGCGGTGGATGAAGCAATTGGCTCGATGTATTTGTTCCATCTCAGGTCAGCGGACAGCGTGAGACCGAGCAGCCGCAGAGAGGAGCTCTCGAGAAGTTGGTCTTCAGACATTCTAATGGGATGCAGGGATGGTAATGAGTTTTCGGATTTGCAATAATTATATTATATTTTTATTATTCCAGTCTCTAATGGATCTTTCCGTTCAGGTTAAGAATCTATTTTTCGGATGTTTAAAAAATAAAATGAAGTATAAATGAAAATGTCGTATCACTTTAAAACACTAAACTAAAAAATTAATAGAAAAATACAAATAACAAAAAGAAAAAAAAGAATTTTATTTTTATTCCATTTCTTCGACGATTTTATTATTCTTTCATTTACAATTTGTCTGATATTAAAATCTACGATAACCACGGTAATTTTTACAAAAAAATGAGTCACTTCGTTTTGTATAGCTTTTTTTCACTTGTGAGCTCCTGGGAAGATTTTACGAGCTTTAATTAAAAATGAAAACGTGCCTGAATTGGATTTCATACGAGATTACTGTGTCATCCGATTTATTTCAATTTTTTTTTTTTTTTTTTTTCGAATTTAAAGTATTTTGATTGTCCTGTACGTCTATCGGCATAATTAAATGCAAATAAGCTTTTCTCATATAGAGGACTCGTTTTCATAAACAAATTTACTCAGATGTCAGATAGCTAGCTATATATATAGACAGATAACGAACAAATTGAGATAGATAGATAGATAGATAGATAGATAGATAGATAGATAGATAGATAGATAGATAGATAGATAGATAGATAGATAGATAGATAATGGTGTCCAGATAATAAATTACGGTGAAAGCAAGCCTTCATTTCCGCCAGAATGATTTACGTTTTAATAATGCCTTTTATTGAAATAATAAGTTGATAAATTCACGCACTTTCTATGTCTCCTGTCGGTGTTGTTTAACACAATCGCACAGACACACACAGACACACACACAGACACACACAGATACACACACAATAACACACACAGATACACACACACTCAATCACACTCACTTATCCATCTCAGCCTGTTTACATCTAAGTCTGAACTTGTTTCTTTGCTTTCAATTCATTAGTCGAGTACATGGATAAAATATTGAATTCCGGTTATATTGGGTTTTAAAGGCAAAAACTATACAGTGACTTTTACACTGACGTATAGTAGAAGTGTACAACTTGAAAAATTTTAATAATTCTCAATATAATCTATCAGTTTATCTGCCTGCGCTCTTGTGCGTGTATGTGTGCGTGCGCCGGTGTGTGTCTGTGCGCATGCGTATGTTTGCGCGTTTTTTTACTGTACTTTCCTTTCCCTTTTTTTTTTCAAGATTCAATCTTAAACATTTTTACTTTCAGATAAACATAGTACAACACACACATATACATCTACGCACACACAGACACACATACACACACACACAGGCACACACACACATACCGTTGAGGAATATTTATTATTAGCAGTGTTATACACCGACCACTGTTTTTGACCAGCAGCACACAATGTGTCAATATATATATGTATGTCCTATCCAATATATATATATATATATATATGTATATATGTATTATGCCCTATCCAATATATATATATATATATATATATATATATATATATATATATATATATATATATATATACATAAATATAGAACACTTTAAGACTATATTTCTTCATATATATATTATATATATATGAAGAAATATATATATATTATGCTCTATCCAATATGTATATATATATATATATGTATATATATATATATTATACCCTATCCAATATATATATATATATATATATATATATATATATTGGGCATATATATATATATAAATATATATATATATATATATACAGAAATATAGTCTTAAAGTGTGCTATATTTATGGGGTAAAGTGCTCAATATCAGAGATAGAGCGTGTGTATATATATATATATATATATATATATATATATATATATATATATATATATATATATATATATATAAATATATATATATATGTAAATATATATATATATATATATATATATATATATATATATATATATATATATATATATTGGATAGGCATAATTCAGTCAGTTATGTGCCATGCGTGATACACGCTTAGGCGACCATGTATCATTCGACAATATGACTGTCAAGGCAGATTTTTTCTCGCAGTAGGTTGTCATTTCTTTCTGCGGCAGACCAGTTGCCATCCAAGGCTATAGAACCCGGTCTGTCCTGCTGGCGTGGGGAGAAGAAGGGTATTAGCACGTAAGTGAGTGCAGTGAATTCGAACTCGGCTCTCCGATTCCTAAATCCGAGCCGCTATCCATTTACCCTACAGTTCCTCCTTAGGGCATAATTAGGCAGCATTCATCCAGGACAGTTTGATTCAAAAGAACTGACAAAGTCTGTTTAATTTTTATTGTATTTTTTTAAATTTTCGGATATATTGAGTACTGTGCTCGAATTTGTTCGAACACACACACACACACTCATTTATATATATATATATATATATATATATATATATGTATATATATATATATATATATATATATATATATATATATATATATATATATATATATATATATATATATATATATGTAACAAATTTCTTTTTAGACAGAATTTGCTTCTTATAAAGTTATTTTGATTTTCTTGCGAAAATTAGATTCAATTTCTCTGCTTCGGGCTGGTGGTGGAGAATGAAAATTCTGAATTCAAAAGCCGAGGGATGGTCTCCGTCATGTTTATTTTTGCTCTAGACATGCTACTGCTGTTATGTCTGCAGTACGCGTGGTGCCACTACGACCCTAATTGGTTGCAGGACTCGTAAGGTGTGTCATCGTATATCAGCGACAGGCAAAATCGTCGTATGTACTTCTGCATCAAACGCGTGTGTCCGAACGATATCTTTCACTGCTGGTACTTAACATCGAAACCGTATTTCTAAGCCTTATTTTGTAAACAACGAATAATCTAAATTTTTTCTTTAAGATTACTTACAAGTTAGCTAGTTTGTTTGTTTTTTCGGAATTCCATTCATTTATGCGCTTTTCCTAACATTATCTTTTCATGAATACGGAATTTTTCGGACAATATTATCCATTTTCATAAAAACAAGTAAAAGCAACTAAAAGCTTTCGAAATTAAATAATATCTTTGTTTTATTGAGTTTTGTATGTTACAATTCAGAGCTGATTTTAAGGTAGAAGGGTGTCAACTAAAAAATAATAAATGATTTGCTTTCCTCAAAGCCTTGTGCTTTTAACTAAATCACTAAAAATGTACAAATTTGAATTTCAAGTGTTTTCATAAAATTAGTTATGGGGGGTAATAAATATTAAAAAATTTTTACCATGACTTTAAAAAAAAAAAAAAAACATTTATAATAAATTCCATCATTTATGAATAGTTTCTGAAAGTTTCAATAAAATCCGACAATTATTTCTATTTTTGCAAGATCTTCAAAATTAATGACTGCCATTAAAAAAATAAAAATGAACCAAAAATCCACCATTTTATTTACTAGGACTTTCGCTGATGAAGGGAAACGAGATTTTTCAATCAAAAGTTAGAATACTTTAATAAAGACAGATAAATTTTGAAAAATAATTAAAAATTACTTTGTTCTTTCCTCGTAATAAAAACATAAACATTTTGACGATAGAATTTTGTTTTTGTCAAGTTTAAGGCCGTTATTATCCTGCTATGCTCATTTTCCAGCGATCTCATGCCAGTACCTATAAAGCTAAAAAGAAAAACAGTAAAATAAAAAAATGTCTTCACAGATACGTGAAAAATGCAACAGTTGGTTTTTTTTATTGCTTGTACGGAATGGCTTGTATGTACATGTTTTGTTATGCACGTGTGTGTGCGTGCGTGTATTTATGTATGTGTCTAAATGGGGGGGGGTCATGTTTAATAGTCGATATCTGTAAGTATGTATGTCTGTCTGTGACTACATATACGTGTGTGTTTACTGTTTATAAAAGACGACAAAACAGTGACTAAGGTTTGTGTTATTGATCTGTCGATCTGAGAGAAGAAACTCCGCCCGAAAGCCTAACGATTGGTCGTCGTCCCGGATATGCAAAGTGGGTTGCGCGTGCCGTGTCTTTAACGAGAGCGTGGGAAAGCCACGCCTACCAAGTTAAGTCAGCTGAAGAGCAAGGCCACGAACACTCCTGTCCTTTCTGCCTCTACCTACCTAATCTCGACCCACTTATACGCGTCGCTTTTTCCCCAGTTCTTCCCAAGCTTGGTCATCTTTTCTTTTCTTTTCTTTTCTTTCTTTTTACTTCGTGTTTTTTTCTCTCTCTCACTCACTCTCTCCTCTTTTTTTCATACGTTAACTTTTCTTTTCTTTTTCTTTTCTTTCTTTCTAATTTGCTTTCTTTCTTTACTGTCATTTTTAGCCTCTCCTATTTCTACTTTCTGTCGTTATTTTATTTATTTTATTGTTTTAGAGTTTTTCGTTTCGGGTTATTTTTTCTTTCTTTCTTCGTTTGTATACACACGTTTCCACACACACACACAAATACACACACACACACACACTTGCGTACATGTAATCTTTGCTAAGATTCCTATTTCTTGTACAACTGCACACATACTTTTTAAAAAGATGGCAAAAGTTATTTAACCTTTTCCGTTTATATCTGTAGCTAATTCAATCCAGGAAAGGAAAACTTGACTTGAAATAGAAGGCATTTATTTAAAAAATACGTCTTCTTTTATACACGTTTTAACCTGAATTCACATCTTTGCCTGAACAGTGAACACACATCGCTGCCTGAATATACATCTTTGCCTGAACACACTTCGCTACCTGAATACACATCTCTACCTGAATACACATCTCTACCCGAATACACATCTTTGGCTGAACACACATTTCTGCCTGAATACACATCTTTAATTGAATACACATCTCTACCTGAATACACATCTCTGCCCGAATACACATCTTTGCCCGAATACACATCGCTGCCTGAATACACATCTCTACCTGAAATACACATCTTTACCTGAATACACATCTCTACCTGAACACATATCTCTGCCTTATTACACATCTTTGCCTGAATACACATTTCTGCCTGAATACACATCTCTGCCTGAATACACATCTCTAACTGAACACACATCTCTGCCTGAATACACATCTCTGCCTGAATACACATCTCTGCCTGAATACACATCTTTGCCTGAATACACATTTCTGCCTGAATACACATGTCTATCTGAATACACATCTCTAACTGAATACACATCTTTACTTCATTACACATCTCTACCTGAATACACATCTCTATCTGAATACACATCTCTAACTCAATATACATCTTTGCCCGAACACACATTTCTAACTGAATATACATCTCTACCTGGATACACATCTTTGCCTGAACACACATCTCTGCCTTAATATATATCTCTATCTGAATACACATCTCTGCCCGAATACACATCTTTGCCCGAATACACATCTCTGCCTGAATACACATCTCTGCCCGAATACACATCTCTGCCTGAATACACATCTCTGCCTGAATACACATCTCTGCCCGAATACACATCTCTGCCTGAATACACATCTCTGCCCGAATACACATCTCTACCTGAATACACATCTCTGCCTGAATACACATCTCTGCCTGAATACACATCTCTACCTGGATACACATCTCTGCCTGAATACACATCTCTATCTGAATACACATCTTTGCCTGAATACACATCTCTATCTGAACACACATCTCTGCCTGAATACACATCTCTGCCCGAATACACATCTCTACCTGAATACACATCTCTGCCTGAATACACATCTCTGCCTGAATACACATCTCTACCTGGATACACATCTCTGCCTGAATACACATCTCTATCTGAATACACATCTTTGCCTGAATACACATCTCTATCTGAACACACATCTCTGCCTGAATACACATCTCTGCCTGAATACACATCTCTACCTGGATACACATCTCTGCCCGAATACACATCTCTACCTGAATACACATCTTTGCCTGAATACACATTTCTATCTGAATACACATCTTTGCCTGAATACACATCTCTATCTGAACACACATCTCTGCCTGAATACACATACGCATTTCTGTTTGTACATGTGTTTAAGTCAAGGCATGAACCTTTGCACAGGTGTCCGACAAGATCAAATAGTTTATTGATTCTCTTGAAGTAAAAAAAATGAAATAAAACACTTTTTTTATTTAAATTTTTAATATTAATTGAAATTTTCAACATTAATCGTAATTTCCAACATTAATCGAAATTTTCAACATTAATTGACGCCAGTTGGAGTACGAATTCCGGCCTAGCTTTCACTTTTACATTAATAATCTTTGGGAAGGCATGTATTCGTCTCTTCTTCTCCCCGACTATGGATTAAATAACAGAATATACCTTATAGCAATGGATGGAAGCGAGTTTAGAAGGAGGACTTTGGATTCAACACGGTAAAAAAAAAAGGCTGCGATAAGTCACCACACCATCTTTACCAAGAGGTTATGACAATTCAAAGATAATGAAGAAAAAGGATTATGTGGAGAGCCATGATCGTATATGTCCTGAAGGCATTAAAAATATTTGACACCATCGTTTTGACCCACTATCTTCTGCTAACTTTCCGTCACTCTCATGGTTATACTCACCCAGGAATTCTGACCAAAGTAGTCGTCCCTTTGAAGAAAACTTTTTTTTTTCTTTAGGGAAATTCTGTATAGATCGGAATAAGTGGTAAATTGATAATACAATTTCCGATGAGTACGGCTGATGAAAGGGAAATTTGGGGGAAATATGTTATTACCTGGTCACCAAAGAAATATGTGGTCTAACGTCGTCTTGAAAGAAGATTAAGCCCTTTCCATTTCGCTTGTCTCTCTTGAAAATAACCCACGGCAGGGAATTCCTTTCAAGATTAGCTTTTGAGATAGGTAGTGGTTGTTCTTATTGTTTGATTCACGTAAAGTGGAATCCTTTTCATAAACGGAACATTTTTCATTGTTGTGGAAGCTACACATTAAAGCAACTAACATAAACGAAGTTTCGTAAATTATTTTTGGTGTTTCCGTATATATGCATTTTTAATGTAGAGAATTTTCTCAACTCGTAGATCATATACTTGCGTTGTTTTGGTAGATCAGACTCGGAAGGTAGATGACATACTTAAGTAACACTATTTTTCTTTTCCATATCCCTTCAAGTCGTAATTGATCAAGGCGCTCCACAAATACTTTTTCTTTATTATCTATGAATTACCATGAACTTGCGGGATATATATATATATATATAGGAGTATGTTTCCGCTGCCTTCTCTTCCGTTAGGGCCTTTCTACCATCCAAAGCTAAAAAGCCCAGGTTATTCTGCTATTTATCCTATAACTGAAAGGAGAAAAGATCGTTAACATTATCGCGCTACAGACTAGACCGAAACTTGAACACAACCCGCTGATTTCATTTTATATGTCAATAACCGACTGTTGCCAAAAGCAAATTCACGATCGTCTCATGCCCCAAAGTAAGAACACCACCGGTTTACGTTGTACAAGGCCCAAGCGCCATTCGAGGTAGAGGAAGTTTGATTTGAATATTGTTGGTATTTTTCGAGTCGTATCACGCTGATTATTTAGAAGTCATATCTTCTCAGCGAAAACATGTACTTCATTTTTTTTCTCGCCCCAGTCAAGGGGATAATGCCACTAAGACGCAAAGGGGTTACTAGGAGTGAAAGAGGACGAGAGAACTTTACAGTATTTACATTAGTCGGACTATTGTCCTCATCTTTGTCGCCATATTTGTCACAACGTTTCGGCCGTTGTACGCTCCGGCCTTCTTCAGGTGGTTGGAATTTCGAACCGAACCCTTTATTTCGATCACTGGGGTAGACTGTTCTAGTTCCACGAGCCATGTTTGATGGATGTCAGTTATCAGTTATCTCCTGCTAATTTCCCCCCTCCCCCTGAAAGTTCTCCACTGCCTGAACCGGGTATGGTTGGAATTTCGAAATAAAGGGTTCGGTTCGAAATTCCAACCACCTGAAGAAGGCCGGAGCGTACAACGGCCGAAACGTTGTGACTGATATGGCGACAAAGATGAGGACAATAGCCCGACTAATGTAAATACTGTGCATAATACCTCATCTCAGAGATATAGACAGACTCTGAGAGAACTTTAGTGAGAAGAAAGGTTAATACAATAACAGGATCGGGAAAGACAGAAGATCGTTACATTTAAATTTTTGAAGATACTAGGTGGCAGCAAAGCAAGAACGTGTAAGAGTAGTAATCAGTTGCGTCACTTGTGTGTTTCTCTCCTAACTAGCAATCAATATATATATATTTTATTGTGCCTGCGTGTGTGTACGAGCGTATATATATATATATAAATATGAGTGCGTAGGCGTATGTCCTTGTGCGTGTGTATATAAATATGAGTGGGTGTAAGTGTGTTTATGCACATATTAAAAAGAGTAGTGACTGATAAAAGTGAGCGTGTCAGGGAAATCTTGATACAGAACCGCTTCAAAAATCCAGTATCAACACGAAAGTTGATTTTAAAAATGGAAAGATGTCAAATAATAAATGTAAAATGAAATAAAACTAAACACTTAACAACTGTAACACATATATGCGCGTGCTCACGTCAAAATATTTTTAGATTAGAAGAAAACTTGATAAATATAGAGAGAAGTGGAAACATATATATATATAGAGAGAGAGGGGGGAGAGAGAGGGAGAAAGTGAAGGAGGGAGGGAGAGAGAGAGTAGCTATCTGTATGTCAATGTAATATAAACTTTCGCATAAGTGCTTCTTAACAATGATCCTGACACCTTAGTATTGATCCGAGATATGACTGATTTTTCGCGTTAGATGTCTTAGGAGGTCTTGTCAGTATAAACAGGATCTCGATTGAGTCACGTTGCATCTTTAACTTTCAATCAAAGTCCATTTGGAGCGGCTATAATAATAATAATAATAATAATAATAATAATAATAATAATAATAATAATAATAAGAAGAAGAAGAAGAAGAAGAAGAAGAAGAAGAAAAATTATAATAAGAATAATAATAATAAGAAGGAGTATAAGAAGACGGAGGAGAATAATAACAGTAATAATAACGAAGAAGAAGAAGAAGAACAGCAGCAACAACAGCAACAATAGGAAGAAGAAGCAGAAGACGAAGAAGAAGAAGAAGAAGAAGGAGAATAATAATAATAATAATAATAAGTAGTAGTGTTAGTAGTAGTAGTAGTAGTAGAAGAAGAAGAAGAAGAAAAAGAGGAAGAAGTACTCGTTGAAGAAGAAAAACAACAACAATAGGAAGAAGACGACGAAGAAGAAGAAGCAGAAGAAGAAGAAGAAGAAGAAGGAGAATAATAACAATAATAATAATAATAATAATAATGAGAAGATGTAGTAGTAGTAGTAGTAGTAGTAGTAGTAGAAGAAGAAGAAGAAGAAGAAGAAGAAGAAGAAGAAGAAAAGAGGAAGAAGTACTCGTAGAAGAAGAACAACAATAATAAGAAGAAGACGACGAAGAAGAAGAAGCAGAAGAAGAAGGAGGAGAATAATAACAATAATAATAATAATAATAATGAGAAGAAGAAGATGTAGTAGTAGTAGTAGTAGTAGAAAAAGAAGAGTAAATGATTTGATTTCTGTGGCTTATCACCTTAGCAAGCCAGAAACTATTTTTATATTTGAAGATTTTTTTGAATTAATAATGATTTACTGATACAAGTCCTCTTAATTAAACCAAAGCTGAGAGAAGAAGTGGTGTATTCGTACCTTTCTCAAGCTTATTTTGTTCGCGAAAGTGAATATAACGAACCCGACTGGAATTGAAACACGACTCTCCGATTTCCAAACCGAGCCATTATCCATTAAACTGCCCACACATTCAAGTTTACAACACCTGGCCTTTCCAAGCGGTCACCATCTAGCTACTGACCAGGCTCGACGTTACTTAACTTCGTTAATCGAAGGAGGACCGGTGACTGAACGTAACATGGCCGTAAGCCAGAAGACAAAGAAGTCATAAAATGAAGAAAGAAGAGAGAGAGAAAGGATGCAAGCCAAAATATACTTTGTACTCTGTTCACAGATAAATTACTAATAAATGTTTAATAAAAATGAAATATATTGTTTTGTTGTATATGAATTAGATATAAAAAAATAAAAATAGGTTACTAAGTACGTTTTGATAAAAAAAAATCACTTCAAATATGTTCAAAATTTTGGAGTAAAAATCTGTGTGTATTAGATGGCATAAAAACGTTAATTCGTTTTTTTTTTTTTTTTTTTTTTTTTTTTCATTATATTTTCTTGAGAAAGATAGTTTCTTGTTGGACTCTTCACGGTTTTAAATTCAAAGTTCTCTTCCTAGACTGGCTCAAGGCTAGAGAACTCAATCGATTATTTGACCCAAAGATGGTAGAAATGAAAAAGAGACAGTCAATATAACAGAATTTAAACTTGGCTGTCTGATTCCACTTTCTGCGCAGATAATTTGCATATCCTGATTAACAAATGACTTACTTTTTCATTGGGATCAACGTAAGCGACCAGAACCCGAAAGTATTTAGATTTTCTATTGTTATATTCCGTGCTAAGGGAATAAATACTTAACACCACGTGGATACTAGAAGAAAGGTTTATTGTACACAACCAGCACAATATGAAATACGGTACAGTTATACACACAGGTCAATCTAGTAGTGAGTGCCACTAATTGGAAGGTCGGACGTGCTTGCGTCGTCTCTCTCTCACTCTTCCCTAAGTCTCTTGTAGGCAGTTGACTTTATAGGTACTTACTACCTATTGTGTTAACATTAATGGGGGTAACTTGTTACTCCATTACATCACCTATTAAGAAAATTAGTGATCTTTGCCAATTCCTTCTTAAAATAGAGGTTCAATAAATTTATAACAAATGTTTATGAAATATGGTAATAGAGACTTCAGTTAGTTCATACTACACTCCAAACGAATGGAGCAATAGAAAACAACTATCCTGCATTCCCTCCTTTGGGTAATGTACTGATGCTGAGGGGGGCTATGCTGATGACAGGTGTCCATAGTTGGGATAATAATGAACAGGAAATCAGCATCCTCTATCAAGTGTACCTAGAAATGTGACTCAAGATAAACCATTCTAAAACAAAAACTATGATCTGAAATTCCACACTA
Organism: Acanthosepion esculentum; assembly: GCA_964036315.1. Taxonomy (NCBI): domain Eukaryota; kingdom Metazoa; phylum Mollusca; class Cephalopoda; order Sepiida; family Sepiidae; genus Acanthosepion; species Acanthosepion esculentum. Next base: position 35,529,628 of record OZ038497.1, on the reverse strand, counting down.
CTTCAAATAAAAGGTTAGGAAGGAACACCCCATCAATACTGGAAATAACGACAACACCTACTGGATTTGAGAAACCGTGGGGTACTGGATAGCGGTTCGGATTGAGGAATCGGAGAGCCGAGTCCATTACATTCATTTACGTGCTAATACCCTTGGGAAATGTATGAATCCTGTTGAGATGTTGAGTGTTTCCACGTGAGTATATGGTAATAACGAACAAACACAGTCGTAGGGAAAAATACTGGTATATTCAGAGAGGTATTTACATCAGAGAGATTAGTAGTAGAACGAACGTAGGTTAGTAGTAACAATAAGTAATAGTAGTAAAGTCCAACGGTATCTTCCGGTCGAGAAACGGAAGTGTAACTGATCACTACAGAAGTCTCACTCTGCACTGCACTACACTGCTACACTACTCGCAGTCTCTAGAACTACTGTTCTATTTATAATAATAGGATCAGTCTATTGTGGTTGTGAAGGTGGGTGCGCCCCAACAAATCCTCTTTTTCTTCCACCAGCTATGAGCAAATAGCAGGACATACCAGATTCTATAACCGCGGATGTCAGCTGGTCTAACGCAGAAAGAAATGGCAATCTACTGCGGGAAAAATCTGCCTCGACAGTCATGTATCAAAAGATACATGATCTTCTATGCGTGTATCACGCATGGCTCATAACTGACTGATTTTCCTGAAAAAATGTTTTAAGAGAAGAATTTTATGACATTCAACTGAAAGTAGTCCTGGTTGCATGGTCAATGAATGCCAAATGTTTCCTTGTAGGCAAGTGGATAATATTATCATTACCAATGCTTGGATACTGTGTATGTGCGTTGTTATATGGAGGCCGAAATCCCGAAGCACTTAAGAGGAACTTGTATCTAGGTGCGTAAACGCGCACTCAAATCGTCATAAAATAGTACGGCAAAAAAACACACACGCTTATATGCGTCTACAAATACATATGTGTCGAACATGAATTGAGATTCACACACACACACACACACACACACACACACACACACACACACACACATATATATATATATATATATATATATCTGTGTGTGTGAGTAACATTTCAGATAGAGTTTATCTGTAAAAGGACAATATGCACACACACACACACACATATACATATATATATATATATATATATATATATATATATATATATATATATATATATATATATATATATATTTAAAGTTAATTTTATAGGTCAGTCAGTATAGAAACACGCGAAATATACCCTGATTTGCTTATCTTTGGTCACTGGTGTCGTTCTTTGAAATTACCCCCAATTCAATTATTTTATTATTCGATTAATTGGTCTTGTCCGCCCTATGCTTTTTTCTACTTAAAGTTAACGAGACTTTTTTTTTATATATTTTTTAAACAAAGCCGCCTTTTTGGCAACATCTCCTATCGCAATTTAAATTCGACTCTGTGTCGAAGAAAGTGTGGGTCACCCCACTTGGCTTTGCCGAAAGCACCCGTTAGGAGTCGCTCTTTAAGTATATAAAAGCAAACATATTCTCTTCCTCTTTTCTTCTGGCTTCATCATGTAGTCGAACGAAAATAAAGAACGCTGCCGACGGGGCGCGTTCGCTTCCTTGGTCCTCTGTTGACTTTTGAACTCTCTCACACACACACATGTGTATCGCCCACGCTTTTTTCACACAGTCAAAGAAGCACATTCTTATAGCTAGTTTCAATGTCTTTTCATTTCACTTCAATTGTGTACACATGTCATTGCTTTTATTAATAACATGCATTAATTGTAGTTTGTTATAAATTCCATGTTTTGTGTTACTTGATTTTTACCTGGACTCACATGAGTCCGCCAATATTGCTTGCGGGACAAATGTTCAAGGAATCACTAAATATTTACTATACATCGTACACACACTCATATCCAAAGTGTTGGATCCCGCAGCAAAAACTATGGAATTCTTTAGTGTCGCGGACCTATTTTTTTGTGCTTTCTTTCTCTACAGGGAATTTGTGCTAACGAGTTTAGACAAACGTTAGGAAGAGGCTAGATATTTTATTATAATAATGTCAAATGAAAAACAGTAGTTCCAGATATTGTGAGCACTCGACTTAGATATTGTTCTTTATTAAGATTATCTTTTCTTGTTTTAAGATTATCTTTTCTGGTTTTTTATTAATGCTCATCCAATACAAAGCTCAAGAGCCAGTCAATGTAGAGGATTGCTGTGTGGTGTTGTATAAACATAAGTAAGGGCAAGATGTGAAGTTCATTGGGGCTATGCTAGAAAGACAAAAGCTAACACTAGACTTGAAGAGGTCATGATTGTTGCGATTCAAATAATATAAGCGAAAGAATACACCTTAGAAGAAACCGGAAACTCAATCCTAAACAAAAAACAAAGGTTTAAATTACTTATGTTCAAATGACCGGGGAGGAGTGTCAATCAGGCGATAGGTTAACTTATCTATCCTTATTGGGAGAGAAGTAAAATAAATTTTTAAAATATAAGTATAAAATGTCAGAGTTCAGGTGGAGATGTTAGAAGTATAAATTTGAGGTAGGCTTTAGAAGGAACAGAAATTGAGGGATAAACCTGTACTCCTGTTCAAATGACCGGGGAGGAATGTCAATCAGGCGATAGGTTAACTTATCTATTCTTATTGGGAGAGAAGTAAAATAAATTTAAAAAAATAAGTATAAAATGTCAGAGTTCAGGTGGAGATGTTAGAAGTATAAATTTGAGGTAGGCTTTAGAAGGAACAGAAATCAAGGGATAAACCTGTACTCCTGTTCAAATGACCCGGGAGGAGTGTCAATCAGGCGATAGGTTAACTTATATATTCTTATTGGGAGAGAAGTAAAATAAATTTTTAAAAAATAAGTATAAAATGTCAGAGTTCAGGTGGAGATGTTAGAAGTATAAATTTGAGGTAGACATTAGAAAGAACAGAAATTGAGGGATAAACCTGTACTCCTGTTCAAATGACCGGGGAGGAATGTCACTCAGGCGATAGGTTAACTTATCTATTCTTATTGGGAGAGAAGTAAAATAAATTTAAAAAAATAAGTATAAAATGTCAGAGTTCAGGTGGAGATGTTAGAAGTATAAATTTGAGGTAGGCTTTAGAAGGAACAGAAATCAAGGGATAAACCTGTACTCCTGTTCAAATGACCGGGGAGGAGTGTGAACCGGACGATATATGAACTTATCTACTTTTATTGGGAGAGAAGTAAAATAAATAAATAAATATAAAATGTCAGATTCCAGCTGAACGTGTTAGAAGTATAAATTTGAGGTAGACATTAGAAAGAACAGAAATTGAAGGATACACCTGTACTCCTGTTCAAAATACTAGAGAGGAGTGTGAAGTGTACCCTTTATTTAATCTATGGGGGTAGATTGCTCTCATTCCGCTGACTATATCTTGTCTAGTTCAGTTATTGTTTGCCCTATTTCCACGAACTCAAACTCTGCACTGCCCAGCCCAGGATTGAACTCAACACTAATAGGTCACACAAAACAACATAACAATATTACTATTATCAGTAGGTAGTCAACACCATATTTGCACAATCCTCGTCTATGGCTGGATAATTTACTCACCGATGAAGATGAGACTTGAAGCAACGGAGATATGGTTCTACTGAGAATATCATGGTTGGAACATGTGATCAACGAGGAAGTTTGAAGGAAAATGGAAACAAAGAGAGACAGTTGAAATTTCTGCAACATATATCGAGGAAAAAGGCTTGGAGAATTTGACACTCACCGGTCATCTTAAAGGAAAAAAGGGGCACAAAACAACCTATCCAACGGACTTGTGTAAGTGGATGGCAGTATAGGCATAGTAAGTTACCAAATATTGTTTAGAGTTTTTTTTTTAAAGCAGAGGAAGTTGTGGAGAGTCATGATCGCTCACATCCTGGAAAGATGCGGCACATAAAAGAAGGTTACAAATACGTAGTATGTGGTCAAAAGCAAAATCACTGCACAAGTATATTGTGAAAGACGATCTTGTTAGTATTTGCTCTACGGTAAGCGCTAAACTGTGTCATTATTATTATTATTATTATTATTATTATTATTAAATTTAAACTAATTGAGTACTGATTTAAATGCTGATAAAATGAAAGCTAATTTCACTAAAACATTACTTTCCTCAAGTTAATGTTACTTCCAATATTTTCCCTGGAATCTTGGGGATTGTTCCAAGCGCGCCAACAATGCTGGATACAGTCCTAGCCTTGACACTACACTATTTTGTTCAATATATTATACTCCGGCAAGGAAGAACATTTTTTTTCTTCACTTTTTCACTTTCTTTCAGTTTTATTCTGTGGTTTGCTTAAACAGCGACATCAGATACCGGACAAATTCCTCTGGGCTGGTTTGTTTGTTGATCCGTTCGTTGGAATTTGAAAAACTCAAGATATTTTTGTCTTTTTCTATACATCTTCTGTCTGCCGCTAACTGGTTCAGTCCCAGTCGTTTACAGTATTACCAGTCATGGTTATTAATGGCGATTTTCTAAGCGTGGCTTAGAAGTGGCACAAGGCCGAAAGTATGGGATAACCAGTGAGGATCGAACTCAACAGCCCAGTCGTAATTGTTCTAGCAAGACAATATTGCTAACTATTATTACACCAAGTCGAGATGCTATTTATAAACACATTCTAATCTAATTTGCTGCAGCTGCTTCTTATAGAAAGCACGGTGGAGTAATGAATTGCGATTGAAGAATCGGAGAGACGAATTCAAATTCCAGTGGAGTCCTTGCGAAAAATACGAATCCATCTTTTCTCTTGTCGAACGACTCCTATAACCTTGGGTGGCAACCGGTCTAACAGAAGAACAACACTGAATTGGTCAATTGAGGTATGGACCGAGGGCGACCTATATTCCATGGAGGTGTGGAGATGGGTGCCGCCAAGCTATCTGAAAGCCAACTGAACGGATCACGAGGAAGAAGAATAAAAGCAACCCCTTGCCGGCTCGACAGATCAGCCTGGAGGAGGGTGTTTGCTTCTCTTCTGCCGTCAGGGGTACTACCGACGATTGAAGCGGTCGAAGGACTAATGATGATGTTTCTTATTGTGTGTAGTGAGCAATACGTACAAAGAAACCGGCGAACAGAGTTCGAATACCAGGTGAATTCGTTACGCTCACTCTCGCACAAATACCCTTGTGAAAGGTGTACATCCAACCCAGAGGGCTATGGGTTAAAAAGTCGGACTAACTAGGCTCTCTTGTCTTGAATAATCAGTCTGAGTAAAGAAAAGCTGAATTCAAAACCAGCTCCATTAGACTATCTTCCCACCGTTGCTATGACTGCAGCATATGTAGTGTCCCTTCGACCCTTATGGGTTACGACCTCCCCCCCCCCCGAGGTGACAATTGATTGTTCTATTATCTAACATTCTGCTCATCACGATTTTCATATAGTTGATACCTATAGAATTTTTTCTGATCCACAATTAACAGGGATTTCTTTCTTCAAATGTCCTCTGCGTAACCATGTCAAATTTTTTGCAATTCGTTTTTGTTTAAATCCATTTGCAGCATACATTGATAGCTGTTTTAATATTCGATATTATTATTATTATTATTATTATTATTATTATTATTATTATTATTATTATTATTATTATTACTGAGGAATAGAGCAGTACAGAAACAAAGTGACGTTAGGGTAAAATATATACAAATCCGGATATACACATATTGACATCTAACTTGATAATATGTTTTTCGTGATCGTACGGGATCCGGTGTTTCAACATGATATGGCCGTAAACCTTGAGCATCTTAAGACATTCTTAAACTTTCTTTGCTTTCTGACATACTGCAGCATCATGGGTAAAAGTACTAAAACCATGAATGTACATATAAATCACTAGTTTATCTTACCACAGTTCCAGATACTTTTGACCATTCATGGTTGTTCTAGTATCCAGGAAATAGAGAACAAATACTCCAACTAGGAAGGGGTTTTATTATTTGTATCGTATATTTTTTATCTAGTCCCTTTCCTAGAGGCCTTCAGGCATGTATTGTGGATTCATTGGAGAAAAAATACCCTTTTCACCATTGTTTCTCTAACGAAGGATCGCGCCTTTTTGGCGAATAACAGACTCGTCGTTTTTCGTTTCCACAGTCAATTTTGGTTTTCGGGAAAAGTTTTGCAGGATCTTGAAATTCATTGATTCATTGACCAATCTGCGAGAAATAGTTCTGCGACTCCCATCTTTACGTCTGAAAAGTAGGGTAGCTCGAATATTTTTTGCATGAAATTATCGGAGAGCGTTAAACGTTCGATTTGAAAATACGTTCATCTCTGGGGGTTATTTCTCTGGGATGTCCACTTTTCTTTCAGTCAGAATAAGAGCCATCAACCAGAGCTTTGTGAACTTACATTTGACTACTACCAACGCGATCCTTATACCAGGCCTGGCAACCATGCGACTTGGGTCCGCCACTGGGGGCGGACACGTGAAAGCGTAAATGACAACTAAATAACAATTACTGAGAACATTTTAGCAAGGAACTTGTTACTAATGTCCAGTAATGAGTTAATTAACAACTATATATAATATTAGGAAGCATTTTACAATTATTAATTCATTGCTGTAAATGCAAATGTACAAAGAAAGAAGAAAAATAATCTACTCGACCGTAAAATAACTAAATACACCAACGATTAAAAGTGAAACGATTAAAAAAAACTCAACATATATTTTTTTGACATAAGCAATTTTCCAAAATTTTCGATGAAATTAACACTTTCTGCAGTATCACCCCCATTTAATAATGGGTGTGTTTTAATGACAGCTACAATTTGATCACAAAAAAAAACTTTTAAACAATGGGAAACATTTTGTCACTTAATGGGATTTGGGTAAACTGTTACATCATTTAGTTTCGACAGCTTAACGAAGTGAGTTTCTTCATACTCAAAAAGTTACATACCTTTCCCAAGGATATTAGTACGTAAGTGAATGTAAGGAATCCGACTGGAATTCGAACTCGACTTTCTGATTCCTCAATCAAAATTCAGTAATCAGTCAGTTAGTTATGTGCCATGTGGGATACATGCGAGGCAGATTTTTTCCCGTAGTAGGTTGCCATTTCTTTCTCCGGTAAACCAGTTGACATCCAAAGCCATAGAATCCGGTCTGTCCTGCTATTTACCCATATCTGTGGAGAGAAGAAGAGGATTCATACCTTATCCAAGGCTATTAGCACGTAAGTGAATGTAATGGACTCGACTGGAATTCGAACTCGGCTCTCCGATTCCTGAATCCAAGCCGCCATAGTGGAATTATTTCCCTTGCTTTCACTGTTTGGAATTTACATATTTTTCCCTATTAGACTAGCCGCCACCCAAGGCTAGAAAGCTCAATCAATACGAAATAAAGTAAACCCAACACAATTACATACCCACATACATGCCATATTAAAACGCTCCCAAACTTTATTTTGTACCAAATAAAAGACAATGTTACAAATATAACAAAAGACCCCACCAAACAATACACACCATTTAAATCAAAGTGTCTATTAGTTAAAAATTAAAATCACCATGTGAGATATTTAACCAATCAGAGAAAACTAAAACCCCATCTTTCTCGAGCGTACATTCGGGAAAGAATTCTTATAAAAACCCACAGTATTTGTCTATGTTTCTGAGATGAGGTATTGTAATCATTTATACTATTTACATTGTTCAGACTGTTGTCCTCATCTTTATTATCATGTTCAAGAACCTGAAGAAGGCGAAACGTCGTGAACATGACAATAAAGATGAGGACAGTTCGAACAATGTAAATAATGTAAAAAAAAGCCGCAAATTTCGACTTTCAAAAAACAGGAACGCGGTGGTCACCAAGCCGAAGAGAAATCGTAGCTACATAGTTTTACTGCCCCCCCCCCCAGCAAGTGCTGAAAAAAGTGTTTCGGCGACTTCAAACGAATCATTTACAGCAACAACAACATCAGGCTTGCCTCCTCTTTCATTCATATAAAACACCTCATTTCTCATAACCCTCTAACTTGAGTGGCTCTCGACCCTTGTATTGAGTGAATTCTAGTATAAAAAACAGCAAATATTAGTTTTATTTTCTCACAATTAGATTTTGAACCGGAAAGTTATATTTATTTCCGTGTTGTTTATATTCAGTTTACAAAACATTTTGTAACTTCAGTGTTCTGTATTGTTGATGTCCCATAAAAGCCGTTGAGATTCCTTTTGTAATTAATGTCAAATGTAAAAAGCATATTTATAAAACACCGAGAAAGGATTTTCCCCATGACGAAAAGCGTTCAACGAAAAATATGCTTAGTCATAATATTTTAAGTAAACGGGAAGTTTGACCATTGTTCTGCGCATGCGTAAACCTGTACGTGTGCCAATGGCCACCCAAGTAACTTGCATATGAAAAGTGATTTTTTGCTGTTGTTTTCTAAACATACAGATTATGTTTCAGAAGAAGCACTTGTCGCATTCGCTCAAAACTTAGGATGTGAAACCAAAGAAAGCCATGATTGCCCACGGTTTTTTAATAAAAGGCCAATGTTTTATCATACCGATGTCTTTGATGCCTTTATCATCATCATCATCATCATCATCATCATCATCATCATCATCATCATCATCATCATCACCATCACCATCATCATCATCACCATCATCATCAATAATAATAATAAAAATAATAATAATAATAATAAAGGATAATGATCCACATTAATGATATTTACTTGACAGCATTGATCTGGGTATGACGATAAACTACATCCGGCAGCAAATCCTCGGATTGGGAGGTTGGAGGTTTTGAGGAGCGTGGAACCACCTCTTAATTGCTGCTGTTCCCAGATCCGGGGTGGTAGCACCTGTTGGGGTCCCAGCTATGGGCAAATAGTGAACCACCCGAATTTTCATAGTAAAAAATGCCAGCAATACATTTTTGTAAAAAAATAAATAAGTAAATAAATAAAAATGATCAAAGATCCTAAGAAAATTCAATTTCGAACCAAAAGAATCAACAACAAACTCTAAAAAAAGGGACCAAAGATCCTTAAAAGCTATTTGTTCAAAATACCTATGGTCGTCAGCAAAAGGGACAGCTCATCATTCAAGTTACAAATTGGAGATACCAAGATCAATGAAATACAGCAATTTAAATATCTGAGAAGTGTCTGAACAGAAGACGGAAAATGTGAAGGCGCATTGGGATAGCGCAAGATGCCTTCCAAAGGCTAAGCAAAGTATTAAGAAACAGGAAGACTTGGTTAGAAACAAAGAAAGAATTACTGAACTGCTGTGTAATATATGTCCTCCTCTATAGCAACAAATGCAGGACAATCTCAAGGATGAAGAAGAGATTTGAAGCAACAGAAATGTGATCCTACAGAAGGATGTTGAGAATACCACGGACTGAACATCTGAGCAACGACGAAATTTTAGGGAAAATGGAAACAAAAAGAACGCTTATACTTAACATCAGAAATGTCTAGGTTACACAGTGAGGAAAGAGGGCTTGGAAAATTTGATACTCACAGGACGGATTGAAGGCAAGAGGGACAGAGGAAAACAGCGTATAACTTATCTAGTAAGCTTGAGTAAATGGATGGTAGGAAAATGTTAGTAAAAATACACAATTTACTAAGTGGTACAAAGGACAAGAAATTGTGGAGAGCCATGATCGCCAACGGAATGAGCATGGCACACAGAAGAAGTCGCAACCTACCAGCTAACAGATGCAACCTCAAGGTCAATTATCATTCGTTACGACGCATTTTGGAAATAATTTATTTTTCTCATTCTCTAAAAACCGTTCTCAAGATTTTTCTGAGACTGTTACATAAACTTTAAAGCAAATATGAAAACGCCTGTCTGTAAGGTATTTTACCAGAGAATATAGTTTCGATACTAATTGAGTGGTACAATTTCTTTAATAAGACTTTCGATGTTTTACACCGGTAGACGTTAATTTCACTGTTTAAGAAATAGCAGGAATATCTACTTCAACAACACTAAAAATCAATGTAATCAATCCGAGTGCTCCAGCTGTAACTGGAATTACTGATTATTATTATTATTTATTTATTTCCTTTGATATCTGCCGTTTACACATTTCTTTCCGGGTCCCGCCTAGGGACTTAAGGTTAGAAATGGTATCATGACACTTTCCAGTTAAAAAAAAAAAATTACATAGATAAAGCCCTTCGTAAAGTGTGGGCTGTACTTGTCAGAATAATTTTTTGTATCTCTTTGAGGCATGGACTTCCAGGGATCCCTTCAATTAGTCTACTGGAATCTTTTCCAACCAGTCCAAGGGCTCCAACTACAACAGGGATTGTTGATGTTCCCATGTGCCACATTTTTGAGATTTCTATTTCAAGGTCCTTGTATTTTGACAGCTTTTCGAATATCTTCAAAGATACATTGCAGTCTGCAGGGACTGCCATATCAATAAGGAGGCATTTTTTTTGTTTGTGATCTTTAATAACAATGTCTGGGAGGTTGGCTTTGCTTGTTCTGTCCTTGTGTATTGTGCAGTCCCATAGAATTATAACAGGTCCTATCTACGTAACTGGGTCTGGGTGGTGTTCGTACCAGTTTCTTTCAGTTTCCTTCCCTTAGAAGTTGCAAATTTTCCAGTGCAGATATTGGCCCACTCTGTCATGCCGGTTTTTATATTCAGTGGGTGCCAATAACGTGCAACCTGATACAAGATGATCAATGGTTTCTGGATATTTGTCACAGAATCTGCATCTTGGGCTAACACAGTATTTTAGTATATGTGCTTGATAATTCCTAGTTAATAAGCATTGGTCCTGTGCAGCAAGAATAAAACCTTCAGTTTCAGCTTTCAACCCTGCACTACGTAGCCACTGATGGGTACGGTTTTTGTCTACGTCAGCTTGTTTGGTACGGGCAGAGTATTGGCCATGAAGCGGTTTATCCTGCCATTGTTTCTGTATCTTATCGGTTGCATCTGTCTTTGCTTTCTTTTTTAAGTATTTTGCAGCTTCAGCCGGTTTACCGTGTTGTACTTGTATTTCTGCGCCCATTTGAAACTCCATTTTGAATTTGTTGGCTTCCTTTATTACGAAGTAAAGACGCTTATTACTTTCATGTTCCTTGACACATATCATCATCCAGTCTTCTGTAGTTTCCAAGTATCTTTGGAGGCCAATTGTTGTAGTTTTGTAGGACAGTTCTAGTTGAACTAATCCCCTGCCTCCTTCGGATCAGGGCACATACAGGCGATCAACATCAGCTTTGGGATGATGCATGCGGTAGCAAGTGAGGAGCTTTCTCGTTTTGGCGTCCATTCACTTAATTTCAGCTATGGTCCAGTTAAGGACGTTAAAGCTGTATTGCACCACAGGGACAGCCAAGGTGTTTATGACTGATATTCTGTTTTTTGAGTTTAGCTCGGTATTTAGTACCAGTCGTACACGCCTGTAGTACTACTTTCTTACCTTTCTCATTTGGGGGTGTTGTATGCCATCTCCTCCGCTAATACCTAGATACTTATAAGCTTCATCATGCTCCAGTTCCCTAATCTTTGTGACAAAATCTAAATCTATTAATTGTGTTTCTGTAATTCTACTTTTCTTGAATGTAACTTTTGCACATTTATCTAATCCAAAGTTCATACCTATGTCGTCAGTGAAGTATTTTACAATATTGAGGAGGCCCTTCAACTCATTGTCGCCTTTGGCAAAGAGTTTGAGATCATCCATGTAGAGTAGGTGATTGAATATTTTCTTATTTATTTTGTAACCATAGCTACTGTTGTTCAGTTCATGCGTAAGGGAGATTAAGGACAAACAAACAGAAGGGGTGACAAGGAGTCTCCTTGAAAGATTCCACATCGGATATTTTGTCGGTTGGATATGGCAGTGCCCCTGGTGTGACTAAGGTATAGTTTGGTGTTCCACATTCCCATGCTGTGCTTAAGGAAATTTAATACCACAGGGGAGACTGTGTACATTTCCAAAGTCTTAAGGATCCAAGAATGTGGAACACTATCAAAGGCTTTACGATAATCAATCCACGCTGCGCTAAGATTTCTACGTCTTTTCCTGAAATTTTCCAGGATCATTTTATTTATTAGTAGTTGATCTTTGCAGCCATATGAACCCCTCCTGCATCCCTTCTGTTCCAGCGGAAGAATGCTGTTTGTTTCGAAAAAGGAGTAAGCACGGTTCGTCAGGACAGACGTGATCAACTTGTACGTTGTGGAGAGACATGTTATCGGTCGATAATTTTTCGGGTCGTCTGTTTCATTTGTTTTTGGTATGAGGTATGTAATACCTTCAGTAATCCATTCCGGGATTTTATTGGGATTATTTACAAGCTTTGATAATGTTTTCGCAAGGATTTCATGGATAGATGAGAGATGATAAAGCCAGAAATTGAGCACCTTGTCATTTCCTGGGGATTTCCATTTTGGGGATTTCGTTAGAGCTTGCCTAACATCATCTGTGGATATATTTTCCCATTCTTGCAGAGGTGTATCCAGCATTTGTTCTTCTTCGCGTCGGATCCATTCTGCATTTGGGTTATATTCCTTCGGGCTGCTCCAAATATTTTCCAAAAATGTCTGTACATTATCAGTCGGTGGTGGCCTTTCGACATGTATAGGCGTTTTTCCAATTTCCCTGTAAAATTTCTTAAGGTCCGTTTGGAATATTTTATTTTGGCGATAGAACCTACAACGTTTTTTGTATCGTCTTGTTCTCTGTGCCTTTAGCTGAAGTTTCTGCTTCAGCATTTCCGTGGTTGATGGAATGTCAAGTAGGGATTTAATTTTGTATTTCCTCTTGATCTTATTATTATTATTATTATTATTATTATTATTATTATTATTATTATTGCTTTATTTTCTTTGGTTTTTTGTGTATATTCATTTCTTTCCAGTTGCCGACCAGAGAAAGGTCATAAATGGCATCACACTAAGCAGTTTTGAAAACAAAATCGCACATATCTTCCTAAGATGTGGACTGTACTTGTGAGTGCAATTTTTCGTATTTCTTTAAGGCATTGGCTACCAGGTACGCCTTCAATGAGTCTATTGGAATCTTTTCCAATCAATCCTAGGGCTCCAACTACAACTGGAATTGTTGATGCCCTCATGTGCCACAATTTTGAAATTTCGATTACAAAGCCCTTGTATTTTGATAGTTTTTGAAGATCTTCAAAGATACATTGCAGTCGGCAGGGATTGCCACCCGTCAATAAGAAAGCACATTCTGTTTTTGTGGTCTTTCATCACGATGTACGGGCGATTTGCATTGATTGTTCAATCTGTGTGTATAGTAAAGTACCATAAAATTTTTACAGCTTATATTTCTCTAACCGGGTCTGGGTGATCTTCATACCGGTTTCTTGAAGTTTTCTTTCTGTAAAAGTTGCATATTTTTCAGTGCAGATATTGGCCCACTCTCTCATTATTATTATTATTATTATTATTATTATTATTATTATTATTATTATTATTATTATTATTATTATTATTATTTGTGTATGTTATGGAATGGTTAATGTGCTCATGTGCCACATTTTTGAGATTTCGGTTTTAAGGTCCTTGTATTTTGATAGTTTTTTGAAGATCTTCAAAGATACATTGTAGTCTGTTTGGACTGCCATATCAATTAGGAGGCACATTTTGTCTTTGCGTTCTCTAATCTATTATTATTATTATTATTATTTGTCACATAGTATACGTTTTTGAAAAAGAAAATGCTATGTTAAAACGATGGCTAGTATTATTATTATTATTATTATTATTATTATTATTATTATTATTATTATTATTATTATTATTATCAGTAGGTGTATTAGTAGTAGATGAAAGTAGAATGGTATATTTGTAATAAAATAAACAATAACAAAGTATTAGAAGACTGTTTGTAGTTGGTAACAATAAAACGCTTCTTCCCATTTCCTCCACACACTCTACTGCAAAACATATTTCACAGCTAATTTCAAGCCGCACTGAAGAATGTAAAGCTTTATGATGGCTGCTGTATTAGGTTTCTACTGTGATGTATACTGACAACTGCTGACAAGCTATTTTTGTCTATTTAATCTCTGCGAGGTTCAAATGAATGCGTTGTGTTGGCGACTTTGCCAAGCATGAATGTGGCTCTGCCGAAATCTGCGACCACGCCTTATGAGTCAACCATTGGACACGGGTCTTAGTAAAAGAGGCAAATGCTGAGTAATCTAATGTATTTTATATTACCGATCAAAAGGGAAGTAAAAAAAAAATAAAATAAAATAAAATAAAGAGATGCCTTCCTACGCCGATCGTATTACACCCATGCCGATTTATCAGCAGATCAAATGATCTTCAGAGAATTTGGAAACTATTGTTTCCAATACGATGTTGCCATCACTAATTAGCTCCGACAGCAAGGCCCTAAAATTCAAACCTATTTTCAACATATTCACCGGTTTCTTGTTACTGTAACTGTTATATTTAATGAGCCCATATGTTCGCGCCAACATCTGTTTTTGTATTTTTTAACAGTGAAATTAATGTCAACCGGCTTAGAAATCGAGAAGTCCTACTGAAGAAAATGTGCCCGCCGACAGGAATCGAACCATCAAGGAAAATGCTTTTAGCCCAAGTGTCCCTTGCGGATTAGACTACAGGAAGACATCATGGCAAAATAAGGCTCAGTCTCGGATTGAGGAATCGGAGAGCCAAGTTCGAATTCCAGTCGAATCCATTACATTCATTTACGTGCTAATACCCTTGGGAAAGGTATGAATCTTCTTCTTCTCCCCACAAGCTATGAGTAAATAGCAGGACAGACTGGGTTCTATAGCCTTGGATGTCAAGTGGTCTACTGCAGAATGAAATGGCAACCTACTACGGGGAAAAATCTGCCTCGTCAATCATGTATCTTTCGATACATGATCGCCTACGCGTGTATCCCACATGGCACATACCAGGCTGACTATATGTCTATATTTCGGAGATGAGATATTGCATCTTAGTTTCAGTTAAATCCTCAACTCTCCAAGTTTTTTTCCCCTCTGCTGTGGCCAGCTATTGAACTCACAACTCTTTGTGTTAAGTTACTTTTGGATCATCAACAAACGCTTTTTTTCTACTGGGCCACAACAGAGGGAACAAAAACTTAGAGAGTTCAGTTATCAAGTGGAATTAACTGAAAGAGATATCCAAATGAAGAGCACGTGAAAAATCGGAGAGCCGAATTCGAATTCCAGTTGGGTCCGTTATTCTCACTTACGCGCAAATACCCTTGGGAAAGATATGAATCCATCCCCTCTCTCTCTCTCTCTCCAGCTATGGATTGAATAGCAGCCTTGAACATCTTATATTTCTGAGATGGGGTATTGTAACTATTTACACTATTTACATTGTTCGGACTGTTGTCCTCATCTCGGCCGTTGTTCGCTCCCGAAACTGGGATATCTAAAGGCATGGCACGTGGAATTAGAACAATCTACTCCTGTGGACTAAATAAAGGGTTCGGTTTGAAATTCCAATAAACATCACCTGAAGAAGGCCGGAGCGTACTTGGGCCGAAACACCGTGAACATGGCAACAAAGTCGAGGACAACTGTTCGAATAATGCAAATACAGTAAAGAGCTCAATACTCTATTTAAAAATGCACGCATCTCGTGGGGACTTTTTGAATTCATATCGGCGAATTTTATTCTCGTACTCGAAACGTAAACAAAGTCCTTTTTAAGCAATTAATAGACTTTTTATCTGGTCCTGATCTGGCGGCTCGACTTCATTCATTTTTCCCACCGCCGTAAGGTTGCCACCCTGTGCCATTTTTTTAATAAATACTTTCATGGTAATTGTTTGGATCAGCTCTTCGCTATGGTACCTAGACCTTTTTTAAAAAAATTTAAGCTCAGTATTAGAACTAGCATCGAGATCTCATCAATCTTATGAATTTTTGAGTTAGCTAGATATAACCGTAAATTCTATGCCAACAGTTTCTTTTCTCGCACTTCTCGCGTGTGGTACTCCCTTCCGGATCCGTGCTTTCCAGCCAACTTTAATCTGTAAAAAATTGAAATGCAATGTCAATCGCTATTTGCTGTCCTGCTGATTACTCCTTTCTCTTCCCGCTCAACTGGGTTCGATACATTCACTTACGTGCAAATACTCCTGGGAAATGTATGAATCTCTCTCCCTACCATCTATGGGTTAAATAGTAGGACTCGTACTGGAAAAATATTGTTATTCACCAAAAATTGTTACTGCAATATTCACTCGTAAAAATTAGGGTTATTCTTACAATCCAACCCACAAATTAAACCACAATATATATATATATATATATATATATATATATATATTATATTATATTATATTATATTATATTATATTATATTATATTATATTATATATAAAAATATATAAGTAACCCCCAAATCTGCCAATCCATCAATGACTGATGCGATATCAACAACCAACTCATCAACAATCGAATTCTCAGCAAATATAAAAATGTTCATCTTCTACTCGTTTATTGTGTAAAGCAGTGGCTCCCAATCATTTTAGGGTTGCCGTCACTTGCGTACCAAAACACAACTCTAACACACCCAACAAATATATAGAGACAAACCTAAGCCCCTCGCCCTAAATGTATAGTTAACCTTTGATTGCATTTTCTTGGTGCTCATATTGCAAGTCAAATGAATATCTTAATATTTCCCAGAATAATTGTTATATAAATGGGGTACAAAATAAAGTGAAAGCAAGATACACTTGAGGTGCAATGTGTGTGTTGGCGTATTTTATGAATCAGATGTGCCACTGTCACTTTATGGTTGCCCACTTTTTTTCTCACCACCCCTGGATCTTTCCAATGCCTCCAGTGGTCTAGAATGTATCTGTTAGTATGTTAAGTTAGTTTAAATAACATGTTACAAGAAAACTAAGAAAATCAACGTATAGTAGAGAATTGAATGTAAAATAATTGTAACAGATTCATTGGATAATGTTGGGATTTTTCAAGAGCGAGTAGCAAATATAATAAGTCTAGAACAGTAGTTCCCAAACCTGTGAATCTTCTATTTAATTTTTCTGTTGTGCATCCGACATAAATCAAGACATGTTTGTTACATTGGACGGCACATATCAAATGGCAATCAGCATAATCGACACCTTCTGAAGAAATCGTGATTTTTCTTGACAGAATTGATGTGACCCATGTTGTTGCACAACGAGCACGTTTCCCCCCCACACACACACACACACACTATGAGTGTTTTCTGGAGTACAGTAATTGTATTCGTTAAAAAATGCCTGATATTTTTGAGTCATTTGAAAGAAACGATAGGTGGGTTTGGAAAAAAATTCCTTAAAACGCGGATATTTTTGCGAAATGTTCAAAGCTGTCGTGAAGTACGTTCGAAATGCTTTACACACACACACACACACACACACACACGCACACACACAAGCACGAACACAAAGACACAGCCACACGCACATATATGTATATAATTTTGCGAGAACAAAAGTCCGTAGTTATGTACTACGTTCGAAATGTTTTACACACGTACACACAAACACACACACATACATATTAAAAATAAGAAAAATAAGAAATCAATAAAAAAAATGGAGAAAGGAAAGAAAAAGAAAAGAAAATCAAGAGAAGGCATAGGTAATTAACCTTACAACCAAGAGAAAAGACAAAAAAGAAAGGAAAGAGAAATATTTTATTTTTTATTTATTTATTTTTATATACATTATTTACATTATTCGGACTATTGTCCTCATCTTTGTCGCCATATTTATTACAACGTTTCGGCCGTTGTACGCTCCGGTCTTCTTCAGGTGGTTGGAATGTCGAACTGAACCCCTTATTTCGTTCACTGGGGTAGACTGTTCTACCCCATTAATATTTATTGCTCTACTTTTGTATTAAATCCTGTTTTAAATTAATGTTTTTCTTATTCTTCGTTTTTTTTACATCGGGGTATATATACACACACATATATATATATATATATATATATATATATATATATATATATATATAGATAGATAGATATGTTAAACAAATACGAAGATGAAAGTAACATCATTCAGCTAAGTGAATTAATTGTATTAATTTTATCTCTCTCTCTCTCTCTCTCTATATATATATATATATATATATATATACATATATATATACATATAATATATATACATACACATATATATATATATATATATATATATATACATATACATATATATGTATATATATATACATATACATATATATATATATATATATATATATATATATACATATATATATGCAGTGGGTGAATTTTCGACAATTTCTATTTTAAATTCGCGCATGCGCGTTGTTTGTTTTTAATTTTGTCGACAGGACCTTATAGTAGGGTTAGTTGGGAAACGTATGTGACAAAAAGAATACAATGACGCAATAAAATCCAACAGAAATTTGGAAACAGCATGCTGTACTGCTTGGAATTTGCACTGGAATCTCCAATACGAACATTTCAGTGTGATTGGATGTTAATCTGAGGACAGTACAGAGGATTCAGAAAGAGTTGGATGAGTCTAATAATGATTACGAAGGTGTTTGGTGTGATCACTGGTGATGGCGACATTATGCCTTCATTCATCTTCCTACAAGGTCTCAGACTCACCGAGGAGGCCTGTAACAAATGCCTTGAGAAGGTAGTGCAGCCCTGGGTCAAGAGAGTGGCTATTGGAATAACCTATGTCTGGTAAGTGAACTCTCCACCTCGCTACGCAAGCCGGAAAATCCAATCATGGCTGTCAAACAATTTCTGCGACCACATCACACCTTACATCTGGCCACCTCACTCCCCAGACTGCAACCGCCTGGGTTATTATGTCTGGGGTACGGTTGAGCGAGGGACCAACAAATCTCCTGGTAAAAACCAAAGAGAGACTGAAGGCAACGATTATGTCAGTATTCATCAACTTAAACCAGGAGCCCGTCCAGAAGAGATTCCGAAATCGCCTGAAGACTGTGGTCGAAGTCAATGGTAATTTTTTTTAAATAAATTTACTCTTTAGTATTTCATAATATTTTTATGTAATTTTGATGAATATATCTGTTAAAATAATTATTTTCTTCTTTACTTAATTCAGATGACAATTTGTCCATAGCACATTCTTACATATATATATATATATATATATATATATATGTGTGTGTGTGTGTGTGTGTTTGTGTGTGTGTGTTTGTGTGTGTGTGTGTTATGCACAGACAGATTGTTTCACTGTATCACAGCTCATCAGTGCGGATAGACATCCTAATGCCTCAAGCCAGGATTGAAAGCCAACTGATTTGGCATCAGGCGGAGATTTTTCCCCTAAGCCATCCCGGCAGAAAGGAAGGTGAATTTTTACGTATTTATTTTTGAATCAACACGCCAGTGACTCAGAGTGTTCAATTCATAGAAGAGCTTTTGCATCTAAAAGTGCTCAAAGCGTATTTTATTTTTTTCGGGGGCGTATATATATATATATATATATATATATATATATATATATATATATATATTAAAATAATGACAAAGAACAGTAAGATTTAAAATCCGGTGTTCTTAGAAATTATTTTTATTAAAAAAATAAAAAAACAGTGTTCGATACAAACAGTAAACCATAATATCATTATTAGTTATTTTCTTTTTTTTAAATATGATTCCATCGCGACACAGAAATTTTTGCTTCAGATTTAAAACAAAAATTTCTGTGTCGCGATGGAATCATATTTAAATAAAAGAAAATAATTATAATATATATATATATATATATATATATATATATATATATATATATATATATATATATATATGAACAAGTTAGTGGAGCCACACCAAGATAAGATAATTTTTAAAACGGATCACAATTTATTTCTAAAATAAGATACAATAGTATCACAACGAATAAAATAATAACTTAAGGTACACACAGACACACAACATACACACACACACACACACACACACATATATATATATATATATATATATATATATATATATATATATATATATATATATATATATATATATGTATGTGTGTGTGTGTGTGTGTATACAGGTTATCCCAAAATAATGTATACACTCTTTGAATCATTATAACTTATTCAATTTATGTATTTTAACTTGAATAAGATTAATACAAGAGAAAGAATACACATTTAAAGAATCTGAGAGTAAAATATACAAAAAACATACGTCCTGGGTATGACGTT
>OZ038497.1:35469364-35504364 GCA_964036315.1 Acanthosepion esculentum | reverse complement strand
TGAAGCATTCAAAAGCCTTTGACGTGCATCAATCTTGATCTTCAAAAGATTTATCTCAGGATCATTTTCATCGAACTAACCCCGATGATTTTTCTTTCAGAAACCAAAAACTGCAACACTAGTATTGTAGACCTGAGTCTTAAACCAATTGTCGTCGTATTCGATATCTTCGAGATCCTTACAAATAGCAGGGTCCTTCGACCGCAAAACATCGATAGAGTTATGAACCCTTGACCCGTTCTATCTAATTTTACGCTTGATGCAGAGTTGCGTTTTGCCACGAACCAACCTATAGCCCGACCCACATTTAGCACCACACATGGCTCGAACAGTGCCTGCGTCCCGAAGTTCTCGTTTATGACAAATGACGTAATCGAGATTGTGCTCACGTTTTCATCTTGGTTGAATCTAAGTAACATTGCGCGCAATAATAGCGTCCCAAATTTCCAGAAACTGGTTCTATAAAGGAAGGTAATCTTTACGAATATACTCTACTTATTTTCTTTGCAATCTGAGAATAGGAAAGAATCACTTTATATAATATCAAAAGAACTAAATCATTTTCATAATTTAATAGAAAACATTGATTTATTAATATATTTCCAGATTGAAATTCTCTTCTCATCATATTTCTGCTCAAAAGTGTGCTGTTTTATAGTTTCTTAGCCACAATCGAATTCAAGCACTGTAGTTCCAAAGATCCTATGAAAGACCTATCAAATGTATGACTAGAAGGTTTGCCACATTTTAAATTTCAAGACCATTTCTTTTGCAAGCATAAATTATATTAATAACAGAAAACTGTATTAAATCCTCCGCGGGATTTACAGCAATGATATTAGCTATTTAGCTATTATATATCGGCAGTTAATATATAAGAATATTTTGGAATAAACCAGCAACCGGCTTGTTAAGATTTTATAATTTTAGGAATCGGTTCGCGTGAACCGGTAGGATACCACCAGTGCTTATGTTCATCCTTTTGGCGGAAAAAGGAGTTGCAAATGACTCGTGAAAAACAGAATATGGTGCAGTCCATTACTATTCCTTTTTACAAGGTCTTGCATCCCCAGTGCCTTCTATGTCCCGTGATCCTTTCGAACCTAGCATTGAAATCACCAAGAAGGAGAATTTTGTCTGCTTTGGGAACCTTTCTGATGACAGTTCTGAGATATTGGTAGGAAGCCATGACATATTTCTAAGGACTGGTGAGAGTTGAAGCATAAACGGAAAAGACTGTTATAGAACGGTCGCAAGATAGAGGCACTGTAAAGAAAATGATTCTATCATTGATGACTTAAGGCGGCTCAAGATGTTTAGTTAATTCAATACGAATCACAAAGCCAACACCCCGCTCATGTTACTCACCCTTTGGATTAAGCTTCCAAAAGAAATTGTAACTAACTCCATATTCTGTCAGCTGGTTCTCCCTACTCGACCGAATTTCTGAAAAGGCAGCTATATGAATATCGTATCGTGTCAACTTCTTCGCGATCATATCTGTTCGATGTTCAAGATTACTAGACTCCTTGCGGTCAAGAAATGTTCTGTCGTTCCAAGGACCTGCCTTTAATCTGTACTTTTTACTTGAATATCTCTTGGTTCCACCCCTGCTGACCAACGTCATTGTTAATCAGGCTTTAGGTCACCTTTTCTCGACCCTTCCAATGTAGTATGGACGAACAATGCATCCATGAACGGTGCTGCTCAGTCGCTCAAGACTCTGCCCAAGCATGTTGCTGTTCTTCCAACTTTCAGTAACGTGAGGATAAGTCTTGAGCCACCCACGAGTAAATTCGTGACTGCATACTTCCAACCGGTTAGATCTGTACACGTTGCCAGTCCTCTATATCCGTGAGACTTGTGCTACATGCCTGTGCTACAATTACACTATCTCTATCCCCCAAACTATATGTCCAGTGACAAGCAGAAGCAAGATAACCGAACAGTTACGGGGATTGCGTGTGTTATTGTCATGGAGTTTGACTTCTACATTACGACACCCATTTCTGGCAGTAACACATCGTGAAGCAGACCGCCGAAAACAGGTTTAAAGTGGTCCTTCTCTTGATGGTTGGTGGCTCGGAAGCGCCCAGGCTTACATTTGCTCAGGACTTTAATCTGTGAAGAAGTACAGGCCCCAACATCATAGAGAGAAAGACATAGAAATATAAAGACACATATTTTACACTTGATGAAAACAGTTCATCGTCAAATGTATCATTAATTACTATTAAATTTCTGTTTAAACGATCAATAATATAAACTAATCAATAAATGTGATGAAGTAATCGGGAGTAATCTCCTTTGTTTTATGATTACCTCCCTTTTGAGAACTCTTTCGTTTGTAGAGGATTATAAATAATCACTACTCTGGTATTGATTAATCTAAGCAGAATAATGCTTCATTAAGCCTACTCATACTCTCTTTTGTTATTACAATAAATAAGAAAAGAATGAAATGAAAGTATTGTCAAATATATGTAAGTACATCGTCAAATATACGAGGGTCATTCAATAAATAAGGTGAATTTGTCGGTATAATGACTTCTAATACAGATAGAAGCTTACTTTCTTTTCTTTTTTTTTCAACGTAGTCTCCCAGCACTGTCACACACTTTTCCCATCTGTGCACAAGCTTCCGTATTCCCTCAGCGTAAAAATCTTTGGACTGATGTCTCAGCCAGTCGCTCACAACACTTTTGAATTCATCGTCACTTTTAAACTTCGTGCCTCTCGTGAACGCTTTCAAGGGAGCAAACAGGTGAAAGTCTGAAGGGGCAAGGTCTGGGCTGTAAGGGTGATGAGGAAAGGCTCATGTAAAGCATAATAAACATTATGTTATATTTAACAATATATGTTTGAACAATGATCTGCAGCCCCTATACATTTAATATATATATATGTGTGCGATATGGTCCAGGTTAGGACCAAGGAAGAACAACACGAACACAAGAGTAGAAATAACGAAGATATATTACACGGAATAATAATACAAGATGTGAAAGGTGTTAGTATGACTGTCAGTCTGGTTTGGAGTGAACTACTATCGGCTCGACTCGATTCGTCCCTCTCTCTTGAGAGGCGTAGTATACATAGTGTTAGGAAGAGTTAATTCTGTAGTTATAGGTAAGGACCCATAACAATATGTGTGTGCGTGTGTGCGCGCGCATGTGTGTGTGTGTGTGTGCGTACGTGTATGTAGTGTGGTGTGTGTATGTGTGTGTGCGCGTGTACGTGTCATTTTTATACATAAGAATGATTTAATCGGTAAAAAACATTCTTTTACTGAAGAAGTTCATTCTCGAAACAATCCACGCTTTCCAGTTTGTCATTCATTTAACCATATATATCTATATCTATATAAATACAATATTATGTATGTGTCTGTATTTATGTAAATGTATGCATGTCTATTCAACGATCATGATTAAAGATTCTATAAATTATAATCAATAAAATGAAAATTTAAAAAATCAATTTAGGATTTCTGCGTCAAGTGTTTAAAATAGCCTAATAGTAGAAACGACCAATGACTAACATCACAGTGACATCATAGCACAATAATCAACAGATATCGCATAACAGCCAGACAACAGACACCTGATGTTGACCAGATGGTTCTTGGCTGAAACGTTGAATAACCAGAAAGAAAACAACAGTTCGAGATAATAAAAGCATACTGATAATTACTAATCTAAAAAAGAAATTAAAAAAAAATAGGTAAAAACGTAAATCTATATATAAAATTCTGAGATTTCTGTTAGTCCACCTTCTAAAATAGCCATTTCTTGACCGATCGAAACCAAATTTTGGGTAGAAGTTCAAACAGATAAGGGGGTACAAAGTACAATTGGTTTTATTAGGGTGCGTAACTTAGTACAAAAGATTTTCTTTCATTTTTTTCAGAAAAAATAAACGTTTTATTATTTAACATACAAAATACTTGCACTATTTCAAAAACAATTTAATAATTAAAATAACAAATAAAAATGCAATATTATTTTTTGCATATCTTTTCCTTAAGTTGAAGAATCCAGTTTCTAGTTCGCCCTGCGTTTGCGAAACTACAAACAAATCACGAGGCCAAACTCTTCAAAAAGTTGGAATTTCGCTCCAGAAAACAATATTTACGCATAGCCAGTTGTATCTTGCATGCTCAAGAGTA
Organism: Acanthosepion esculentum; assembly: GCA_964036315.1. Classification (NCBI taxonomy): domain Eukaryota; kingdom Metazoa; phylum Mollusca; class Cephalopoda; order Sepiida; family Sepiidae; genus Acanthosepion; species Acanthosepion esculentum. The sequence continues at coordinate 35,500,196 of OZ038497.1, read as the reverse complement.
AGAAATCCTAAAAAATTATCTTTCGGTGTTAAAAAGGGGGGGGGGAGAATTTTTCTATTTTTTACCATGAAGTGCTTTAAATCAAATTAAATTAAAGAAATTATAAAACTACGATGTAGGGGTTTTGTCAAAGTAGTATCCAAACAAATTCATCGATTGGTTTGCGAAATTGAATGTAACGTAGAGTTTGTAAATCTCGGCAAAAAATGTTAAAAGTTCAACGATACTAAATACTGTGAAGATTTGAACACGAGTGAGCGTGTTGCAAAAACTTCTAGTAAATAAATATTCCAGTGAGAATATCATGGACCGAACATGTGAGCAACAACGAAGTTTTAGAAAAAATGGAAACAAAAAGGACACTTATACCTAATATCAGAAAGAGTTGAAATTTCTAGAGCACACTGTTGTTCACGATGACGGTAGTCTTTGAGTATAGAATCCAGAGGTTGGCAGTGAATAATTCGAAGACAGTAGGGAAGCGTAGTTCAGGTTAGCAGTGGATATTGGTAGCAGGGCGTACTTCTTCCTTCTGTCCTGGTCATCTTTGGTTCTGACAGGTTTGTATTGGACATTCGGAGAGAGTAACCAAAATGGCCGCCTTTATACAAGACGGATTGAACATTTTACGCCTTCTGATTGGTTAACCTTTATTTGGGGGAACTATAAAGTGAGTCCAGTCATTCGGCTTTGCTCACTAGTATACAATGTATCCAAAATAACTTAACACACACAACGAGAAAAGAGGGCTTAGAAAATTTGATACACGCAGGACAAAGTGAAAGCAAGCTGGACAGAGGAACCAGCGCAAAACCTGCCCAGTGAGATGGCAGAATAGATTTTAGGAGAGGTAACGAAAGGAGAAACATTTATTAAGAGCTACAAAGGTCAGAAAATTGTGGAGAGCCGTGATCGCCAACGCCCTGAAGGGAGATGGTACATAGAAGATAAGAATTTACATCAATGGTCATTCATTTTCAGTGTCACTGTCATCCTATTAATAGGGCATATGTGTGGAATGGAGTTACTTCAGTTTTCCAGGCAGAGTTAACATATCTGAAATGTTCGTGACGTATATCAGCGGTCGCCAACCACCCGGCCGCGGACCGGTACCAGGCCGTGGACCATTTGGTACCGGGCTGTGGATCATTTGGTACTAAGCTGTGGAACATTTGGTACCGGGCCATGGACCTTTGGCCTCGAACCGTGGACGATTTGGTACTGGGCTATGAATCATTTGGTACCAGGCCAAGGACCATTTGGTGCTGGGTCGTGGACTATTTGGTAGCGGGCCGTGGACTATTTGCTATCTGGCTGTGAATCATTTTATACTAGACCGTGGACCATTTGCACGAGGCTGTGGAACATTAGGTGTCGAACCATAGACCTTTGGCCTCGAACCGTGGATGATTTGGTACTGGGTTGTGGATGATTTGGTACTGGGTTGTGGATCATTTGCTACTGGGCCGTGGACTATTTGGTTGCAGGTCGTTGACCATTTGGTACCAGGCTGAGAATCATTTGGTACTGGACCGTGGGCCATTTGGTACTGGGCCGTGGACTATTTGCTAGCGGGCCGTGGACTATTTGGTACCGGGCTGTGGAACATTTGGTACCTGACCGTGGACCTTTGGTATCGAGCCGTGGTAGTAGGCTGTGGATAATTTGCTACCGGGCCGTGGACTATTTGGTACGGGCTGTGGAACATTTGTTACCGGGCTGTGGACCATTTGGTACTGGGCCATGGACTATTTGTTACCGCACGGAAGAAGTAAAATCCCCCCCCCCATTTTATTGTTTATTGTGCTTTGTTATAAGTGTGACCGACCACACTCGGTCCGTGGAAAAATTGTCTTGCATAACACCCGGTCAGTGGCATACAAAGGTTGAGGACTGCTGACACATGTCATTAAATAAACATATGATCTACCACCTAACATGCTTACTAATCTCCGGTGTTAGCAAGTTGAGATTGCTGATATGTGATTGAAGCATAAGTCGCTATAAATTAATCGCCCATGCTTCCAAAGTGTCTCCTAGCAACACCTCCGCAATATCCAGAATTTTTGTCGTCGTTCAGCGCTATTGCAGCTTAAGACATATTTATTTATCTGCATAAGTAGACAACGAGATTAACGCTAAGACGTATGGATAAGTATGTCCTTGGGTTCAGAGGTCGTATGATTGATGATGAATCGTTGAAGAGAGCTGATAACTGTTAGCTCAAGCGTACTTAATTCTTTGTCAAGAAAGAAATATCAGAAAAAAAAATTAAATTTGTTTTTAATTTTGGACACGAGATTTACAAACAGCTGTAAGCAGAAAACCAGTCAAAGAAAAGGAATAGTGCAATTTAATGAAATATAAAAGAAAGTTTATGGTTTTGTCAAGAGAAAAAAAAACAAGACGCGAACTATAGACTTCAAAATTAAATCCGTCTTCTTCTTTTGTGTGCCGTGTTCATTCATTTCGTTGGCGATTATGGCCATCCACAATTTCTTGTCCTTTGTAGCTCTTAATAAATTCTTTTTGTTATCTCTCCTAAACACTGCTCTGCTATCCATTTATCCAAGCTCTTTAGCTAGGTTACGTGTTGTTTTCCTTTCTCTTTTGCCTTCAATCTGTTCTGGGAGTGTCAAATTTTCCAAACCCTCTTTCCTCATTATGTGCCCTAGAAACTCCAGCTGTCTCTCCCTGATGTTAAGTATAAGTCTCCTTTTTGTTTCCTTTTTTTTTCTAAAAGCTCTCATGTTCAGTCTATGGCATTCCCAGGATCCTTCTGTAGAACCACATTTCTGTTGCTTCAAGTCTTCTTCATCTGCGCGGAGATGGTCCAGCCTACACTTCTATATAGGAGAACTGGTATTACATATTAAATCTGTACTCTTTTCTTTGTTTCTAACGAAAATTTCCTGTTTCTTAATACTTGCCTTAGTTTTTGGAAGGCATCATTCTCTATGCCAATGCGTCTTCGGATTTCGCTGTCGCACTTTCTGTCCTCTGTTAAAACACTTCCCAGATATTTCAGTTGTGCTACATTTTGATTTTGTCATCTCCAAAATGAAATTGCGCTGTTCCGTTTTGCCAACCACCATGCATTCGGTTTTCTTGCAATTAATGTTTAGTCCTTTCTTCTCGGTTTCCTTCCCTACCTTCTGTAGGAGTTCTTGTTTGGTATCGAGCCGTGGACGATTTGGTAGTGGGCTGTGGATAATTTGCTATCGGGCCGTGGACTATTTGTTACCGGGCTGTGGAACATTTTGTTACCGGGCTGTGGACCATTTTGTTACCGGGCTGTGGACCATTTGGTACTGGGCCATGGACTATTTGTTTTTGTCAGAATCTTTTAAATTATTATTATTATTATTTTTTATTTCCTTTGATATCTGGCGTTTACACATTTCTTTCCGGGTCCCGCCCAGGGACCTAAGGTTAGAAATGGCATCATGACACTTTCCACTGCAAAAATAATTAAATTAAATTAAAAAAATAATTACATAGATAAAGCCCTGCGTAAAGTGTGGGCTGTACTTGTCAGAACAATTTTTTGTATCTCTTTGAGGCATGGACTTCCAGGGATCCCTTCAATCAGCCTACTGGTATCTTATTATTATTATTATTATTATTATTATTATTATTATTATTATTATTTGCATTGGTATTTCTTTGTCTGCTATCAACACTGTGTCATCTGCCATTGTGACCGCCATTAATAATTCCTGCTGAGCTTTTCTCAGGATAGGGTGAATAAGTCAAGTAAAAAAAATATCCTTGTCTTACACCTCTTTCTATTTTTGTATATTTACTGAATTCATTTTCTATCCGTATGCAGGCTGTTTGTTGCCAGTTTCTTGATTATTCTAATCTTCTTCCCAAATATATTAAGGTTACCTAGCAGTTGCAACGGTTCCTTGCGACGTACTTTATCAAACGCTTATCAATCGATAAAACATAGGTATACGAGATCTGCCTGAAACGTAATGGGACTTGTATCACAAACAATTTATTTCAATTCCAAACAGCAAACTACATGGTTTCCCCAAAGTAATCTTCGAATCTAAATGCACTTTTCCATCCTTCTCTACCACGATTCTCTGCACTGCTTGAAGGATTATTCTTGGATGCCTCTCAGCTCTGTCGTTACGTCCCTCTTTATGGCCTCCATGCCTGCAAAACGGGTCCCACTGTTGATCCCCTTGAGCTTGTGTAAAAGAAAAAACTCACACGAAGGAAGGTCAGGTGAATAGTGACATTGTTCCAGTACGGCGATGTTGTTCTTGGCCAGGAGCTACCGAATGCTCAAGGCCTTGTGAGCGGCCACGATTTGTCCTGCCACAACTCTCGTCTGTTCTCGCGCATTGAAGCGAAGATTAGAGTTATATACTCCCAAGATATCATACAATCCGCTTATTCTCCCATAGCTCATACAGTACACGCAGTGCCGTTAATTTTCAGACAGACCGTGTACATCTCTTTTGCCTTTGTATTGCTCTATCAGAAAGCGCAATGAAAGAAGTGCAGTAGTTGAAATATCAAACCACCTGAAGAAGGCCGGAGCGTATAATGGCCGAAACGTTGTAATAAATATGGCGACAAAGCTGGGAACACTATGGGGAATGTTTTAACAGGCGATTGGAAATGTGAATTATCATGGACGAACGTATAAGAATAAAGAGAATATTTGAAGGGAAAGTGAAAAAAAAAACAACAAAAAAACGGAAGCTTATGGTTTTCTCAGGAGAAAAACGCCGAAGACACGAACTATAGATTTCAAAGTCAAATAAAGTGGGCTTTTGTTGGTTCCGTGGACTATTTGATACCGCACAGAAAAAATAAAACCTTTTACCCCCATTTAGTGTCTTGCTTATTGTGCATTGTTATGAGTGTGACCGACCACACTCGGTCCGTGGAAAAATTGTCTTGCATAACACCCGGTCAGTGGCGCACAAAGGTTGAGTACCGCTGACATATGTCTCCTAGCAACACCTCCGCAATATCCGTGGACCATTTGGTACCGGGCTGTGGACCATTTGGTACCGGGCTGTGGACCATTTGGTACCGGGCTGTGGACCATTTACTACCGGGCTGTGGACCATTTGGCACCGGGCTGTGGACCATTTGGTACCGGGCTGTGGACCATTTGGCACCGGGCTGTGGACCATTTGCTGCCGGACTGTGGACCATTTACTACCGGGCTGTGGACTATTTAGTACTGGGCCGTGGGTTATTTGGTACCGCACAGAAAAAATAAAACTTCTGGAAATGATATTATTCATATATTCAGCATCAGAAAGAAATTGTTGGAATTTCTGGGACACACTATACATAAAAATGGCATGGAAAATTTCTACATTGACAGGACATAAAGAAGGCGAAAAGGACAAAGCGAGTATCCTAAATAACCAGCTTCTGTAAAGGGATGGCAAATCTGTGATCGCTCATGTCCTGAAGGAATACGACATATAGAAGATGATAGTAATCTTCTATATTATAATGGTCCGATTCCTTTTTTTTTATAATTTGTTCTAACTTTTTTACGGTAACGCAACAAAAACGACACATCGTAGCAAGACTTTTGGTAGGATAATACCAATAAAATGATTTAATTTAAAGATTAAAGTAACTAATAATAATAATTTTTCTATATGCCGTATCCCTTCAGCCCATGGACTATCACAGCTCTTCACTGCTTCATATTCTTTGTAGCTCTGAATAATATTTTCCCCTCCCACTACATGGCTGGCTTCCAACCACGTCTATAGATCCCAGCTTCTCTTGCTATTTAACCCAGAGCTGGCTCAGCCAGTGGTATTGTTTTCACGTTCTTCCCATTGGCGCCGTACGCGAGGATCGTCTCCCCAGGTAATTATGAAAAAAATCACCTCTTTGGCAAAACGACCATAATTATTTAACGCTAGATTCCTGAATATCAGGAATTAATATGACAAATAAAGTTAATTTTTGTTTTTGTCAGAATCTTTAAAATTATTATTATTATTATTATTATTATTATTATTATTATTATTATTATTATTATTATTTGCATTGGTATTTAGACACGCATGTACATTGTTTCAGCAAATGTCACTTGATCTAGGGGAATTAAATCCTAGTAGTTGTGAATTCAATCACCGTGTCTGATCGTGCTGATTAAGGCTGCATCACGTTACATCGTGGCTTCCCGTATGATCATCGATCTTGCATATCTATAAGTCTACCATTCGTCCATGCTTAGAATATTGCTGCCACATCTGGTCCGGCGTCCCTGCTATATATCTAGAGACCCTTGATAAAATCCATAGAAGAATTAGCAATATTATTTGGTCTTAATCTGGCGGTTGGGCTTTTAGTCACTTTCCAACCTCCGTAAAGTTGCCTCACTGTGCCTCTTCTATAAATAATTTCATGGTAATTGTTCGGATGAGCTCTTTGTTATGGTACCTAGACTTTATGAATTTAAACGCAGTACTAGTTTGGCGGCAAGTTCTCATCATTTTACAGTTGAAATGGCTAGATGTAACCGTAGGTTCTATGCTAACAGTTTCTTCTATCGCACTTCTCGCTTGTGGAACTTCCTTCCAGCTCCATGCTAACCAGTCAACTTTGATCATCAAAAATTTAAATGCAATGCCAATCGTTATCTTCTGTTCTCCTGATTACTCTTTTGTTTTTGCTTCTTAATAATGTTTATGTTTTTTAATACCTCCTCGCTCAGTGACCCCTTTTGTCTTAGTGGCTTTACTGCTTAGCCTGGGGGATTGCGATTAAAATAAAATAAAATAAAATAAAAAGCAACGTATAGCCTGGTCAGCGCCTAGATGAGTGTCCGCTTGGTAATACCAGGTCCTGTAAGCTTGGATATGGGGATGGTGTAATGGATGATGTCTGGGAATTAATTGGAGAGCCGAGTTCTAATTCCAGTCACATCCATTATATTCACTTATATGTAAATAGACTTGGAAAAGGTATGAATCCAGCTTTTCCCCCCCGTGTCTATGGGTTAATTAGTAAGACTTGTATCACGAAACCCTCATTACCCCCCACCCGCAAAAAATTCTTACAATCTAAAAGTATTTCCTGGCCTTAAATACCGTGAAAATTGTTGATACGGGGTAGAAAACGAATTAATCAATCTCTGTCTATATTTCTGAGATGAGTTATTGTAATTATTTACTTTATTTACGTTGTCCGAACTGCTGTCCACATTTTTATTGACATGTTCACGACGTTTCGACCATTGTACGCTCAGCCTTCGTCAGGTGATTGGAATTTCCACCTGAACCTTTTATTTTGTCTACCGGGGTAGATTGTTCTAGTTCCACGTGCCATGCATCATGGACACATGGCTCAGTGGATAAAAGCGTTGGTTGGATCCAATGACTTGACCCAAAGAGTTGTGAGTTCAATACCTGTTTAAGGAAATGGTGAACAAAAACCTGGAAGTTTGAGTTAAAGGGAAATAACTGAGACACCCGGAAGAGACATGACACGTGGAACTAGAACAATTCTAGAACCATTCAAATCAAAAGAGCCCCGAAGCTCGATGTTAGGGTGACGATCATGACAATTCTTTGAATCTACTACTGGGTCCCGTCAAGTACTTCCGTGTGGGAAGTGACCCCGAGAGTCATGTCACAACCAGTATCTCTGCCCCCATGTGTTTTCTAGTGACATTATCGCCTTGATTTGAGTGAAATCATTACACACACAGACACACACACATATATATTTATATATATATATATATATATATATATATATAAACTCAAATATGGGTATTCACTAAAAATAACGTTTATATATATATATATATATATATATATATATATATATATATATATATATATATATATATATATAAATTTTCAATCAACACCATCACTTGATAAGACACTAGAAGTGTTGAAATAAAATGGCTATTTTTGTAGTGATGCTATAACATGTTTATGTTATAATTTTTTTATAAATATTATATATATACTCTCACACACCATGAAATGTTTTTAACATAATTATAACTTACGAAAACCTTAAAATCCATACAATATTTCCATACCATTGTATAATGCAGCAATATGATAAAAACAATTAGAAAACTTTGATAAAAATGAAATTATGTATTATTTATAAAATTTTGAGGCAAAAAAATATTCGTACAAAATATGTCTTTAATATCAAAAGGCTTAAATTGCCTTATTATCTACATAATTCTTTGTAAAGAACAATCTAGAACATTTCGCAATTCATTTCTTGTATAAGGTTATCTCCGCACACAACTCATACACAATAATTATCAACATGCGAAAAGGAAAGGAACTATCAAATTCGCAAAAGAATTTGATCATCAGACATTGGAAGGAAGACAAAAGCTATAGGAAAATAGCAAATATCCTGAATATAACATTTACTACTATTAGTTCTGTTATTGCTAAATATAAAAAGGTAAAAACTGTTGAGAACAAATCAAGATCAGGTGCACCACGCAAGATTTCTCCCAGATCAATGAAAAGAATTCAGTGCAAACTTCAAGAAAATCCAATGATTACTCCGAGAGAAATACAGGAAGAATTAAAAACATCAGGTATTATTGTTACGAAGCGAACAATAAGCAATGAACTTCACAGAAGTCAACTAAGATCGCCTTATCCAAGAAAAACTCCATTCAAATGAAGAAACATAATGATGACCGATTAAAATTTGTTCGTGAGCATAAGAATAAACCTGAATCATTTTGGGAAAATGTTTTATCGACAGATGAAGCAAAAATTGAACTATTTGAGCGTAATTCAAGGACTAACGTTTGGAAAAAAGACGGTACAGCCATTGCAACGCACACAATCAAATTTGGTGGTGGTAATATCATGGTTTGGGGATGTTTTCCTGCTAATGGCACGGGTAATTTAGAGATAATAGATGGTAAAATGAATTCAAAAATATACCAAGATGCTTTGGACTGATTTGTTTGGGTCAGTAGTAAAGCTTGGACTCCAAAATGAATGGGTTTTGCAACAAGATAATAATCTTAAACATACGGCTAAATCTACGAAAAATTGACTTATTGAAAACAATGTCGATACACTCGAATGGACATCACAAACTCCAGATTTGAATCCAACAATTTATTAAAAATTCAAGTTAATGAAAGATTTCCGAAAAACATCCTGGACTTAAAGAGAATATGCAAAGAAGAATGAAGTAAAATACCAACGGAAATTTGCGAATCATTGATTAAAAGTTACAGAAAGAGACTGATTGCTGTTTAATTGAATTGAGATATGCTAGAAAGTGTTAAATAGGTATTATAATGTTGTACGAACATATTTTTCGCCTCCAAATATTTTAATTTCATTAACAATTTTTTTTTTTGCATATTGCAGCATTATACAAATATTCTATGGATTATTTAAGAAAATCTATGTTCAATAAAAAAAAATAATTTCTTTCCCCAAAAGTGTGTGTGTATATATATATATATATATATATATATATATATATATATATATATATATATATATATATATATATGTGTGTATATATATATATATATATATTACAAAGAGTCAATCATACCTTGACTCTTTGTAATGTAAATATATGCTTCCTATTTTATTATTCATATATATATATATATATATATATATATATATATATATATATATATATATATATATATATATATATATATATATATATATATAAAAGTTTCGTCAAAGATGAATGATAAGATACTGCGTTTAAGCATTTTATTTCATTTTTCCTGTGTTCGTACAAGTGTTTGCTTTTCTGGGTACAAAATGTGTAAATACTGTCCAAAATTTCTGTATATCCGTGCGCTTCCCGTTATACATGTTGCCATTATCAATGGCGATTTTTATTTTTTTTATTTTTAACTGAATCTGTGTTTTTTTTATGCATGTGTCTGAAGTTTTAATAATGTTATATTTTTCAAACACGGTCAGCACATTGTGGCCGTGTTCATAGTTAATGTCATTGAGTGTTTTTTTTTCCTTTTTTGTTATTAGTGCTTCCATTATTTAGAATCTTTTTAGGTGTAACGTTACACCTACCCGACCATAGCTCAATTAGTAATCATTAAAACCCACACAGAAACTTACCATACATCATCTGTAACATACTAGTAAAATAGACAAGTATAATAGCCTCATCCATATGTGACTAGAAAAGAAAACACTTGTTTGAACAGAAAAAATTAAATAAATAGCTTAATCGCAGTATCTTGTTAGTCATCTTTAACGAAACTTGTATAAAAGAGGTATTGCGGCCCAAATACACAATACATACATACATACATACATACAAGCATATATATATATATATATACATACAAAACACACACATATATATATATATATATATATATATATATATATATATATATATATATATATATATATATATGAATTTATGGGATTATGAGTTATTGTTATGTACCCTATTTATATTCGGGCTAGTGTTCTCATCTTTCTTGTTGTCACCACAGCGTTTCAGTCGTTGTTCTCTCTGGCCTTCATCAGGTGTATATCGATATACATCTGATGAAAGTCGGTGGGCACAATGGCCGAAACGTTGTGGTGACAACAAGAAAGATGAGAACACTAGCCTGAATATAAATAGGGTACATAACGATAACTCATAATCCCATGAATTCATATATATATATATATATATATATATATATATATATATATATATGTTTGTATGTATGTATGTATGTATTGTGTATTTGGGCCGCAATACCTCTTTTATACAAGTTTCGTTGAAAAATGACTAACAAGATACTGCGATTAACCTATTTATTTAATTTTTTTGTGTTCAATGGATGAGGCTATTATACTTGTATATTTTACTAGTATGTTACAGATGATGTTTGGTAATTTTCTGTGTGTGTTTTAATGATTACTAATTGAGCTATGGTCGGGTAGGTGTAACGTTACACCTAAAAAGATTCTAAATAATGGAAGCACTAATAACAAAAAAGAAAAAAAAAACACTCAATGACATTGACTATGAACACGGCCACAATGTGCTGACCGTGTTTGAAAAATATAATTTTTTTGTGTTCCAAGTGTTTTCTTTTCTAGTCACATATGGATGAGGCTATTATATACATCTGATGAAGGTCGGTGGGCACAACGGCCGAAACGTTGTGGTAACAACAACAAAGACAATAATCCGAATATAAATAGTGTAAAGATATACATACACATATATATATATATATAAAATATTCTAAATATTTTTTTCTTTTTCCCATGTCGATGATATGATATAAGATAACGATATATATTTTTATATATCAAGCGACAGCATTGAGGAAATTGTAAGACAAAATGGATAAAAGTTTACTTATGACGCATTTCATCCGATAGGACTTCATCGGACTGTGTTTGACGTTGCCATGACTAAACAGGCACATGAACAACAGATGCTGGTAGTTTGAAACTTTTAAAATAATTTCTCTGAAATAATGTTTTTCTTTTTTCCATGTCGACGGTATGATATGAGATAACGACATATATTTTTATATATAAAGAGACGGCCCTGAGTTAATTTTAAGAAAAGATGGAAATATATATATATATATATATATATATATATATATATATATATATATATATATATGTATTTAACTCTTAGATTATATATGAGTATTTTGTGCGACTGCATTTATCTGCAAAGTATGCACACAGATTTCACATACTTGCATTGGTAACAAATGTCTAGGAGGCAACATTAATCACCGCTGATTGCTATTGTTGAATCTGCCATTGACAGCGATTGGATATTAAAACTGTCGCCTTTGACCTTTTTCTCACTTTAATTATAATTACGACTTCCTTTTGTTGGAGTTCAAAAAGACGTTCATATAGATGGGACGCATCACAACGTGTCTTATCTTGCACCTGTAACTTCGGGCTTATCGATATATATATATATATATATATATATATATATATATATATATATATATATATATATATATATATATATATGTATGTATATATATATATATATATATATATATATATATATATATATATATATATATATATATATATTGTCTATATTTCGGCAGCAATTTTCATTAATGCATGTTTCATTAAATAATATAGACACGTTTTGTCTATTTATTTTAAGTAAGTTCCTTTCGTATTGTCTGATAAGCTTAATCACATTATCGTTGAAAGACGAAAGGAAAACACCATATTGACACATGTTTGAATCCAATCTGAGCTTTCGGCTTACATAAGCCATTATCAAAGATGACAATTTTAATAAATCAAACAACACATATACGAAACCACAATAATGGCCCGCCGTTGCTGTTTGAATAAGCTCAAAGTAACGACAAACTCTTATTTACGAGCCAAGGAAGCGAAAAACGCGTCGTAGCTCGTGACGTCACACATGACCCCGCGAGAGTGAAAACGAGAAGTATTAAGTATGGGAAGCCATTGGTATAAACCAATTTCTTCTGTTATACATTATACTTAAACATGAAAATAATAAACAAAAATTAAAAATCCTTGAAGCTATATACATAAAACAGTTGAAACCTAACCTGAACAAAATAAACTATGAAATCTCCACAACCATTCTTAAATGCCTATAATCTATAGCAGAAGCCATTGGTTTATACCAATGGCTTCCCATACTTAATACTTCTAGTTTTCACTCTCGCGTGGTCATGTGTGACGTCACGAGCTACGACGCGTTTTTCGCTTCCTTGGCTCGTAAATAAGAGTTTGTCGTTACTTTGAGCTTATTCAAACAGCAACGGCGGGCCATTATTGTGGTTTCGTATATGTGTTGTTTGATTTATTAAAATTGTCATCTTTGATAATGGCTTATGTAAGCCGAAAGCTTAGATTGGATTCAAACATGTTTTAATATGGTGTTTTCCTTTCGTCTTTCAACGATAATGTGATTAAGCTTATCAGACAATACGAAAGGAACTTAAAATAAATAGACAAAACTTGTCTATATTATTTAATGAAACATGCATTAATATATATATATATATATATATATATATATATATATATATATATATATATATATATATATATATATATATATATGTTTAATCTGGATCCATCTAAAATAATGTTTAAACAAATAAATTAAAAATATGTCGGATTTAATCCATTTCCTAAAAAAAAAATTGTCTTTGTTTACGTTAGGATACGAAACAGAGTAGATATGTATATATCGAGAATCGGGAAGACATGTGTTCAAAAGCATTATTCGGGCTTTGTTTAATCAGAAGGTCCTATGGGACCGAGTTGGTCTAAGGCAAGTCAGATCTAGGGGACACAGGTTCGAATCCTTCCGGAGGGCACATTTTTCTAACAAGATTTATCGAAAATACAGACCGGTAGATGTAAATAAATAAATATACAGTTTAATAAATAAATAACAGGGCATTACTTAAATATGGGTATGCATTAAAATAACGTTTAATATATATATATATATATATATATATATATATATATATATATATATATATATATATATATATATATATATATATATATATATATATACACAAACACACACATGGTACCTTATTATTTTGTCATACTGTACCACATTTGTTTATTCACATATGTACATGTTTATGCACCATGAGATGTGATTTTTGTTTAGCCAGTGCTCCAATGTCCAAGCAAACAATTAGTTTTGGGTTTTATAACATTATTGTTCTTTTCGCTCCTTAAAGCTTAAAAGTGCGCCAAGCACTTTTGAACTTTTCAGTTAAAATGAAGTATTAACTTCTAATAGGGTTTATTTAATACAACACTAAGCTAAAAATGTGATTCACGGTTTTACACTATTTACATTGTTCGGACTGTTGTCCTCATCTGTGTTTTCATATTCGCGGCGTTTCGGCCGTTGTACGCTCCGGTCTTCTTCAGGGTATTAGAATTCCGAACCGAACCCTTTATTTCGTCCACCGTGTTAGATTTTTCTAGTTCCACGTGCCATGCCTCTTTCGGATATCTCTGTTTCAATTTCAGTTATTACCCTTTAGTAACTCAACTCTCCAAGTTTTTGTTCCCCTCCGTTGTGGCCAGGTATTGAACTCACAAACTCTTTGAGTCTAGTCACTGGATTACTTCAACCAATGCCTTTATCCACCGGGCCATGTGTCCCAAGAAACTAAGATGTCCGGAAGAGGCATGTCACATAGAAATAGAAAAAAAAATCCACCCCAGTGGTCGAACTAAATGGTTCAGTTCGAAATTACAATCACTTGAAGAAGGCTGGAGCGAACAACGGCTGAAACGTCGTGAATATTACAAGATGAGGACAACAATCAGAATAATGTAAATAGTGTAAATAGTTACAATATCTCATCTTAGACATAAATACAATTATTGCAGTTAATACTTCATTTTAACTGAAAATTTCAAAAGTGTGGCGCTTGAAGGTGCAAAAAGAGCTATAATGTTATGAAACCCAAAACTAATTGTGTGCTTGGACATTGGAGCACTGTGTAAACAAAAAGGGACTAAAGCCAAAGTGATGCACTTAGGAAGATTCGAACTCACGACATAGCCTTCGCAAATCCTACACCTTGGTGTAATATCAGAAAGAATTTTAAAAAATTCTTGTTTGAGTGTTTGACATTGACTAAGCGTAGAACGGCGCCAGTCGACGAAAGTGAAAGCAACCAGTATGAAATGTACATGTTTCATTTTTAATGAGATTTGTTCTGTGTCGATTGGTTGATTTGTTTTGTACGGCCCCTCAACCCTTTGCAGGTTATTTTAAGCCAGAAAATATTCTAAGTTGTAAGAAACGTTTTTCCCATAATAAAGATCTACTGATACAAGTCCTACTAATTAACCCATAGCTGGGGGATGAAGAGGTGGATTCATGCCTTTCCCAAGGTTATTTGCCCGTAAATAAATGTAACGAACCCAACCGGAATTGGAACAGAGTTCTCCGATTTCCTTTTTAATCATTTCACCACAAGCAAG
Organism: Acanthosepion esculentum; assembly: GCA_964036315.1. Taxonomy (NCBI): domain Eukaryota; kingdom Metazoa; phylum Mollusca; class Cephalopoda; order Sepiida; family Sepiidae; genus Acanthosepion; species Acanthosepion esculentum. The sequence continues at coordinate 35,485,185 of OZ038497.1, read as the reverse complement.
GTAATAAAGCAACTAAGACGCAAGGTGGTTACTGAACGCTAGAGAATACGGGAAAAAAAACACTATTAAGGATCTGGAACAATAAAAGAACAAGAATTAAGAAGACAGAAGATAACACGGCATTTAAATTTTTGAAGATCAAAGTTGGCTGGAAGCCAAGAAGTCGGAAGTTGTAACTGGGAAAAGCCATTTCAATTGCGGTGTAAAGAGGACTGAAGCCAAAATGCCAGGTCAGGTCCAATAATATTGCAGATTCTCCTTTATTTTATCTAGAATCTTTAAATACGTAGCAGGCGCACTGGTCCAGATGAAGCAGCAACATTTAAAGCATGGGCGAATGGCAGGCTTATAGATACGTAAGACAGATACCGGCGCTAACACGACATTGTGAACCAACTTTCTTAGACCTATCAATAGATTCAATATTATCTTTTTACTCCATTTCAGCAAAAAACACTAGCCTGAGAAGGCGCAATGAGTTACTCTCCGAGAGGTTAGGATCAACCATGCTGATGAAAGGCCAAAAATGGCTCTCTCAGATGATTAACCCTAGAACACTAACCATCAATAAAAGTTACACCACTACTAACCATGGGCATATAATACCCGATTTTGAAAATATTAAAAAAAAATTAAATATAAATCTTTATTTGAAATATTTTACATGCAGGCACTTCAAACTTTGTACTTTGAGTTAACATTAATAGGAACTGAAAAAAAATTAGGTACTGAAAATTGTAATTAAAATTAGGAAAATTTGCGCTGGGTACTATATACCCATAGTTAGTGTTCTAGGGTTACAAGAAAGTAGTTTCCTTTTGGAGCTGTAAAAATTTATTAAAAGTAATTTTCCCCCCACTTTACAACAGAATGCAGGTCATTTTATTTAGATCAGTTGCCTATTCAAACTTATCGAACCGATCAAGCTAATTATTAAAATAGAAGTAAATAGCTGTCTCATCAGCATAGATACCAAGTTGAGAACTGATGACATCAGGAAAGTCATTGATAACAGTTAGGAACAACGCCGGGCAAAGGTTAGTTCCTGGGGAGCCCCTGCCAAAAAGATGTTATTTAATTAAAATAGCAATTTTGACAATGAAAGGATATTTTTCATGCAGTGTGGATACTTTTGAATGTATTTTATTTACATCGTTGTACGATCTGGTCTTCATGTGATTGGAATTTCGAACCGAACACATAATTTCGTCAACTGAGTTAGATTGTTCTCGTTCCACGTGCCACGTCTTTTCCGGATATCCCAGTTTCACTTATTTCCCTTTTAGTAATCGTGTAATATAGAACGAGTTACTGAACGAGGAATAACCAAAACGGAGGTTGGAAATGAAATGGTAATCTTTATAACATCAACAAAATACAATACTCGCCAGCGGCGTGAACTAGGTAAACCACTGCTACTTCGACAAATTATTACGATATTTATTTGTATAAATACAAAATGTGGCACAAGGCCAAAAGGGCAATGAGTAAAAGGGACGGTTTTCATCTGTCTTAACTTTAAACTTAGCTAGCCACAAACACTGACCCAAACAGACAACAGTATTCCTTACACCAAAACAACACATTCTTACTTACCTTTCTTCATCATAATGTCTTATTGTCTTAATGAAAGTCCTAACTAGAACCCCATATGTACAAATACTTGTCTGTCGGGGAAGAGGAATAAAACAACAAATTTAAAAATTTGCCCCAAATGATTATTTACAAAGATGTACAACACTATTTACAAGAAACTACACAAAATAATGTTAGTAATAAATAACCCCACAGTCTAAAAATGTGGCAGAAACATCAGTTAACTGGACGAAATCAATGAAGGAATTTAATAATAGAAAACATTTATTCATCCAATCCCTCACTCAAACATGCACTCATTCAAACAAATACGAAAAATACACCTTAGACAGCATATTACCCCCCCCCACACACACACACACACTTACAATAATGTCCAACGTATTTATGAGGTTTGGAACATACCCATTAGTGTTCATAGGTACGGTACATAACAGTAACTCGTCTCTCGTTCAACTCTGCTGTGGCCAGGTATTGAACTCACAACTCTTTGTGTCAAGTCACTGGATAACTTTTCATCTTATTAAAAATGTAACTTTGAAAATAAAAGTATATTTTTCATACGGTGTGAATACTTTCGCAACGCAGTGTACGTAGCAAAATTGACGTAAATATTTGCTCACGGAATAGGAGCGAGATGCGAAACGCTTTTAAAGCAGTTACATAATCTAAGCATTTTTATTTCATTTTAATCTTGTTCACCTCAAAGCAACACAGCAGAGGAAACAGGAAGATGGATTTTAGTTCATCGAGCGAAAATAACCAAAAATGAAAACATTGAAAAGCGATACATTCGGAACAAGTGTTGACCTTTATTTTCATTTTTTATTTTTTCCTAATTAGATTTTAATGAGACCAGCTGCTTTTCCACAGATGTCGGTTTGTGTAACCGTACAGAAAATGGAAAACTACCACTGAAAAAAAAAACAAAAAACTTTTTAAATGTTTAAAAAACGATTTTTAAGAATGTTAAGCGGTTTCTTGTTATTGCACCTCTTTCCTCAACAAGGTCAATATTTTGTTGCACAAATATTGATTGCTTAATTTGTGTATTTTACGGCATACCAACACCTTATGGGTAATTTAATGCCGAAATTTAATTTTCTGGGGAGCTTATAAATAATAAAAATATATGTTATTCTGCTTTCACAATTGGATACATGGTAGATAATACTCAGCTTTTGTGTTTGCGTCGACATAATTACTAGTGGCGGTGATGTGTGTTTTATGTTGTAGTTCTGTTGAAGTTATATTTTGGAATGCAAATTTAAGAAATTACCGGATATTATATGAATTAATGTCTTGAAAGACTTAATGTTGGTCATTTGGTAGTATTTTAAGCGGATTTGGGTCGTTAAAATTTGTTAGTATGTGCGTACTGTTGGTAATTTTTTAATAAAAATATATTGCTGGTATTTTTACTATATAAACGTATTTTTATACTCTCATGGTGTTTTGTTTGGGGTTCACTATTTGTCGATAGCTGGATCCCTAACACCCTGGAACGGAGTGTACCTGGCTACAACAGCAATTAATACGTTGATTCTACGCACCTCAGAACCTCTAATCTTCCGATCAGAGACCCTTGTTGTTGTACAAGTAGAAAATAGATATGGCAGATTTTGCGACCTTAGTGGGTGAGGGGTGACAATTTGGCTAGAAACGTGATTTTTTTAAAACAATACAGCACAATCGTATTTACAATCATTCGACATTCAATGTGTCTTGAACGCACGAGAGGCTTTTTTTGACAGTGAGGCTCATCCTGCACAAGGCCCGACAGCCACTCGAGGTAGAGGATTTTGTGCACAGTTTATGAGGATATGTGGGAAAGATAAATGTTAACCCTAGACTTGAACAAACATCCTCTTGGGAGTCGGTTCCACAGAGCAGTGGTTCGCGGGAAGAAGCTGCTTGAGTGGAACTTATGTCTCATTAATAGATTACGAAGGGAATAAAGACGGTTCACTATAATGCGCGTAGCAAAGCAGGTCTTAGCCGTGAAGGTTAGAAATGATGGAACTAAGGATACTTCTCGAATCATGGTGCCTCAGTGTCCAATGCTTTTTCACCCGAGACCCTAAGTGAGAAGATTCTAAACAAGAACATTTATGTTTAACTGAATAGTTAAAAAAAATCAAAATCAAATAACGGGCAAGTTTCAGTTAAGCATATATATATATATATATATATATATATATATATATATATATATATATATATATATATGCTCCAGAAAAAAAAATTATTTCGGTTCAGCACTTGGGGAGAAAAGGGAATTTGTAAACGGTGACTATTACTGCTGCTGATGCAAGACTCTTCGTTCTGGTGTGTTTGTCTAAAAAAATAAATACGTCTAAAATTCACCTTCATCCCTGCCGTGCGCCAATGGTTTAGGGGTAGAATCTCCAACTGATACGAAATCAGTCAGGTTTCGATCCCGGCTTGAGGCAATCGGATGTCTAACCATACTGATAAAATGTGAAACAGCGAAACAGTCTGTCTGTGAATGAATATATATATATATATATATATATATATATATATATATATATATATATTTAAAGATATTTTGGAAGGTACAAAATTTTATCACAGCAATAAACGTATGAAGCTTGATATTACTAGACATATTAAAAACGGGCGAAGCAACCGGTATCGCTCCCGCTCATCAGGCTTACAACGGGAGATTTAATTTAAATTAAAAACACAGAAAATGTACAATGAAAGGAAATGTGCAGGAGGAGGGGGAAAATGAGCAAAAGCAGCTAGAGGTCCGGATAGTTTTTCAAACCCGGCCCATGGTTCGTCCAGTGTGTAAAGACGTCCTTCCTCCTCATCAAATTAATTCTATAATTTATAAATATGGTTGTAGTTGCGGGGCTGACTACATAGGAAGGACGACACAACGCTTGGACATGAGACTTACAGCACGTTCCTACCAAAATCAGGAACCACACTTTGCCGTTCAATGGACTCGTCCCAAACACCTACGGGTCCGCCATATGTGAGCACTTATTAAAGAGCAGATCGTGTGCAGCTAATTTCAGTGTTGACCAGTTCACCGTGTTGTCCCGGTCACACTCGTTATTTCACCTTAAGGTGCTGGAGGCACTTTATATCGGGTCCCGCAAGCGTTCCTTGTGTAAACAACGTGAGTGTTCGCTGGGGCTCGCTGTCATTTGCCTCTAGCTCCTTTTGCTCATTTTTTCCCACTCCGCCTGCACATTTCCTTTTATTGTACATTTTCTGTGTTTTTAATTTAAATTAAATCTCCCGTTGTAAGCCTGATGAGCGGGAGCGAAACCGGTTGCTTCGCCCGTTTTTAATATGTCTGGTAATATCAAGCTTCATACGTTTATTGCTGTGATATATATATATATATATATATATATATATATATATATATATATATATATATATGAATAAAAACAAAAAGAAAACTTATCTTAGACGGCGCGTTTCGTCTTCTGGGGGACTTTATCAAGGCAATTATTAAATATTATCAATCAGTTGCCTTGATAAAGTCCATCAGAGGATAAAGCGCGACGTCTAAGATTTTTTTCCTCATGTCTTTATTCATAATATCCTTTTACCTATATACTCTATCTGAAATTTCTCGTATATATATATATATATATATATATATATATATATATATATATATAGAGAGAGAGAGAGAGAGAGAGAGAGAGAGGGAGACAATATTAGTGGTAAATATACACATACATATGCAATTATATATATACATACATATATGTATAAAAATAATTCCAAGAGGATATGATCCAGGTAGAACTCAATGTCCAGGACAGAGTAAGGATATAATAAAAAGATTTGAACACTAATATTCCATGGTCATAATTTATTCCATTGGAATCGTAAAAACGATCCAATTCATATATATATATATATATATATATATATATATATATATATATATATATATCCAGGTAAATAAATCGTTCACTCGCCAGTAATTTACAGTCGCCTTATTTCAATGCATTGATACGCATTGAAACACGACTGCAATTGTGTAGCGATTTTTGACATATTTTCGATCTAATATATATATATATATATATATATATATATATATATATATATATCCATGTAAGATGGCTTTCTTTTTAGAATTTTTACTGCCATAAGACCATCATCTCTATATACATATTTATTTAACAACTATAAAAAATAAATTATTAATATATTCACAAAGCATAAAACTTGTTTAATATTTTGTTAAATTACAACTCCATTAACACCCGCTCCTGTTTTACGTCTGTGTTGCCATTGACAGCCAATCTATGAGTCATGACCCATTTATAGAAAATAATTTCTTAATTTTTGCTTCTTCGCTTACTTTAAATTTAACGTAGGACATATTTGATTGGTGGATCAGACTGAAGCTTACAAACCTTATGCCCCACCTTTTTTTTCCTTTTTGCGTAATAGAGATTGTATTTCGCTTTTAAATCTAAATAAATCGATCACTCGCCAGTAATTTACAATCACCTGATAAAATTATTTTTATGGATATAATTATTTAAGTATACGCTCTGTCTATAATAAACAGTATTAATTACATTTAACGGCCTGAATGCCCGAGAAATTTTGTAGAAAATATGAGTCTTCCGACAGGAATCGAACCTGTATCCTACACGGATATTTCTCGGGCATTCAGACCGGTAAATGTAATTAATACTGTTTATTCAATTCGTAATGCGCTTCTTTGACGTCGTAAATGATCAAGTGAGAGAAAGAAATGTTATCAATAGAACCATATGTTGAGATGCAATGTAATGTGTTGTGACTAGTTTGAAATGTAATTTTGTTGAGTGTGGGTTGCTTTGTTTTAATGTAGTGGCCTCCAATATCTGAAGTTTCTTTTTACTGTGTGTATGTTTGAGTATTGCATATAAATAGTACATTTGCGACCTGCACCTGCTATCCCGCGACCGTTATCGTCGCATAGCAAACTTCTATGTAAACATAACAGGATGTCATCTTTGATGTCGTAAGGTCCATATAAACACGGCTCAAGTGTTCCGAAAGCTTAGAGCTAGGAACAGAATAACAAAAAATATATTCAAATGTTGGACAGTTTTTGTCTTTATTTTCTCCCGAACCTAAAGCAGCTATACGAAGCTTAGAACGGCTCATGATCAAACATAATAGACTCTATTGCTGTCTGTTATATTTAACAATATACGTTTGAATAAAGATCTGCTGCCCCAATACACTATATATATATATATATATATATATATATATATATATATATATATATATATATATATATATATATATATATATATATATATATATATCCAGCAGCTACCTTTTTGGCCCAGGGCAGCACTACCTCTTCAAGGCACTTGACGTAGGCCTCCGTGTTGAGCCTTCACTAACAAATTCGGGATTTCTTTTCTTATCAAATCGATCAGAGTGAGTTTTCAGAGTTGCCGTATCTTCGTAATCACCATTAGACTCATTCAACTCTTTCCGAATCCTCAGCACTCTCCTCAGATTGACACCTAAACATTCCGATATGTTTGCACTGGAGTTTCCGGCGCGAATACCAAGCAGTACAACCTACCGTTTCCAAATTTCTGGCGGAGTGAATTGCGTCATGGTGCTCTTTTTCTTACAGACGGTGCCCAACTGACCCGATTATACTGTGAAGTTGACAAAATCAAAAACAAACAACGCGCATGCGCAAAATTAAAAATATAAAATGGCGACAATTTACCCATCGGAACTTTTTTTAACGAAATCTAATCCTAAACTTTTTTTTTTTTAACTTTGTCATTTTTAAGAAAAAAATGATTAGGAAACAAGTCAACCGGCTCTAAAATAGATGGTCGTTTTTGAAAGAAGAGGTTAAGTTCAGTACATCGAAAATCGGATCTTTCCGAGAAGCAACCAGTTTTTATATTACGCGTTAATTGCATATGCTTCCAAGAGAAAGGATCAAATGTAAACCACTTCACGAAGTCATTAGCGAAAGAGTAAAATCTTTTTTCTTCTTTTTCCCACCTTCTGTAGAAGTTGCAAAAAATATGATTCATTCTCTTTAGTAAGCTAACAAAAACAATACGCGCATTTCTTTTGTATTAAAATAACTGCAGTTCCAGTGACAGAAATTATTTTACAAAGAATAAACGGCAAAAGCCGAATTTCTTTTATAGAGAACTCGTTGCAGCAAGAGAAATTATTTGACGAATTAACTGCAATAACTAAAATTCTTTCACACTAAATTAACTGAAATGACTGAATTCGTTTTTTATTGCTTTTCCAACATAAGATCTTTAAGAAACGGGAAGATTTCGTTAGAAACAAAGAAAAGAATACTGAAGAGTTATGTGATATCAATCCTCCTCTATGGCAGTAAATGCTGGATCAATTCTACACGGGTGAAGAAGAAACTTGAGGGGGAAAAATTTAGTCCTACAGAAGGATACTGAGAATACCATGGAGTGAACTTATGGGCAATGAAACGCAGCGAAAAATGTCTATTTAAAAAGTATCGGGAAAAGACAGCAAAGAAAAATATTTTTTTATTCATTTCACCCCAAGCAAGGTGCCGTCCTGGGTATGACGATAAACTACGTCCATCTGCAAGGCCTCTGATCAGGAGGTTTTGAGGAGCGTGGAACCACCTCTTAATTGCTGATGTTCCCAGGTCCACTCTGACCCGGGGTGATAACACCTGTTAGGGCCCCAGCTATGGGCAAATAGTTAACACCCAAACTTGTGTAAAAATAGGTTTTAATACCAGAAATACTTCGTAATATAAAAAAATTTATTACCAGCAATAATTTTTGAAGGAAAAATTATTATCAGCAATACTTTAAAAAAAATACCAACAATACAAACAGCTATACATTCTTTGAAAAAAATATGACCAGCTATAGATTTCTTCAAGGAAAAATATTCCCAGAAAATAGATTTTTGAAGAAAAACATATTACCAGCAATAAAAATTTTGTCGGCAGTAAATAACCCATTGAGGTTGATATGACGTAAACAAACAAACGTAAACAAACAAACCAAATCCAAGCAAGGCGGGAATGCTACTGGTACGCAGGGGGTTACGGTGAGTGAAAGTGAGAGAAGAGGGTATGAGGGGGGGGGGTGAGAAAAGGATAAAAGATTAAAGTGATTTAAGAAGATAGAAGATGGAGATGATGTTGCATTTAAAATTTTGAAGACTGTAGTTATCAGGGAAGCAAATAAACGGAATGGAGTTCCACAGGCGGGTAGCACGAGAAAAGAAACTGATGGAGTAGAAATGTTGGTTACATTTACCTATTTCAACCGTAAAAGAGTGGGACCTAGATGCCCATCTAGTAGCACGCTTAAATTTATGTAGTCGGGGCACCAGGATAAAAAAAAAGCTCGTCAGAGCAATTGCCATAAAAATATTTATAGAAAAGACAGAGGGAAGCCACGTCATATCGGTGAGAAAGTGACTGAAACCGAGATGCCAAGCCAGGATGGATTACATTGCAGATCCTTATTTGCAAGTGACGTCACGAAGCAAATCACGAAACGAGTCCCAATCCGCTCGTTGATACTAGAAAGATATTCTGTTGTTAGGAGGTTCCTGGCTGACGGAGGAGCAGGAAGAGATGTTTACAGATCCTACCGGATGATCAGAGCTGCCAAGAGGGCAGAATTGCATAGTACGACATGAGTCAGGGATAGAGGTAAAAAAAGGAGATCTAGAAGAGAAACCCGTCCACCAGGAGCACTGAGGAAACATGTGGGGGAAGTCCACCACTTGCGTGAGTGATTAAGTGATTGAGAAGTTCGGGGTTTGGATGCCAGCGAGGTCAGTGACAGAATGTTTAAACCAACTGTTATGATGGACATTAAATTCACCGAGAACAAATATATTTGCAGACGGATTTAGGGAGATGGCCTTGTCTATGTTGTCAGAATTACTAACACACAACAGTCACGAGAGGAAGGGTAACGGTAGAGAAAGAAAAGATAACTGACTGAGTTTAGAGAGACGGAGACACATGTAAGAATGGTCTGGAGATTTCCATAACCAGCTGGAGATGATCGCGGACATAAATTCCCAGGCCATGCATGTGGACATTAGAGTCCTTCCCAAAAAGAGAAAAATAGCCAGGAATCGCGAAACCAGAGGAAAGGATTGAAGAGTCAAGATTAGTTTAACAGAGAGTTAAAATGTCCGAGATGTTGCGAAGAGGAACGATTCCACACTGCAGAAGTTGGTACGAATACCACTAATATTGGCGAGAGAAAGGTTGAGGAGTTTAGGTGTTTTTTGTTGAGCTGGTTTGGTTTTATATCTTTGGTTGCTTTTAGTCATGGTGTGTTATTTTGGTAAGGAAAGGTCTAGGGTAGTGGTAGCGGTTGGTTGTCTAATGTAACATGTGCGGGAAGGGAACTGGTGTTGATTGCAACATAGTGTGGCTTCAGGGTTGCTAACCAGAGGTGCTTGCATAGACGCACTTCCATGCGCGACATAGCACTTCTAGAACTCTGATATTATGCGAGGGGTGATCAGAATATCCTCTTTAGACGCTACGCAAGAGTTCGGGTTCCTGACTACCAGTCGGGAACAGCAACGAGACAACTGCAACCCAGTAACACTAAGTATAAAGAGACGTTGCCACCTTCCACACGTATCACAAAAAATTCATGACTGCACCACTATTAAGGCCTGAGAAAAAAAAAAGGAACCGGGAACCCCTACCTAAACAGGAAACAAGGTATGTGCTTTTATTCCTGTTCGGGCTCCTAACTACCCGTCGGGAACAGCAACCAGAAAACTGCCAACCAGGTACCATCATTTTGAAGAGACGTTGCCACCATCCACACGTATCACAAAATATTTATGACCGCACCACTATTAAGGCTTGAGAAAAGGAAAGGAACCGGGAACCCCTCCCTAAACAGGAAACAAGATATGAACTTCTACCCCTGTTCAAGAGAAGGGGAGAAGTATGGACCAGGCGATAGGAAAACCTATTCATTTAAAAAAGAAACAGAAGAGGAGAATGTCTCGAATCAAATTTATTTTTTTTTAAATATCGGAAAAAGACAGCTAAGAAAAGATTTTTTTTTTAAATTTCTCCCCAGGCAAGGTGGGAATGCGACTAATACGCAGGGGGTTACAGAGACTGAAAGTGAGAGAAAAGACTGGGTATATAGGGGATTGAAGAAAAAGTAAAAGTTGAACGGGATTCAAAACAACAGAAGATGGCGATTGTCGTTGCTTTTGTAAATAAAATATATTTCCTGATACATGGACTTTTTAAACTCTTATTAACCAGTGCTCTGATAGGCACTTAAAGTGGATAATTTTACTTGTAATTGATTCTCATATATAATAATAAAATATATATTATTCGCTTAACATTAACTTACGAGAATTATGATTCATGCCAATGTGTCTATATAGAAGGCCGCAATATGAATGATTGGGTAAAAATGGTTGTTGTTTTTTTTTTATTAGACCATATATTACGTTGTTAAAAATCTCCACCTAAGGTTAGGGATGCCAAAAATGTCTCCCTCTCTGTGAGCCATGAATTAGGAAGAGGCGATTAAAAGTCAGTTTGATGGCGATGGGAAATAGTTTCGCGGGGTGAAAACCCTGACCCATTCTCAGTTACATTTCGATCCCGCCTACTACGTTTCAGCCACCATTGGAATGCGTAATGTCATAACAATTTCAAAAGTGAAAGACAACTTCATTGCTTGACAGAGAAACTCTCAAAATGTACTTGAAAAACATAGTTGAGATTACGAAATCATTCTATAAGCCCTACAACTGTACATTTAATAACAGCACTTTTGCCGCTATAATTGTTCTTCCTGGCTAAAAACGATTGTGGAAATAACTATAACAGATGGATCCTGAGGTTACATCTTCAGGATCATTGGATTATCGTCTGCTATGTATCGTGTTCCTTCAGGATATGGTTTGATTTGGTTTGGTTTGTTTTACGGCATATCAACCTCAATGGGCTATTTAATGCCGACAAGATTTTTATTGTTGGTAATTTTTTTTTTTCAAACGTATGCTGGTAAATATTTTTTTCTTCAAAAGTCTATTTCTGGTAATATTTTTTCTTCAAAAATATATCGCTTGTAATTTTTTTTTTTTTCAAAAAAGTATAGCTGGTAATATCTTTTTTCAAAAATCTATTGTTGGTAATTTTTCCTTCAAAAAATTATTGCTGGTAATAACATTTTTTACGAAGTATTTCTGATATTAAAACCTATTTTTACACTTTCATAGTGTTTTGACCCCAGTTTGGGGGGGGTAACTATTTGCCCATAGCTGGGAACCTAACAGATGCTGCCACCCCGGGTCAGGTGGACCTGGGAACGCCAGCAATTAAGAGGTGGTTCCTCGCTCCTCAAATCCTCCTGACCAGAGGCTTTGCTGTTGGACGTAGTTTATCGTCTTACTCAGGACGCGGACGTAGTTTATCGTCTTACTCAGGACGCGGATGTAGTTTATCGTCTTTCCAGGACGGTTCAGGATATGGATGATCAGCGATCTATGAATTCCTATAACGTAGCTTCCCTGTGCCTCTTCTATAAATCTTTTCATGGTATTTGTTCGGATGAACTTTCCTCTAGGGTCCCTAAACTTTATGAATTTAAGTGCAGTAATAGATTGGCTGCACGGTCTCACCATTTTATAGTTGAATTGGTTAGATGTATCCGTAAGTTTTATGCTAATAGTTTCTGTGTTTACATAGACGATTTTTTCCTGGCCTGAATCTATTTTTTACATTTGTAAGCCTGCCATTCCTCCATGCATTGAATATTGCTGTCACACCTGGCATCTCTTCTCTGTATTTAGAGATTCTTAATAAAATCCAAAGAATAATCTGCTATGTTATTAGTCCTGACCTGGCATCTCGGTTTCAGTCACTTTCCCATTGCCATAACGTAGGTTCCCTGTACCTTTTCTGTAAATAATTTCATGTTAATTAATTGTTCTGATGAATTTATGCGCAGTACTAGATTGGCAGTTAGGTCTAACCATTTTACAGTTAAAATGGCAAGATGTAACCGTTCTATGCTAAGTTTCTTCTATCGCACTCCTTGGTTGTGGAACATTTTTTCTGGCTTCTTGCTTCTCAGTCAATTTTGATCTTCAAAAATTTAAATGCAATGTCAATCGCTATCTTGTTTTCTTAATTCTTGTTATTTTATTGTTCTTAATAGTGTTTTTTTTTTGTCATATGCTCTAACACTTAGTAACCACTTGCATCTTAGTCGCTTTATTGCTTGGGGGTGAAATGACTTTTAAAAAATTGATTCCTAACTATACCTCCCTATTGATGTTCTGCCTTTTGCCTTCAGTAAGCCGTGTGAATGTCATATTCTCCAAGTCCCCTTTCATTAAAGTGTCACCTTCTTTACTATTCTACTTATGTGCATTGGAATATCTTCATAATCAGTCCCTTGACTGCTCCAATTGTCGGGGACACCTAAGGGCAGATAAATAGACAACCTCCTCCAGGATAATCTGTAGGCGGTGGCTCTCAGTACATCCGGTATTGATATGTCCCTCCACTCCTTGATATTGTCTGACCAGCTCTAGAGTTGCCGTCCAAGTTCGCGTCCGTTTTCAGCAGTGACTTGCATGATGGTCTTTAAAGAGCTGTTATGTCATTTGACGTGGCCAAACCATGACGTCTTCCGATGTTTAATAGTGGCACAAAAAGATGCTTGACTGCCCACGAGACGTTTGACCTTGTCTCTTACATCGTTATTGGCTTTGTGCTCCCAGCAGGAGATGCGGAGAAGCTTTCTCAAGCACTTGTTCTCGAACGCCTGGAGACAAGTCTCGCATCCGTAGAGGAGGAATATATATATATGGCCAACGATTTGTATATATACAAATTACAAATGATAAACAAATATCAAGGCAACGTAAATGTATTTTCATTTTTGGGATCCTGGGTAAATTTTTTATGAGCTCCTCTTCGTTGGCGTAGCTTATGAAGGTTCTGAATATGGTACCTCTCAATGAGTCTAGCTCCTCTGAGAGTTTTCACGTGCTCGTGGATCAGTTTACCCCTGTCTTGTCTTTGAAAGCATCATTATCGACAGCTGATGGTAGTCTCAGCTGGAGCATTATGTCAAGGGAAAGGTCGTTATTCTTAAAACGCTTAAACAAGTTTCCGCAGTATACTCAGATATTGTTTAATTCGTTTCTATACTGCGAATTCTGTCAGCAGTTTCGGTGGCTTCATAATTGCCAGATTCTCAATACAAGTATCCACTATTATAACCTCCGAAACTTAAGATAATAACAATCCTATTATAATTGTGCTTGTATCTCCTAGTCCGCACTACCGTTGCGTTCTGCCAATACCTCATAAATAATTGATTGTTCCGTCTTGATCGTGAGGAAAAGGGGGAAAGGGCTTTACGAACAGATACTACACTTTGATCTTAGCCTAAAAGGCCGAGAAGCGATAGAGATTTACTTGACCCCCCCACTGAGTCAGGTTGTGACACGAGGTCAGTTTTCACTCGGGCCGCTGGTCTAAGCTGGTCATAGCTTGTCCAAGCTGGTCAGAGCTGGTCTAAGCTAGTCATAGCTGGTCTTGGCTTGTCATAGCTGGTCCATGCTGGTCAGAGCCGGTCCAAGCTAGTCGTAGCCGTGATACTACCAGTACAGGACCGGACCCCTGTGCCAGGTAAGTATCGAGCAATCGAATCTCAGCCAAAAGGCCGAGAAGCGATAGGTATTTTTCAGCGCACCCTCTTCGCTGTCGAAAGGCAAAGTTTAGAGTGTGCTTACGGCAAATACTGTGGGAAAACTACCCGATGCCCGGGCGCCAAGCAATGAAGCCAGTCACCTCCTGAAGGAGAGGAACATCCAGGAGGGAAGGTCTCGTGGAACTTGGCACTCCCCGACCTCCGAAAGGACTGAGAAGCGATAGCAACCACGATAAACGCGCCCTATTTATTTATTATATTGTTTATTGAAATGGTTGGCAAAACATCGGCTAATTGCCAATTTATTGGAACTTTATAAAATGGTAAATAATAAGGATGTCCTTATTGTTGGTTAACATATTTTAAAAATTTAATAAATGCTTGTAAATTTACCAATATAAATTGTTTTCATATTTATTTCTTTATGAATTGGTTAATGATGAATATTGCATTAGTTTTTGTATTCGTTTTTAGAATATATAAAATTATTCTTGTAAATAAACAATCTAATAAATATATAGTGCTTAATACTTGTTTTGTAAATTCTCAATAACAAAAACTGTATATAAATTTACTTTTATCATGTGTTCAAGTTTTATTACAATTCTAATCAGTGCTTTTTAAGGCAATAAATATTGCCGAGGAGTGAAAGCAATTAAAATAATATTGGTGTCAACAGAAAAAAACAGTCCATTTGACACTCCGTTGATTTTTTGCTTTTTTTTACGGGCACAAAGGTCCAAGTCTGCGACAATCTATTTCATGCTTAAACACATAACCTGACGATGGCATTTAAGCATGAAACAGACTGTTGCCATTGGGTGTTGACCTTTATATATATATACATATATATACACAAAAAAAAATATATATATATATATATATGTATATTGTCGGTATTCTCATCATGTTGATTGCTGTATAAAACTCTGGAGTTAGTCAATAAGATGAGGCCTTCAAATATTCAGTAATTCATATATATATATATATATATATATATATATATATATATATATATATATATATATATGCATGCGTGTGCCTGTGTGTGTGTGTTCGCGTATGTTGTATATATATATCATTTATATATATTAGTTATATTATCATTATGTATGTGTGTGTGTGTATGTGTGTGTGTGTGTGTGTGTGTGTGTGTGTGTGTGTGTGTGTGTGTGTGTGTGTGTGTAGTAAGGCGGAACGTTGTAGTAAAAGCGGCTCGGATGGAGGGATAGAAGAGCCAAGTTCTAATTCCAATCGAGTTCACTAAATTCACCTAGGGTAATACCCTTGGGAAAATGTATGAATCCATCTCTTGTCCCCCACCAGCTATGGATAAATAGCAGGACAGACTGGATCCTCTCACCTTGGGTGGCGAACGGTCTAGGAGTAGGACAACTCTGAATTCAAATCGTGCGAAGAGTCGTTTGGTGACCTTGTGGCATACTTTGCGCCAGTTCTCTGTATTCGTCTGTCCCCAAAAGTATGGTTGGTTCT
>OZ038497.1:35426864-35464364 GCA_964036315.1 Acanthosepion esculentum | reverse complement strand
TGGTGTCTGTTACAATTCTTTTGTCTCCATCCTAGTATTCTGTGTGAAAGTTGTGGAAGTTTGAAAAAGTCTAACGTTACGTCTGGTATAACGCTTATTGAGACCGAAACGCACAAAACGAAGACGATTATTTATTTATTTTGTCGGTTCCTTTTAATCAAAATTTTTTGACTATATATATATATATATATATATATATATATATATATATATATATATATATGTATGAGAAGATTATATTTATCCCGACATCGAAGTTTCTTGGTAAAATTTCCAGTCTTCAAAGGTTGCGGTTTTAAACGGTATTTCCAATTTTTTTCAATTTGTTTCACGTCTTTTTCAATCTCCTTTTTTTGAAATTGAAAAAATTGGAATATTATTTAAAACCACAAACCCTGTAGTTTACCAAGAAACTTCGAATTCGGGATAAAATTGATATTTAAAAGTTAAGTAATCATTTCATATGATATTATTAACACTATATTTTAAAATTTTTTAAATATTTTTAATACTGAGCACTGTATATAAAGATATCTGCTGTTTCTTAAATCTCACATATATATATATATATATATATATATATATATATATATATATATATATATATAAGTGAACATAGAAGTCAACACTTAGAGGCGACAGTCTGTTTCATGCTAGATGCAATCATCGGGCCATGATTGCATCTAGCATGAAACAGACTGTCGCCTCTAAGTATTGACTTATATGTTCACTTTTATATTTACACACGCTCTATCTCTGATATTGAGCACTTTAAATATAGCACACTTTAAGACTATATTTCTTTATATATATATATATATATATATATATATATATATATATATATATATATATATATATATATATATATATATGCAGCTATCGACAAAAATAGGAAAGAACACGTTAGGTAAATAATCCGGAGTTCCTTAGTATTTTTGCTTTTATTTTTAAAAAGACAGTGCTCCATACAGAAGTATAATTATAATATTTTTTTAAAATATGATTCCTTCGCTACTTAAGAGTTCTCATGTTTCAAAAGCGAGAGCCGAGACCCCTAATATAATTTTTGAAATTAAGTTGAATTAAGGTGTAGAATTTGGGTATTCCCAAATTCTCGCTTGACGAGGAAGCGTGACCAGACACCTTAATTCAACTTAATTTCAAAAATTATATTAGGGGTCTCGGCTCTCGCTTTTGAAACATGAGAACTCTTATGTAGCTAAGGAATCATATTTTTAAAAAGATATAATATATATATATATATATATATATATATATAAGGAAGATAACTTCTTGATATTAGCGGGTGTGAAGAGGCAATTCCAGCGCACGGCACTTTTGGAAATGGCCTGAACGTCATACCACAGGTTGACCCAATCTTTGTGAAGGTAATTGGGTAGATGGAACTGTTTCAATGATGGTTGTGTTAGCACGATGTCACAAGTCATCGTGATCCACTGGGTGGGCGCTTCTGGCGTTCAGTATATCTGCAGTATAAACCTCAGTAAAAAAAAAAAGCAAACAAACAGAGAATTTACTTACATATTTGTATTTGTAAAAAGAATGTATAAAAATAAAAAATGTCTTAAAATAATTGTCGGACTTATTTCATAATGTGTGACGTCATTTGTTTACATTTGATACGCCTGAGCAGATATGAATGTAGTTTAAAGACAGTAAAAGTGACCTTGCTAACCGAACGCTCCTCTGTGGCCGAAACGGTTAAGTCGCGTCAGGCTATATGACGGTTCCGTATAGGATACAGGTTCGGATTCCTGTCGAGTTTTTATGAATATTTCTCGGACACTCAGGCCGGTAAATGTTGTTTAATACTGTTTATTATAAAACAGAGCATTTACTTAAATATATGTATCCATAAAAAGAATGTATAAATATAAAAATGTCTTTATATATATATATATATATATATATTAAAAAGAAGAGAAAAAACGCAACCGTTGTAATGTGGATTTTTAAAAAAATATATACATTATGCTTTATTTTACATAATTTTGCAACACGTGTTTCGGATCTCGCGACCTTCTTCAGGCAAAGAGTGAATATTTGCACATGTTATTAAAATGAATTAATTTTCCTTATGTTTTTCGATGTTAAACATTCTCGACGTTAAATTTTCTTTTTTGTGTGTGTCGTAGTGACACAAATGTCTTTTTTGGACTGTCCCTTAAAGCAGAACTTTTTTTTTTCAGATTTCCCCTGACTGGCAGCATTTCTGGCTTTACAATATCTTTGTTAGCACTTTATATCTATCTATCTATATATATATATATATATATATATATATATATATATATATATATATATATGTGTGTGTGTGTGTGTGTGTGTGTGTGTGTGTGTGTGTGTGTGTGTGGACATAAGTTTTCCTCGATACGGTAGTCGAGAGTTGTTGACAAAGATGATGGATTTTTTTTTTACGTTCTACCGACCCTCACTTAGATTTATTTTTTGACCTTATTTAAACAACCACGCTTTGATATTTGATATTCCACCTTACTTTAGAATCAACGTTTTCGGTGGAAACGAAAGAATTCTTCCATTTTTTTTTTCTCTCTCATTTTGATCTCTTTATACTCTCTCGTGTGTGCGTGCGTGCTCGCGTGTGTTTGGAAAAGCCTTTCGGCCATTTTTTTTGTCTTACTTCTCTTTGACATTTTGACATAGTTTCACTTCTAAAATAATAAAGATCAAGCAACGTTTGTTCTTTTTTTTCTTTCCTTTTGACTCTTTATTTTCATATGCTAAGCTGAAATTTCTATCATCGGCAACTTGAATTTTCCTTCATAAAAACAATGCATTTCTCTTTGATGGACAATGATTTTTTTTTTGTCTTACAAACATTTTTTTCTCTCTTTCGTATGGTTACAACATCTGGAACATTTCCGTGTATTCAACACGGTACTTTATCAAATGGGAAAGTTATACTCGTGCATTTGTTCAGTTATGTGCCATGCGTGATACACGCTTAGGCGATCATGTATCTCTCGATGACTGACAAGGCAGATATTTTCCCCTTGCTATTTCTTTCTGCGGTAGACCAGTTGCCATCAAAAGCTATAGAACTCGGTCTGTCCTGCTATTTACCCATAGCTGGGGGGAGATGTAAAGGATTCATACCTTTCCCAAGGGTATAGCACGTAAGTGAATGTAATGGATTTAACTGGAATTCGAACTCGGCTCTCCGATTCCTCAATCCTAGCCGCTATCCATTACTCGACCGTGCATTCGAAGAAATGAAAGACGAGATATAATGTGAGGTATGTGGCGCGTGTGTTGGGATCCATACCACCTATAGAGCTACAGACGCGTCTTTTCACACTGCAAGGTCAGTTTTAGTTATTCTTTGCACTTAAAAATGGTATTACGGCTACTCACCTTTATGTCGGTAACGAGCTACAACAGTTTTCGGCAGGTGCACAAATGCCATGTATGAACAGTGACATATCTAAAAAGTAAGACATGTGTCATGGGCGCCACAACGTCATTGAACAAATAATTTATAGCTTAATATTCATTAATTAGTTATGGAACATTAAATATATTTTGGAAGGTACAATTCATCATTTCAATGCATCTTCGGATTTATGTGCCACTTTTTTTCGTCGACTGTTTAAAACACAAATACAGTACTTGCCTAATTTTGTCGTCTGCAATTCATTTCTCACATCGTTACCTGTCCCTCTTGCTAACAACGCCGATATTTTATCTACATGCAAGGAATGATTAGTCCTTTCTACCCGCTTTCTTTTACTCGGAGTTCCTGGGTTTTTTTTTGGGGGGGGTCTTCTTTTTTTTCCTGTTTTTGCTAACTAACATATAATATGTCTTTATACATAAGCCTCAAATGCTCAGTTTTCAGCAAGGTCGATAGATGCAGGGTGTGATGGATAAATTGCCGCCATTTTATATTATTAATTTCGCGCATGTGCATTGTTTGTTTTTTTATTTTGTTGACTGCACAGTATATTAGGGTCAATCGAACACCGTCTGTGGGAAAAAGAGCACCATGACGCAATTCACCACTCCGTCAGACATTTTGAAACAGCATGCTGTACTACTTGGCATTCGCGACGGATGCCCCAATACGAACATTTCAGATTGTTTGGGTGTCAATCTGAGGACATTGCAGAGGTTTCGGAAAGAACTGAATGAATCTAATGGTGATTACGAATGTATAGCAGTTCGGAAACCTCTCTCTGATCGTTCTGATAAGAAAAGAACTCCCAAACGTGTTGGTGCTGGCCTCAGACTCAACACGGATCCCTACATCAAGTGCCTTGAGGGGATAGTGATGCCCTCGGTTAAGAGGGCGGCTGCTGGAAGACCCTACGTCTGGCAATGGGAATCTACATCACGCGACACAAACAGGAGAACCCAGTCATAGCTGTCGGACAATTTCTGTGACCACATTACCTCTTATAGCTGGCCACCTATCTCCATAGGCTGCAACCCCCTTGATTATTATGTATGGGGCGCAGTTGAGAGAGAGAGAGAGAGAGAGAGAGAGAGAGAGAGAGAAAGAGAGAGGGACCAACAAAATGACTTGTAAAACGAAAGATGAAATGAAAACAAGGATTATGGCTGCATTCACCACCTTAAACAAGGAGACAGACAAAAAGAGTTGCAGGAGATTCCGAAGTCGTCTGGTGTGCGTTGTTGAAGCCAATGGCGATTTTATTGAATAAATTTACTCTTTAGTATTTCTAGATAATTTTGTGTAATTTCGGTAAATATAACTGTTAAAATGAGATGCCAGTTTTATTTTTATTTTTGCGTAATTTAGACAACAATTTATCTATCGCATCCTGTATATATCTCGTTTAATTTCCTTTATTTTCGAAGTGTGTGTGTTTACATGTAAACACACACATTTCGTGTCTGTCCACTCTTCAGGGCGTATCAGAATAGAATGCTTATTTTTTCATTTTTGGTTATTTTTTTATATTAAATTCAAAATAATTTTGTAGACTTTATATTGGTGTTTGTGTATATGTGTACGTGTATATGTATGTATGTGAGTATGTATGTGTGTATATCTATAGAATTACGACAATATCATATTGAAACAACGCTTCTCGTACAACCAGCAAAGTTAAGCAATGTCGAGCTTGGTAAGTACCTAGATGGGTGTCCGCCTGGGAATACCATGCGCTGTAAATGTGGATGTGCGGGTGGTGTAATGTATAACGGAAGAGTTGCAACAGATTCCGAAGTCGTCTGGAGGGCGTGGTTGAAGCCAATGTCGATTTTATCGAATGAATTTGCTCTTTAATATTTCAAGATACTTTTGTGTGATTTTGGTAAATATATCTGTTAAAATGAGATGTCAGTGTTATTTTTATTTTTGCGTAATTTAGACGACAATTTATCTACTGCACCCTTATATGCTACAGTCAGCAAAAAAAAAACGAGGTATTATTTTTTCAAATAAGGCCATTGTAAAATATTATATACCATAATGCCTAATAGAACAATGAAACAAAAAGTGATCAATATCTTTCGCATGTGTATTATTTTGGTTCGAATATTTGTGCTTTCTTGGCCTCACGTTTTCAACTTTTTTTTAAAATCGGTATCACCTCAAGCAAGACAGTGGACCCACGAGAACACACGGGGTCACAGGATGAAGAAGAATTAGAAACAGAAATATTAGTAATGAGAAGAAAGAAAAAAGAGAAATCAGGACAGTAATTAGAGGTCACATTGCATTTAAACTTTTGCATGTTGGAAAGCATGAGGCCGGAAGGGGGTTCCGCAGGCGGGAAGTGCAAGATGAGAAACTCTTAGCATAGAAGTTACGGCTACATATAGTTACCTCAACTGTAAATTGATGAGACGTCGCCGCTAGTTTAATATTGCGCTTAAATTCATAAAGTCTATGTACCATAGCGAAGTGCTCATCCGAACAATTACGAGAGACATTCAATAAATAAGGTGAATTTTTCCGGTATAAGGACTTCTAATACAGATAGAAGCTTACTTTTTTTTTTCAACGTAGTCTCCCAGCACTGTCACACACTTTTCCTATCTGTGCACAATCCTTCCGTATTCCCTCAGCGTAAAAATCTTTGGACTGATGTTTCAGCCAGTCGCTCACAACACTTTCGATTTCATCATCACTTTTAAACTTCGTGCCTCTCGTGAATGCTTTCAAGGGACCAAAGAGGTGAAAGTCTGAAGGGGCAAGGTCTGGGCTGTAAGGGGGATGAGGGAGCAGTTCCCAGCCCAGCTCGTTGATGGTCTGCACCGTTTGGGCTGCTGTGCTGTTTGTGCTCTGCAGTAAGCATCTTTGGCACCCAGCGGCAGCTGACCTTGTGTGCTGTCCCAACAGATAAGCTCAACAAGTCCTTGCAATGTCATCCACTGTCACCTTTCTGTCAGACTGAATGAGGTCATTGACTGATTCGATCACCTCAGGAGACCTCACTTCTGTAGGCCTCCCAGGCCTGTCTTCATCCTCAACACTGTTCCATCCTTCTTTAAACAATTTAGCCCACTTGTAGACATTTTTTTGGCTGAAACATGTGGCACCATATACAGCTGACATTCTCCTATGAATTTCAACTGGTTTGCACCCTTCAGCAACCAAAAACTTGATAACTGATCGCTGTTCAATCCTTATACCGAAAAATTCCCCTTATTTATTGAATGACCCTCGTATCATGAATGCATTTATATATTTTTAAAAAAGCGCAGAGAGGCAAGCTTACGAAGGTAGACAAGTGAGTGAAGCCGAGTCACGAGATCGTACCAATAATATTACTGATTCTTCTTTGCATCTTATCAAGGAGTTCCAGAAACATAGCATGAACACCGGACCACATATGGCAGCAATATTCTAAGCATGGACGAATAGTACACTTATAAATATGCAAGATAGATTCCAGAGAGAAAAATTGTCTCGCTCGACACAGTGAACCGACTTTGTTAGCAGCTGATCTGGTGATGGATTCAGTGTAGCCCCTCCACGTCATGTCAGCTGAGAACGTTAACCCGAGAAGGCTCAAGGAGTCATTTTCTTGGTGGATAGAATCGGCTTTGCCGGTGGAAGGCATAGAGGGTTCTCTTAGTTGATTAATGGAGAGAAGTTTAGTTTTGGGGTGTCAAAATTGACAAGCCATCTTTTGTCCCAGTTAACGACGGTCTTCAAGACTTTTTGTACATCGGCTGCCATTTTGAGGAGTAAATGACAGTGTCGTCAACGTAGATGCCAAGTTGAGAGCTGATGTCATCAGGAAGGTCGATAATGAACATAAAAAAACAGCGTAGGGCCAAGGATGGAGTCCTGAGGGATCTGACTTGAAGTAGGGCGTCCATATCGAATCAATGGCTGCATCTATTGCCAGGAAAGTTGGGCCATTGTGTCGTGCCAGAAAGTTTTTTCTCGTCAGAGTCCATCTTGCACATTTACAAATCTACCATTCGCCCGTGTTTTGAATACTGCTGCCATATCTGGCTTGGTGCTCCTGCTATTCATTTCGAGGTTCTTGACAAAATCCAAAGAAGGATCTATAATGTAATGGATCCTGTTTGGCACCTCGACTTCAGTCACTTTCTCACCGACGTGGCTTCTCTCTGTCTTTTCTACAAATGTTTTCATGACGATCTCATTTTTCCTAGTGTCCCGACTACATGAATTTAAGTGTGCTACTAGAGTGGCATCTAGACCCCACCCTTTCACTGTTGAAATAGCTAAATGGCTAAATAGAACCATCACTTCTACTCCAACAGTTTCTTTTCTCGCACTTCCCGCCTGTGGAACTCCCTTCCATTTACTTGCTTCCCTGATAACTAGTCTTCAAAAATTTAAATACAACGTCAATCGCCATCTTTAATCTTCTTGAATCTATTTAATCTTATGTCCTTTCCTCAATCCTCGCCTATACTCAGTCTTTTCTCTCGCTCTCACTCCCTGTAACGCCCTGCGTACTCGTATCATTCCCGTCTTGCCTGGGGTGAAATGATTAAAAAAATATTTATTCAAAGATAAATAAAGCTATTACGTTTCATCCTATTGCGCTGATTGTTGGTCACAATCCTAACAGCATAAAATACACACAGATGGCACCGGTGCTGGTGGTAGACGCAGAAAGAATACAGCAAGAACTACTGGATAGTAAAGGGAAGCGATAAGTGTAGTTAAATCAGTTGTTAGATAGTGCGCACTGCCGTTAGCAAGAAGCATAAGAATTAAACTCGGTAATTTAACAATCTGGCCGATGCCATAACAGACGACGGAAAATATGTCACAGAAATCCGAAACCGCATTGTAACAGCGAACGATACCTTCCAAAAGCTATTATAAACATGAAAATTTTCGATAGTGAAGAACCACTATGTAATTTCAATCATCCGATATGGCAGCGTGTTATATAGGAATAAACTATCGCTGCCGACACTAGAGTTTGAACATAGATCGCCAGTGAGCAAGCACAGGCGATCCCATTATTTAAGTGGATCACGTGACCATAGAGGAAACGCATATTTAGGAAGTCGCGTAACGTCTAGATTGATCGCTATTTCTAGTCTATCCTCTATTACTATTCGGACCGTTATTCTTTACTCTAGTCACTATACTATTTATCTATACGGGATTACTATTCGAGCGAGTATTATCGAGCAAGTACTATTAGTGCGAGTGATATTCGAAGGCGTCTAACACCAGCACTGTTCAACGGCGTTACTGTAGTTGTATCTATGATTACAAAGTCTCTACTACAACGAGCATTACGAAAGTGACAACGAGTATTCGTTGGCATCACAAAAGTGGCAACGAGTGTTCGTTGACATCATAAAACAATGAATACTGGATAAATGCCTTACAAATGGAAGATAGATCTGAAGCAACGGAGATATGGCCCTACAGAAGGATGCTGAGCATACCATGGATGGAACATATGAGCAACGTTTTAAAGGAAATGGAAGCAAAAAGGGCGGATAATTGTAATTAGAACCAGAAGATCATTGGAATTTCTGGTACACGCAATGAGGAAAGCGGTCTTGGAAATTTTACATTCAAATATTGAAGGCAAAAGGAACAGAGGTAAAACATCAAATACCTGTCTAACGTTGGCAGAACGGGGACTGTAAAAGGTCAAACTTTTGCTTAGAGCTACAAATGATAAGAAGTTGTGGAAAGCTATAATTGCTTAGATCCTGAAGGGACATGGTAAACGGAAGAGGCACAGGAAAAGTATTTCTGTATTGGGTAAAATCATATATACTATATGACTATTTATATATGTTTCTTTGTTTCACTGTTCTTAAATTGTGTCATGCGAATATATATATATATATATATATATATATATATATATATATGAAGAAATATAGTCTTAAGGTGTGCTATATTTATCGGATAAAGTGCTCAATATCAGAGATAGAGCGTGTGTAAATATAAAAGTGAACATAGAAGTCAACACTTGGATGCGACAGTCTGTATCATGCTCTGACGATTGCATCTAGCATGAAACAGACTGTCGCCTCCAAGTGTTGACTTCTATGTTCACTTTTACATATATATATATATATATATATATATATATATATATATATATATATATATAATCATTTATTCGAAAAAATTATAACATAAAAATGTTGTAAAATCACTACAAAAATAGCCATTTTGTTTCAACATTTCTGGTGTCTTCTCAAGGCATGGTATTGAATGCAGAACCTTTTTATGGTATAATTTTCGAATAAATGATTATATTTGCTCTACTTTGTATTGATCACTCTTTTAAGAATAGTATTTGTTTGTTATTGGAATTTATTCCGTATACACCAATCCTATACTTGGATATATATATATATATATATATATATATATATATATATATATATATATATATTATACACTGTTACATTAGAACATGTATGTTATCACTACAAAATTGTACATTTTGTTTCGACGTTTAACAAACAACGTGTCATCAGGTAGTTAACAATGATGGTTAACTACCTGATGAGACGTTGTTCATTAAACGTCGAATCAAAATGTACAACTATTTGTAGTAGTATGTTCTAATGTAACAGCGGATAATAATTATTTATTGCTTTAATCTTGTATTGAGCCCTGTTTTAAGTTGATGTTTTGAACGTTGGAATTTTATTCTTCGTTCTTTTACATTTGTATACACATATATATATATATATATATATATATATATATATATATATATATATATAGAGAGAGAGAGAGAGAGAGAGAGAGAGAGAGAAAGAGAGAGATAATATCAGTGGTCAATCTACATATATATATATATATATATATATATATATATATATATATAAATTTCCAAGAGGATAGAATCCAGGTAGAACTCAATGTCCAGGACACAGTAATAATATAAAAAAGAGCTCAAACACTAATATTCCATGGTTATAATTTATTACATTGGAATCGTAATCACGATCCAATTCATCAGACCTACAAATTCAAAAATTTGCGCTTATTATTATTTTTAAAAAAAGACCAGATAATCGAAAGTTTGGCAAAATGGCGTCTTAGATGAAAGTGCGTACGAAGCAAATGTGGTTAGTTAAATCCCTCGACACGAAACAAATTTCACCCATTGCTCCCCCGCTTGCTGAACATTTACGGGGGACCAAATAGTGTTATACGTTTCAGCAATATTTTTGACGAGCCCCGTTTTGGGCGGACGTGCACAGCTTCCAAACCACCAAGAGTTTCTGTTCGTCGGAGGCCAAAATGCATAACTAGTGGTGGTGACTATGTGGAAAAATAATAATTTCTAACAGAAAACGTGTTTCCCTGCTGGCGGAACTTGGAATACGCCGAATGCATCCCCCCCCCCTAAAAGGATTCACTTTTCGGGTAGATACCTGCTGGCCTAATGGCTACCTTATTGAGAGTATACCGGGCCTATGTCTATCTTTCTATTAAATCCTCGTGATTATTTGACAATAAATAACCCGACAACTGTTGATATGGCGTTAAATTAACCAATCTAACCTAACCTAAAAGGAGTATAAGAAAAGGATTTATTTAAGATAAAGCGAGGCGATTTTAATTAATCACGGTAGGACATCTAGTTCACTCATGTCCTAGCAGGATTTATTATTGGTTGACAATCTTAACAATATAAGATATGATGATGACATCGCGTTGAGTGTGAAATTTTCCTAGACCGCTTTCCTCATTACCTGTACCAGAAATGTCAATGGTCTTTTTCTGATTCTAATTACTATTGTCTGTCCTTTTTGCTTCCATTTACTTTAAAACGTTGCTTACATGTTCCATCCATGGTATGCTCAGCATCCTTCTGTAGGATCATATCCCTGCTGCTGAGAAGGTAATAAAAGAAAGCGGGAAGAAAAGACTAAACCTCGATTGTAAGAAATAAGAATGTGTTGCTGTAGGGAAGTGGGGGGGGGCTGAAGATGGGAGTTACGAATCAGAAATGTCGAACTCAAGCAAATACAGAAATTTAAATGCCTGGAAAGTGTTTTAACAAGCGACGAAAATATGTTACAGAAATCCGAGAAACGCATTGAAATCGAGAGAGGTGCCTTCCAAAATCTAAACAAAATGTAAAAAAAACATGAAAAATTCGTTAAAAAGAAAGGAAAACGCGCTGAACTGCTATGTAATCTCAATCCTCCGATATGGCAACAAATGCGTACAATCTCCTCAAGCATGAAGAAGAAACTTGAGATGTGGTTCTATAGAAGGATGCTAAGAAAACAATGGCTGAGCATATGAATAACGATTATGTTTTAGCAATGGTCACTGAGATGAGCTTTCTAATGAGACCTATCTGCCAATCTAGTACTGCGCTTAAATTCATAAAGTCTAGGCACCGAAGAGGAAATCCGGTATTTACCCGACTTCCCCACGAGGCAGAATGTAGCACAAGGCCGATTTTTATATGGGGCGATCCGAGACGGTAGGCTCGGGCAAAAATTCACAGTAGACGACGCATACACGTGGTCGGGTTTGTCAAACTTCCCAGAAGTGACTCTGCCTCCTGCCTGGGTTCTTCTCTGCCTTCGGGCAAAAAGATCGACGTCTTGATGCTTGCTGGAAAATCAAGACCCCCGCCTCCCAATTACTATGAAAGTTTTTGTAGAATAAGCACAGGGAAACTACGTTACGGCGGTGAGAAAGTGACTGAAACCGAGATGCCAGGTGAGGACCGATAATAGTTGCGATTCTTCTTTGGTTTTTATTAAGAATCTCTAAATACAGAACAGAAGTACCAGGCCTGGTGTGACAACAATATTCAATGCATGGACGAACTTCAGGCTTACAAATGTAAAAGACAGATTCTGGTCAGGAAAAGTTGTCTGTCACAACATAGTGAACCAACTTTCCGAGCGGCAGACCTAGCAACTGATACAATGTAATCTTTTCAATTCATGTAAGAGTAAAACGTTAGCCTAAGAAGGCGCAATAAGTCACTCTCCTTGGGGTTAGCATCAGCCATATGGATGGAAGACAAAAGCTGTTCCCTAATAATCGGATTGTGACAAGAATACGCGATCTCGGGTTAATTCTAGTATTTGGAAATGGATAGAACCGAGGAAGCTAACCAAATTAACCACAAAATCCAGCCAATATTGATAATTAATAATCCAGGACCCGGTTTAGTTCATTAGTTAATTACAACCTTGAAAGCATTTCGTTATGTGTATAAGGCAAAAGAATATGAAAAAAACAAAACAAATGAAACTGACATCATAAACTTGTTCAGCATACATCCGTACCCAAAGAGGATTGAAGCTATATAAAGAAATAAGTAACAGCTTTAAATTATTTTATTTAAGCATAAAGAATAACAGTTACGCTAAATAATAAGTACGCTGATTTTCTATGCGTGGCACAAGACCGATAAGTATGGAGCACCCAGTGAGGATCGTACTGACTATTCAGTCGTAATTGATCTAGCGAGACAAGCTTGTTAACCATTACATCACGTCGATCCATTTTGTTATAATAAAATATTGATACAATTTTTGAAAAAAATCTATATTGCATGGCATCTCCCAGAAACAATAATAAAATGTTCTCTGGAGTCAAAATCATGACAAATGCTTATGGAGTAGATTCCATTAAAACTTTCTGCATCTGTCGGGAATTAATGCTGAAATTTAATGTTAAATAATGTAAAACATTACACATTATGAAAAGTAAATCCTAAAAAATGTGTACACGTTTTCAGGGTCAAGTATGGAAATATGTCAGACAGAAAAGGATTTAGGAGTTGTATTTAACTTAAAATTTAATTTTAACGATTTACATTAATTTTAATTTTAGTTATTTTTTATAGCGAAAGAAAAAGTCAACTATATTATGCTTGTAACGAAATAACATAATTTTAGGTTGACGATTTAGATATAAGACATTTGGCAAGCAAAAGCCCACCATGAAAATCAGATTATCCTGGACATTGAATGTGTAAAAAGAAAATTCATAACCTATGGATACATTGAACTATCAGGAGATATTAAAAAAAAAAATGGATGTCACGGCACTTATAAAATACAGAATTCGCGATGACATTATTGACACTTTTATAATTTTAATCGGAAACATCTATGGAAAACACTTTTGTTTTAGAATTTCAAAAAATCTAATCGCATATATCAATAAACTTACGAATTTTTTACGCTGCTATTTTATTGGAATAAGTTTCCCGATCATGTGAAAAGTGTAGCAAATGCCAATAGTTTTAAAACAAATTTTGATGTATTCCCTAAGAGTGGAACGAAAACGGGACTACGTGAACAATATCACGAAAAGAATACAGCAACAGAACTGGATATCTTATAGAATTTTCTTAAGACATAAATGATTTCTTTCGTGTGATTTTAAGGTAAAAAAAAATAGGAAATTGTTTTTCTTTTTCAGTGGTTTTCTGCAAATAGCTTTTGAACGATTGATTTTTTGTCAAAACGGTTCTGAGTATTTGAAATTAAAAACAAATTTTATTTAAATGTTTTCGATGTAAAATAATTTTTAGGCAGTTTGATGCGACTAAAATGTGATTTGTGGTAGATTTTTTTAAAAACAATATTCAGTATTTTAATGATTTTTATAATTATTGAATTGGCATTTTTATCTCTATTCTATTGGAATACACATGAATACACAAATCAATAAATAAATGTATAGCGACAAAAAGACATGATTATATAAACCAATCTATATATATATAAAATGGATCAAATTAGGACTTAAACTAACACCTGACCTCAAGTGGAATTCGTACATACGACCCATCGCTAAAGATGCAGGTAAAGTGGTCGGCTCCCTGTACCGCTCCAATAAGTACCTTACTCCTTATGTTATCCTCTACCTTTATAAGAGTCATATCAGGCCGAAAATGGAGTAATGTTGCCATATTTGGGCTGGAGCTGCCTAGCCTTCAATTCCCAAAAGCGTCTTCGAGTCCATGTGGGCGACGAATTATTTCCCACCTTCCAACTTTTCTCTAACAGGCGGGATGTGGCAAGCCTCTCACTGGTTTATCGCTACTCCCATGGAATGTTCTCGAACGAACTATATTCCTTGTATCCGCCAGTCCTAACCTTATCGGCTATGACGCGCCATGCCATCCACATTGTCTCAAGCCACCCACATTCCCCTCGTATACCATCGGCGAGAAATCAGTTCCACTCGATCAGCTTCATCTCGTGAACCGTTGCTCTGTGGAACTGATTCCCAAGAGGATGTTTCCCTGATCAGTACACTCTTAAGCTGTTCAAGTCTAGGGTTAACTGTTATCTTATCCCTCTTATGCGTCTAAACTGTCTCTTAATATAACCTTCTATCTCGAGTGGCCCCCGGGCCTTGTACAGGATGAACCTTAATTGCACTAAGGTTTGCCCTATACCAAAAAATAAATCAATATAAAATAGACACAAACGTATCTAATAATTGAATTTTAATCTGAAATTCTCACTCTGTAATATTCCATCTACAGAATAAATAGTCACTATTGGATTAAGTGCATTGACAACGCAATAGTTTTCGTTGGAAAATAAATATATTTTGTAAAAAATAAATACTTTTTCATCATTAGATTTACCTACTTATATATATATGTAAATTTGCCTATATATATATATATATATATATATATATATATATATATATATATATATATTCAACAATCGCTTCAACAATCATAAACTATCCATACGTCAAAACAATCCTTATTCCCCCATAGCTTAACACTTTAATCAATCATGACACTCATTATACAACTGTAAATGTTTATTGATAGATTCCGATTTCAGTTCCACATACACACGCAGAAAAAAAGAAAAATACTGGATTTTAAAATTAAACACACATAAACTAGGGTTAAACAAAGACTTGGGAATTTTAAATCTGTATAAATATTTCAATAGTTAAAAAAAATATTTTTTTAGATATATTTAAAAAAAAACTTTTTAAACAACATCTAAAATATTATTATCGTTAGATTTACGTTAGAAATATTCAAACAAAGTTGCATTCCACATCACATGACGTCCGCGTCTCGCGGCGGACGCTACTTGTAAACAAACTTCTGAATACAGTTATTTCTGATGAAAGATCGGGGCAGATCTGAAATATCAAATATATATATATATATATATATATATATATATATATGTATATACAAATAAATAATTTCACAAAAAACATTCAATTTTTTTAATTTGCAACTTTTCAGTTGTTTTCTCCATATTATATATTTATATATATATATGTGTGTGTGTGTGTGTGTGAGAGAGAGAGAGAGAGAGATTGAGAGAGATGCGTGTGTGCGTGCGTATGGAACACCGTTAAAGAATTGTTGAAAAATATAATGGATTTAGTGATATCGCTAAAAAAACAATTCTGCATTAACACCAGATCACAGAATATTTAACACATTTTCGGGCATTTTGTCGGCTCCAAAAATTTGAATTTCTATATCTGCGACGTCATATTGAATTTCCAGACAATTAATATTTGTTGTCTCCTACGAAATTTTGGAGGATCACTTCACAAAATGATCAACAATATTTCCCCTCCTTAAAATGCATATTTAAAAGCTGGGAAAATATTTATGAACCAATAAACTTACGAGTTTAGTGAAATCTAATTTTTTTGTTTTTCTCCGGAGCCGATGTTTCGTTATAGAAGAGATCGTTTTTGTTTGCAGAAATAGTTTTTCTGTTAACCTTTGACCAGGGTCGTTCGTTTGTTATACAAACTGAATTTTTTAAAACTTAATTAATTACTCACATTCTCGCATTACTTCGACCACATCACCCATTACACCTGGCCATCTAACTCCCCAGACTACAAACTAACTCCCCAGACTAAATTACGTGTGAGGCGCAGTTGAGCGAGTAACCAAACAAAACTCCTTGTAACACACCAAAGATTAACCGGGCAGAGATTATGGCAGCATTCACCACCTTAAAAAAGTAGATCGCACAGAAGAGATACAGGAGATTCCAAAGCGGTCTGGAGGGCGTGGTTGAATCGAATGGCGATTTTATGGAAAAAATTTACTCTTTAATATTTCAATATATTTTTGTGTAATTTTGGTAAATATATCTGTTAAAATGAGATGTCAGTATTACTTTTATTTTTGCGTAATTTAGACGGCAATTAAGTCCGCTACACCCCATATATACACACAGAGACATATATATATATATATATATATATATATATATATATATATATATATATATATATTTATATATATATACTTACATACATATATATATAATATATATACATATATATATACATATATATATATATATATATATATATATATATATATATATATAAATGTAAATGAACGAAGAGTAAGGTTTCAGCGTTCAAAACATTAATCTAAAACAGAGCTCAATACAAAAGTAGAGCAATAAATATTTATTTATTATGGAATGTTACATTAGAACATGCACATACCCACTACAAAATTGTCCATCTTGTTTCAAGGTTAAAAAATTTTCTAACGTTTCATCAGGTGGGAAATCACGATGCTACTAAAATATTTTATTCTAAAATGCAGTTAACGAAGCTTATCTTCAACTTCCGTCTTTAGAAGTTGAAGAAAGTACAATATATATATATATATATATATATATATATATATATATATATATATATATATAATCTTAAAAGTCTGGTCTGGTCTGGTCTGGTGCTTCTGTTACGTATTTAGAGATTCTATATAAAATACAAAGAAGAATCTGCAATATTAGTCGTCATGAGCTGACATCTCGGCTTCAGTTACTTTCCCATCGCCGTAACGTAGCTTCCCTGTGTCTTTTCTATAAATATTTTCACGGTAATTGTTTTGATGAGATGGTACCTAAAACTTATGAATTTATTTTTGCTACTAGATTAGCGTTAAATCTCATTATGTTACAGCTGAGATGCCTAGATCTAACCGTAAGTTCTATGCTAACAGTTTCTTCCTTTGTACTTGTCGCTTGCGGAATTCTCTTCCGGCTTAATGCTTTCTAGTTAACTTTGATTTTCTAAAATTTAAATGCAGTGTCAATTGTTATCATTTGTCTTCTTAATACCTGTTTTTTGTTGTCCTCTCTCCTTGATAATGCTTTTATTTTATATTAATATTATTCACAGTTCTATTGGCAAGAAGCGCTTATCGACGTCAGCTATTAGTTAGAAGGACTGGTATTTTATTTTATTCTAAAACTTACCCGCTACCTGCCATAGTTACACTAAC
Organism: Acanthosepion esculentum; assembly: GCA_964036315.1. Classification (NCBI taxonomy): domain Eukaryota; kingdom Metazoa; phylum Mollusca; class Cephalopoda; order Sepiida; family Sepiidae; genus Acanthosepion; species Acanthosepion esculentum. Next base: position 35,446,623 of record OZ038497.1, on the reverse strand, counting down.
GGTAACCTATATGAGGCGGCTCTGTAACGTTACAGCCTCCCTATATAGGGTACTGTTAGTGTATCTATGGCAGGTAAGTGGTGTGTGTGAGTGAGAATTTGGCGCATGGTTTCAACTGTTGTGGATTCGTTTTGCAGCTGAATTCTCACTAATTTGCGAAGAAAAATTATTGCTTATATTAGTGACTATAGGCTCCAGATCGCTGCGCGGGAAGAGTTATTCTTCACGTGCAGACGAGCTGATTGGTTGGCATTGACCAATCAGCGAGCGAGTTTTGAGGAGAAGTAAGAAAACTTCAGTGATCCATTTCTCCAAAAAGTGCACAAAACTGACTACATGAAAATAGAGCGATTACAAAATTACTGCGATTTATAAATTGTCTATAATATCGTAGTGGTGATTTATTAACCAATGAATGCTTGTTGTTGTATGTAAGTTGTATTAGTGTATGTATGTGTGTATGTGTGTGCGATATAGATCGGCACAATACTTGCTAGATAATACTCGCTCGAATAGTAACCACCGAATAGTGATGCGAATAGTAATCCGTATAGTGATCAGTATAGAGAAATAGTATAGAAATACTATAGAGTAATAGTAAACCGTATAGTAATAGAGGATAGTGTAGAAATAGTGATCAATTAGTCGCCACGCTAATTCCCATATATACATTTACTTTACCATCACGTTGTCAACTTATTTCAAATGGGATCGCCTGCGTTTGCTCTCTGGTGATTTGTGTTCAAACCCAAGCATCGCCAGCGACACTATATTCTTATATAACAGAATGGGACAAACAATAGAAAATAATTATATAATAATAATTATATATAATTTTTTATAAATTTTGCAATATTCATATATCACATTCTTACAGAAAGAACATTAAGAAAAACTAAATAAAACAAACAAGGAAAATCTTGTTTTTATTCAGTCTATGTTTCATTTGATGTGACATTCAATGAATCCTATATAAAAGAAAGTCTGCTGCCCTAATATATATATATATATATATATATATATATATATGTATATAAAAGTGTAAATTGAAGTCATCACTCAGAAGTGACAGGCTGTTTCATGCTAGACACAATATTGCGCCTAGCATGAAACAGCCTGTCGCCTCTGAGTGATGACTTCAATGTACACTTTTTTATTTATATTTACATACGCTCTATCTCTGATATTGAGCACTTTATCCCATAAATATAGCCCACTTTAAAACTATATTTCTGTATATATATATACATGTATGTGTGTGTGTGTGTGTGTTTTATAAACGTGTGCTGAAATGTTCTCGGCCCGACACGCTTCCCAAAATCTGAACAAATGACGAAACGGCAGATTTTTTTTTTTTTTTTTTTAAATCCCTTCTTATTTGGGCCGAGACGTTTTCATTGCCTCTCGTAACTATTTTTTTTTTTTTTTATAATTCCTTCTTTGTCGGGGGTGAGAAGTTTTCATTACCCGCCGTAGCATATACGCCCATACCGACATGTCCCGAGTAAGTGAGATTATATATCTAATTGTCTTCGTAAGCATTTATAAAAGGGAAGATGAACGACAACAAGAGTAATATAAACCACAATGACGGCTTCTACTCAACGTTAATGACGATGACGACGACGGCGTGTCGCACGACGACGACAACTACTCGACCACGACAAACACCTCTTGTCGTTGTTGTTCATAATCTATGTCTATTGACAATTCCCACGGCCTTTTTTCAGCGTAGATAGAATACAAATATCCTTGTCGTGACTTGCTGCAACAGGTCAGTACGCGAGGCGCGCTCGCGTTTTAAGGCAGGGCAAGAATTTCTGATATCTACTTGAATCTAAGTAAAATGGCTACGACCGCCACCAGCACCCCACCCGTCATCAGAAACGCAATCTCCACCGCCTTTATGGTCAATGCAGCGGACGTCAACATTGCTTCTGTAGTCATGCTGTTTCAAGTCGACTACTTGGCTGAGTCGATATTGAAAATCGTCTATCAATATCAAACTTTTTATGGTTGCGTGTGATAATCTTTTTATTTCCCCCGTACATATTAACATGATTTTAATGTGTTTTATTACTTTAAACGTTACATTTTAGTAAATACACATGTTTGAGAAGACGTCTTTTAAAAAAAAAACAAAAAAAAAAAACAGTCTGAATCATATCTACCGGTATGTGTATTCGAGAGTCTTAATTCAGAAAATGTTTCCTCCAACAGGGTTCGAACCGGCGTCCCACTTTGTAGGGGGAAACTACCGTTTAACCTGGTATACTTGGTATTTACTTGACCCCCCACTGAGTCAGGTTGTGGCACAAGGTCGGTTTTTAACGTGGGGACCCAAGTGTTTTCACCCGGGACACTGGTCTTGGCTGGTCATAGCTTATCCAAGCTGGTCAAAGCTAGTCATAGCTGGTCCAGGCCGGAGCCGGTCCAAGTTAGTCGTAGCCATGATACTACCAGCGCAGGGACGAATCCCTACACCAGGTAAGTATCAAGTGAAGCTCTCAGCCAAAAGGCCGACAAAGCGAAAGATCTGCGAACAGATACTACACGGGATTTACTTGACCTCCCACACGGTCAGGTTGTGACACAAGGTCGGAGTTTAACGTGGGACGGGAGGGGGAATGGACCCGAGTTTTACCCGGGTCGCAGTGCTTTGGCTTTAGCTAGTCATAGCTGGTCTTTGGCTGGTCTTAGCTGGTCATAGCTTGTCCAAGCTGGTCATAGCTAGTCAGACTTAGCCACGATACTACCAGCGCAGGGATGAATCCCAGCCGCCGGCCTGTATCGGAGAAGGAATCCCGGCCCCATAGGCGATCATTCAGAGAGTAATCCGCGAACAGATACTACACTTTGATCCAGGTCACCCGGCCGAGCAGCTCCAATATTGATATTCTAAGCGTAGCTTAGATGTGGCACAAGGCCGAAAGTATCGGGCATCTAGTGAGGATTGAACTCATTTTTCAGTCGTAACTGCTCTAGCAAGACAAGCTTGCTAACCATTACACCCCGCCGAGGTGCCCTAACCTGGTATACTTTAGACCGCTTGACAGCACAGTAGGGTTAAATTGCTATTTTAAGGAGTGCGCATATGGAAAATCTATAATGTATATATTTTTCACTGTCTTTAATCTCTTTCCAGCATTTTTCACAACAATTAAATATAAGTTCATAGCATCATCACTCAGCCATAACATTAGTTTTCCTGGCTTTACAAACCTTTCGACTAAATTGTGTTTTCCAATATAAAAGAATGATTCCAGTATTGCTTTGATGAATTCTTTGAACAATCTTTCGATACCTTCAACTTTAGGAACAGCTGGTCAGGCGAGCTGTGCGTGAATCTGAAAGTGACACGTTTACAGGATTTTTTTTTTACTAATGTTCACCCAATACAAGGCCCAAGAGCCACTCAACGTAGAAAGTTACTGTGTGGATATGTAATAACGTTAGAAAGGTCAAGATAACAGGAAAGATAGCTAATTCTAGACTTGAAGAGGTCAAGATTCAATTAGCGAATAAAATTTCAGAGTTCAGGCGGAGACGTTAGGAGTATAGAGTTTAAGGAACCAGAAACCCAATCCTAAACAAGAAACAAGGGATGAACATCTACTCCCGTTTAAAAGACCGGGGAGGAGTGTGAACCGGACAATAGACAAACTTATCTACTCCTGTTGGGAAAGTAAAAAAAAAAAATAATAATTACAAAATAAAATTTCAGAGTTCAGAAGAAGACTTTAGGAGTATAGAGTTTAAGGAACCAGGAACCCAATCCTAAACAATAAAGAAGGGATGAATAGGGGAGGTGTGTGAACCGGGCGATAGACAAACTTACTCCGATAAAACGCTGGGGAAGGGCCTTATATTCTATTAATACTATTATTATTATTATTATTATTATTATTATTATTATTATTATTATTATTGTGCTTGTCTTATTTTTCATTAGTTCGCACGACCGGTACGCCCTGTCAATACCTCATAAAATAATGTACTATTCGGTTTTTCATTGCGTGGAAAACGGGGAAAAAACACTTAGAAGAAAGAAAGAAAGAAGGAAAGAAAAAAGAAATAAGTTGTTTAACGGCTCTTTTAGTGAAATTGAAAAAGTTGTAAATTTCAAACCTTTTCATTTGTACCCCCTTACTTCTTAAAATAACGACCAGAATTTATATTTTTGATTGCTATTACAATAGTTCGTTAAGCTAAAATATTCAACGTTGCAGTAGGGGAATTTCTATGAATATTGTCAATCATTAAATTAATCATTCGGATTCAGCAGAATATTAAAATAGGAAAACTGTGAAATTTTCACGGGTTAAAACTAATTATTATTATTATTATTATTATTATTGCTAGCTGCATTGCATTTGCAACAAGTGGATTGCCATGGAGCACAATTACCTCTTCCCTATAACCTACCCAAAGACATTCGTGTGCTTATGCGTCATTCAAATAAGTCAATTGCTCACTGTAGCGTTACACGGTAAAATGTGTCCTGGTTTCAGAAATACTTAATAACGAATTACAATAACAAACGGAGAAGAAAATTCCGTTTACTGTGAGATGCTGAAGGCCATCCGTGATCTATTCACAATTTCACAATTTTCTACATTACGGATTCTTTTAATAAATTTTGTTTTTATCGCCAGTTATCATCTCCAAAAGATGCTTTCTTCTGTAAAAAGAGCGCAATGATGTTCGTTTCCCTAAATTCCATTTAAACCATTTATCTCTGAGCCTTTTGTTTCTTCTAACGCTATTAATTGGCGAATACACTTTTTCGCACTAAAAAGCTGAGTATATAACGAATATTTCTTTAACATTGTATAAAAAGATGGCGTTATAAATGTTATAAAATGACAGGAAACAAAATTGTAACACCATAAATATGCGTTTCAGTTTTATATTACAGTAAACAATCATATATACAGATTAAGACGTATGTAAAGGGAATCTGTGAAAGCTTGTTAATGTTTTTTTTTTATTTTGTTAGAAATGTTTCTTGCAAAGAACTGAAAAAAATTGAGGAAAATAGCGGGTAATCCTTCACTTAAGCAGCGTAAAATATACCGCTATTCCCTGAACAGCGTAAAATCAATAAGACCAAGGTATATACACTTATTACAATTAAACATTATTACAACAAGTAATGGTGGATTTCGCAGCAAATAAATGCTGAAAACGCAGGACTGTTCTTGTAGCAAAAGCTCATTGAATAAAACAAAAATTATTTAAAGCATATTTTTAAAATTAAAACATTTAGAGACATAAAATAACAGCTTATTTCACACCGTTTAAGTGAAGCAGAAATTTGACATTATTTTACGTCGTTTTGGTGAAGTATTGCTAAAAATTGCTACCATAGAATTAAATGTCAGATCTACGCTAAATAGAAAAGTAAGCTTAGAGGGTGGAGGTAGGTGGGTTATTTTTTCATGCTATGATAAACCGGAACATAGACTGACCATCATTGACAATTGTGGAAAATAAGTCAGCGACAAATGTATCGTGATTGTAGACAAATATGACATGTTCAATTTTTTGAAAAGACGTTGAAGGAAGGAGTAGGTTAAGCAGACGTAAAGTTAACAGAAAAAAATTTAAAGATAATTTCTTTTTCAGATTCAGAAAGATGGTGGACCATTATATACTAATAAAGTATGACTATAAGAAATAGTAATATGTAATTTTAAAAATTTAACTATATTTTAGTTAACTGTGTCGGCAACTTACAGTTAATTCACTCTTTTAGTTTAATAGGGATGGGATATTTTGTCAGCAAATTTGGTAATTTCTAATTTTACATGTAAACATAAGAAGCACGGTTCTTTTAAAGATTTACAAGTTCTCACTTTTTTAGCATTTTCCATTTTACCGTAGGCGCTTTATTAACTTCTAAGTTCTAAAAATATTTAGAAAGGGACATTCTATTTCTGTACGCGTTACTGGAGAAAGATAATACATGTTGGTACCACCTAGTCTAAAAGGAATTTTTGGTACTCCCGATATAAGACTTTTTAACTGTTGGATTTTCTATAGTAGAAGTAGTGCTTAGGTAAACAAGAAAGTCTGTGTGACATCTGTTTTGTAATGGACATTCACTGGAATTTCTACAAGTACACTTGTTGGTATTATCTACATTTGTTCCTTTGGAATGGCAGTTATTACTCAGGAGTTTGTATTGATTTAAAATTTTATTATTATGTTTTTTAATAATTTTTTCAAGATTATTGGTACAGCTATGGCTTAGTTTTTAATGTATTTCTGTTAAAAATCTGACTAAGTGGATTATTTCTGGGGAAGTGTTTCTTAATTAAATGTAGAAAGTTCTGCCTTAACGTAGTACTAACCATCTGGTTAAATGGTGGGGACTGTGCAAAATAATTTCATATGTTTCTATTTTTATTCCTACCACCGCTGCTGTTATGTTTAATATATTTGATATCAGGGTACTTATAGCCATTATTTTCTAAGGCAGTGGTATAACATTTACTATTTGCTAACCCTATAGGCTGGTTAGAATTTGGATGTATATATATTGGATTGGCGTTTGTTTTCATGTAGGGTTGGAATATATTATTAACTAAGGTCTAATGTAACACCAAAGAAATCTACTTTTTTAAAATTAGTGTTGATCTTAACTTTAAGGTTGAGGCTTTTAAATTCTTTGCTACATAATTTAAAGTTACCCTCAGTACACACGACGTATATTTTTTCTGGCTATTTGTATCTATTACTTATGCTTTGTAAATTACTGCTTCAGTTTAGCAAACTACACACAAACACACACACACACACACACACACACACATACATATATATATATATATATATATATATATATATATATATATATATATATATATATCAGTGGCTGATGACCGTGAAGAGTGAACGGACGGGTCCTGCTACGAAACTTTAGAGTTGGGATGTTGAAGGTGACACCAATCAGCTAAGTGACAAAACTTTACATATATATATATATATATATATATATATATATATATATATATATATATATATATATATATATATGCGTGCTGACCCATATATATATCCGTACTGAATATTAAAGAAAAGGTGCGCCCTCTGATCGAATACGAACCTGCGTCTTGCTTTTCCGAACGCGTGCGCCACCCCGCAACTTTGCAGGTGAACTCGTCGTCAGGTGCGACGTGATTTTAATCGACTCAGCCAGGAAGTGCAACGTCGAGTGTGCACGGTTGAAAACTGCCTTTTTTAGTGGACACCTATAGTTTTTCTGTAGTGGATACTCGCATTATTCTTTAATACTGTTTCTCGACTATTCAGGCCGGCAGACGAAAATAAATATACTCCTTAAACATAAGCAGTGTGTCTACCAATATATATATATATATATAAATATATATATATATATATATATATATATATATATATATATATATATATATGAATGTGATGAGAACGAAAATAATATATAAATTCTAACGTTCGCAGCATTAATTCAAAAGAGGGATCAAACCGATAGTAGAGTAATAATTATTTATTATATTTTTTTCATACAAGATTGTTGATAGCAGCTGGGTGAAGGATGGTTGCGGTGTTAAAATGATGTCTAGACCCGAACAATTCTTTTCGACAACAATGGTCAACGTTTTAGGTACAGCATTTCCAAGCCTTCTAAGAGTGAGGGGTAGGGGAGAAAAAGTGGGAGTAGTAATCAAAAACATTTCCTATTACCACTATAACCATCGTTTGAGCTTATCCCTCCATCCTCTTTCATCGTATTACTATATCTATCTATCTATCTATCTATCTATCTATCTATCTATCTATATATATATATATATATATATATATATATATATATATATAAATGACAAGATAATTCATAAAACAGCAGCCACCTGCGTGAATGCGAAGCTCTTCAGTAAAATGAATGGAGCACTTCGGTTGTTTGGCGTTTGTTTACATTTGTAAAAGCAATACGCTAGATTTGTCAGAGTCATTCTGTCGAGTGAAGATCGCGCAGCGGTAGAGACTCTGACTGACACCAAATCGGTTGGGTTTCAATTCGGGCTTCAATCAATCGGTTGTCTAGACGCATTGAAGAGCTGTGATACAGCGAAACAGTACTGTCTGCGAATCACACACACACACATATATATATATATATATATATATATATATATATATATATATATATATATATATGTGTGTGTGTGTGTGTGTGTGTGTGTGTATTTAGGCAGCAATCCTTCTTTCATGCACATTTAATTAAAAACGAGTGACAGGCTGCTTTTATTTAGGTTTTTATACAATTTCTCATGCGATCTAATAATGTTTTTCTTTTCTGAAAATTATAAATTATATAAAAACTGTCCCAATGTTCTTTTCATCCGAGCGCTTTCGGCTATACATTTAGCCATTTTCAAGGATTGAACATAGACATAATATCTTCACCGTGTTCTGAAACAAAAAAAATGAAACATTTTTTTAAAACATACATATAACAAACTATTTCTAATTCTAACAGTTAAAATATAATCCTTGAAAATGGCTAAATGTATAGCCGAAAGCGCTCGGATAAAGAGAACATTCGGACAGTTTTTATATAATTTTATATAATTTATCATCCAAAAAAAGAAAAACATTATTAGATCGCATGAGAAATTGTATAAAAAAACTAAATGAAAGCACCTTTTCAGTCGTTTTTAATGAAATGTGCATATATATATATATATATATATATATATATATATATATATATATATATATATATATATATATATATATATATATATGTAAATGTTGGATGCAATCATTTTATTTATATTAAATGCTTTGTATTTCTAAAAGCTAATTGATTTTAAGTTTCTCAGGCAAATAACCGATCCCTTCCTCTTTTCGGTCAAAGTTAGAAAAATTGCTGGCATCTAATTTGCCGTAAAGGTAGTTTAACGGATTATCAACCTAGAAAGAAATACGTTGCATTTGATACTAATGTATTTCTATTTACTTTTTTTTTGTTTGTTTGACACTCTAGTGGCTTGAAAAGAAGAGGGAACAGAAACTATTGACAATTTTACATAAGACTTAGAAAAGTAGACATTCAGTTGAAAACGAATATAATTCATCTGGAAACGTTGTACAGATTTAAAATGAAGCCATTCTTGAAGAACTCTTTGAAAAATATTCAAATCCAATAAAGCTCACATCAACAGCAGATCCTTTTTTGAAACATTAAATGAATTTTAGCTTGAAAACGGAAAGATTTCATGAAAATATTTTTGGAAAAGGTGTATCATTAATTTTTCATATAGATAACTATTTATAGATAAACCCAGACAAACATATATATATATATATATATATATATATATATATATATATAGTCAAACCTAATGAGCCAGACACACCTACCAAGGTTTCACTTAGGCAGATCGTCAGGGCCGACCTTGACGATCTGCCTAAGTGAAACCTTGGTAGGTGTGTCTGGCTCATTAGGTTTGACTAGGTTTGCTCTACGCTTGTATTGAGCTCTTTAGTTAGTTGTTTACTCGTATCGGGGTTTTTTCTTTGGGCCTTGAACCTGTATCTGTGCGATTATTTTCGACAGACTTTCATGTTCCTGGCTCTTTCTTTTTTTAAAACCTTCTTTTCCTTCGTGATTGATTTGGCTGTTGTTAAATCAAGAGTTCGAAGGTTTTTCGACACGAGTATAGTTACCTATATTTATATTTATATATATATATATATATATATATATATATATATATGTATATATATATATATATATATATATATATATATATATATATATATATATATATATATATATATAAACATTTTATATTTATTAATTGAACGTATTTCCGGATATAAAGATCAAGTGTATGTTTGGGTATATCAGTTTTTGGTAAGATACTTATATTGGACTGAATGAGTAAGTAAACGTCAGTATGTCTGTGTCGATCCAGCTACCGGCTCAAATAGACTGAAACACATACGTATAAAGTATGTCTGTTGATAAAGCTATGCATGATACAAAGTTTGCCCAATATTATATACGTGTTTGTTTAATGCTCCCTTACATTGTAATTGAGTATTTGTACACGTGTTGTGGCTGGGGTGCATAAATACGCATACACACTTGAGTCAACATACGTATAAATATATGTATACGTTGGATAGCATTTTCCCATATATGTGTATGAAAATATTCATATCAATAAATGTGTATAAATAAAAGCATATATGCTTACATAGAAATACACAGACACACACACACACACACACACACACACACACACACACACACACACACACACACACACACACACATACAAATATATATTTATGTGGGTGGTTATTTCGATGTATATTTTTTCTTTGGGTAAATATTGAGGGCTGCAATAATTATTCCTGATTTGATTTCTCGTACATATATATATATATATATATATATATATATATATATATATATATATATATATATGTGTGTGTGTGTGTGTGTGTATATATATATATATATATATATATATATATATATATATATATATATATACACACACACACACACACACACACACACATATATATATATATATGTGTGTGTGTGTGTGTGTGTGTGTGTATATATATATATATATATATATATATATATATATATATATACACACACACACACACACACACACATATATATATATATATATATGTACGAGAAATCAAATCAGGAATAATTATTGCAGCATGATTGCCATGAAAATATTTATATATATATATATATATATATATATATATATGTGTGTGTGTGTGTGTGTGTGTGTGTGTATATATATATATATATATATGTGTGTGTGTGTGTGTGTGTATATATATATACACACACACACACATATATATATATATACACACACACACACACACACACATATATATATATATATATATATATATATATATATATATATGTTAATCCTTTCACCCCAAGCAAGGCAATAAAACCACTAAGACGGTGTGGAATAATATGAGCAAAAGAAAAAGATTGAGGAGTGAGAACGATAGAAGAACACCTATTAGGAAGAAAAATAGCGATTGGCATTGCCTTTAAAGTTTTGAAGGTCAAAGTTTGACTGGGAGATAAGAAGCTGGAGGAGAGTTCCACAGACGAGAAGTGCAAGAGAAGAAAGTATGAGCATAGAACTTACTGTTACATCTAACCATTTCAACTGTAAAATGATGAGACCTAGCTGAAAATCTAGTACTGCGCTTAAATTCGTAAAGTCGAAATACCAAATATGAAAGTTCATCAGAATGATTGCCACGAAAATATTTATAGAAAAGCTCTCAAACATTGCAAAGAGGGACGTAGACGCGACAGTCTATGCCATAGCTGAACGCAATGTTCAGGCCATTGACATACGCTCTATTCCTGATATTGAGCATTTTTACCAATAAATATAGCATACCTTTAAACTATATTTACCTATGAACTTAGTAAAAAAAACCAAAAAACTTGCATTTTCAGACGTTCTCGTAGAATTTAGTAGTGACGCATACACTACATCGTTATACAAAACACCACTAGTATAATCTATGACCATCTTAATTCTATGAGAGAATATCCACTTAGATATAAAACAGGATTTATAATAAAAGAAATACTCAATAGGGCACACGAGAATTCACCCTCTCGTTACCTCTTCTTTAAAAAAAATCAATGACGTGATACAGACGCTAATTAAGAAAGGTTTTCCGAACTACCTCATCGATTACCAAATTAAATTGTTTCTTTCTAAGGTAACCAATAGCAACACTGAAAGTACAGATAAAAACAATAACATTAATATTTTCTATAAAAGCCTAATACACGTTAATTATAAGCAAGTTAAATTTTCTCCTAGAAACAATATGAAGGAATACTCAACCCCAGTCCACCAGAACATGAAAATTAAATCGATTACCTACTAGATTATCATCAACAACAACTCATTTACAGGAACTAAATTACAGAGAATTCATATTATTTAGCAATTCACATCACCCTTAAGGAACTGTGTTCCTGATTAAACCAAATTCATGAGTAATTATATTGGACATAGCGCTACATGCATATCAAGAAGACTCACAATACATCTCTCTGACCACGGCCCAGTTAGGATTCGTTTAAATATACACCGGAAGCTACTAAATTCCATCCACAACATACTTGTACAAAATACAAGTATGATAACCTCATCCACATGCAAAAAGGGAAACAAATAATGGAAGTACTACTAATAAAAAAAGAAAAGGCCAACATTCAATAATATCAAATATGAACACGGTCAGAATGTGCAGGCCGTGTTTTGAAAATAAAACAATATTCCCATCACTGTAGAAATATATAAAATAATCCAGACATTCAGTTAAAAATAAAAAATTGAAAAAAATCTCTTTGATAAAAGAATAATAGAATAGACGAAACCGCTCGGGTGTATAGAACATTTGACATTTGGATAATTTTGACGGACTTTGGGCTCAAAAGAAACGTTCAAACGAAGACAAGAAAAATTAAATAAAAAGCTTAATCGCAGTAACTTATCAGTCGTTCTTATTGAAACTTTTTATAAAAATGAGATTGTTGCACAAATACACAATATATATATATATATATATATATATATATATATATATATATATATATATATATATATATATATATATATATATACATGCTCTCGGTAATTTCGGTTGGGCTCTGTTGAGAAAGAGAGAGCAATTCTAAACAGCAGCCGTCTCCGCTAACGCAAAGCTCGTCATTAAAACGAATCGAGCACTATGGGTATCTGGTGTTTGTTTACATTCGTAAAAATAATACGCTAGAATTTCCCTTTGCCTCTGGCGTGAGCTGATAGATTAGAGGTAGAATCTCCGACTGATGCCAAATCGGTCGGTTTTCGATTCCGTCTTGAAGCAATCGGATGTCTAGACACACTGATGAGCTGTGATACATCGAAACAGATCTGTAGGTAGATGACATTATATATATGTGTGCGTGTGACTCGTTGAATGATATAGACATATTATGTGTATTTATTCTTATAATAATATATATATATATATATATATATATATATATATATATATATATATATATATATATATATATATATATTCAAGTCAACTCTCAGAGGAGAAAAATAAGCACCAGAATAGATTATTCACCACTGAACCATATATATAAATAGTCGAGGAAAAAGTCCAGCATTCGCGGCCTGACATTGCGTCTAGCATGAAAAGAGCCTGTCGCTTCTGAGTGTTGAATTCAATGTTCACTTTTATATTTACATACTCTCTATCTCTGATATTGAGCACTTTATCCTATAAATATAGCCCAACTTAAAAATATATTTCTTCATATATATACCGAATGTAATGAGAACGAAAATAATATAAATTCTATCGTTCACACCATTAATTTAAAGGCGGGCTCAATGCCAAGAGTAGAGCAATAATTATTTATTATAATTTTCACATAAGGGGTAAACAACTTACTCACTACTAAGATGCATTCTTGTTTCGATGCGCATGCATCTCGACTGGTGAGAACCAAAAATGTTTATGAACAATTCTATTTCCAAGCAAGTCGTTTATGGAACGTCACTTCCTTTTTCTCATTATTCAAATTGCTTTTTTGAAAAAGAAAACAAAGGGAGAAACACGTAAGAGGAGACGGAGAAGGGCAAAAAAAAGGGAGAAAAGAGAAGGAAAGAAAAAGGGTGACAGGGTAAGACTATAGTATTTGTTGATAGCAGTTTGGGCGGTGAAGGGATGTTGAAGTGTTATGACAAGAACCTGACCCGAAAAGTTTAAATCAAAGCCGAAGTCTCCTCCATAGTTTTTGATACAATACAATGGTCAGAAATCTAAGCAAGCATGCCAAAAATCACAAGAATATGTACGTACACACACATATATATATATATATATATATATATATATATATATAGATAGATAGATAGATAGATATAGATAGATATATTAAATAGTTCTCAATACAATAGTAGACCAATATTCTTTATTCCTATATTAAAGCACACACACACACACACACACACACACACACACATATATATATATATATATATATATATATATATATATATATATATATATATATATATATATATACAATTTATTTATTATAATTTTATCATATAGACAAAACCATTTTACTCACAACAAAGTGGTTTTGTCTATATGATAAAATTATAATAAATAAATAATTATCGCTCTACTACATGTATTGAGCTCTTTTTTGAATGAATGCTGCGAACGTTAGAATTTATACATTTTATATATTACTTTCGTTCCCACCGCATTGGATATATATATATATATATATATATATATATATATATATATATATATATATATATATATACATACACTACAGTTCAAAAGTTTGAGACAACCCCGGGCAATCTTTTTGTTAAATTGGCCCCAAAAGTAGTTGTTTTGTACTTTAAATAAGACAAAATTATTATACATGGCTAAAAGCGTGAGACATGATATTTTTTATTAGAAATTTTATTATGACAATTAGAAAAAAAGAATTGCATTATTAAATTTGCTCTCGTCAAAATATCCACATTAAGCCTTGATTACTGCGATGATGCGTTTGAACATAATTGTTCGAAAAACAATTATTCGAAAACCATTTATTCGAAATGTAAATTGTTTGAATGAAAATTAATCGAAAGGACAATTATTCTAAATGCAAAATTCTTTATTGTATTAAAAATGTAAAAATTAAAAAAAGGATATACACAAATGATTATTATTAGAAATACAAATATCGTTAATAAAACAATTTAGAAAGGAAAAATACTTATAGCCTTAAGTTATATGATACTAAACTCAAATAGTCAACTACTGACTAGTGCGCGTTAAAGGATGACACTATTTTATTAAGTTTTTCATTTATGTTGTGGTATTTCTTGGCGCTCTTGATATTTTGGCAACCTGCTCTTACTTTTGCAATATGAATTTCTTTCAAGTCCTGTCCTCTTTTAAGAGCGTCTAAGAATTCCCATATTGTGTAATGAATGGATGACACTTGCTACAAAAAAGCCCTATGCCATTCTTCAAGGGCGTTATTAGTTCTAGGTAAATCATCCTTGACTCTCTCAAAGCAAGACCACATACCCATTTCAAACATAGATATTTCAAATAATTATCATTTAGTACAATTGTCCTTTCGATTAATTTTTATTCAAACAATTTACAATACGAATAAATGTTTTTTTCGAATAATTGTTTTCGAAAAATTTTTCTCAATACGCGGGTTCGGCGATAGTAAAAATTTGATAAAGAAACCGTCCCAGTGTTACAGCAAAGTCATATTTTCAGTATTGATCAAGGCTGATGCCGGGTTTCATTTCAAAGTGTTAGAATCTATTTATATTAAGTCATACCAGCGATCTCTCTATAAACAGAAGGAGTGGTTAGTGGGCTTACAGTAATTAAGTCCATTAAGTAAGCATTATATTTTCTTTCATATAGCATTAGGTTTTCATTTTTAGTCGCTGTGCACATTTTGGTCCCAGATCTTCAAGGCCGTTATTAGTTCTATTCTTTAGTTCCTTACAGATATTCAAGGGCGTTATTAGTTTTATTAGTTCGTTATTAGTTCTTTTCCATGCTTCAAGGGCGTTATTAGTTCTAGGTAAATCAGTACTCACAGTCCCAAAGCAAGAGCACATACCTATGCAATTTACAATAGGAATAAATGTTTTTACGAATAATTGTTTTCGAATAATTCTTTTCCAAAAATTATTTTTGACAATTTTTGGATACGATTACTGTAGCTAGCACAAAGTTTTGGCATTAGCTGCAAAAGTTTCTCAAAGTATATGTTTCATAATTGATTCCATTATTTTTTCAATGTTTAAAATGTATTTTTAATTCTTTTTCTTTTTACACTTCTGTCCAGAAATATACTCTTAAGGTGTGCTATATTTATGGGATAAAGTGCTCAATATCAGAGATAGAGCGTGTGTAAATATAAAAGTGAACATAGAAGTCAACACTTAGAGGCGACAGTCTGTTTCATGCTAGTGCAATCGTCAGGTTGCCTAACGATTGTACTAGCATAAAACAGAGTGTCGCCTCTAAGTGTTGACTTCTATGTTCACTTTTATATTTATATATATATATATATATATATATATATATATATATATATATATATATATATATATATATATATATATATATATATATATGTATGTATGTATGTATATATAAGCTGGAATCTACATGCAAATACTTAACATAGTTATTTGTATAATGCACGTAATTAGGAGGTGTGACCCAAAACTTCGGGGAACGGGAGTCGCGAAAAATCAAAGGAAAATAATAAAAAGTTTTTACTTTATGGCTTGGTTAAGTAATTTCGAGAAATGCGCGAAATGTCCAACGCGACAGGCACAATGTTTGATAACGTGGTAGATCAAAAGACTTACCATTTCAAATTCGCCAATATTTTGGGTAGAACTTCGTATACCCACGAGAGTCAAGAATATTAAATACACGAGGCGGTAAAAAAAAAAATACTCAGCCTAACTAAGACGTGAATCTATTTGGTTACTGAGATGTATTTTGATAAGTGTATCAATCTGAAAATTTCTAAACACTCCTCTATCTATCTATCTATCTATCTATCTATCTATCTCAGTATGTTCATATATCTCTCTCAAACTCTCTCGCTCTCTCTCTCTCTGTCAATCTCTCTATCAATCTCAATATGTTCATCTCTCCTCTCTCACTCTCTGTAAAAAAATTTTTTCTTCCTTTCTTTCTTTCTATGTATCTATCTATCTATCTATCTATCTCTATATGTCTGCCTCTCTCTATATATCTCTTAATATGTTAACCCCCTCTCTCTATGTATATCACAAGCTGTTTCTTTCTATCTCTCAATCTATCTCAATCTGTTTCTATCTATCTATCTATCTATCTATCTATCTCAAAATGTCCGTCTATCTTATTGGTTACTGAGATGTATTTTGATAAGTGTATCAATCTGAAAATGTGTTAACACTTTATCTATCTATCTATCTATCTCTCTCTCTCTCTCTCTCTCTCTATATATATATATATATATATATATATATATATATATATATATATATATATGGCAGATTTTATGAGATATTGATATATATTTTTATACATCAAGAACAATATTGGAGAAAAATATATGATAAATTGGAAAGGTTATCTTGTGACGCGTTTCGCCCTTTAAGACTTCATCGGAGAAAATCTGCTATGTTGGTGCGACTGCGCATGCGCACGTACGAGGAGCACTGGATTTTTTATCTCGCCGATTTCATTTAGACTACTAACAAATGTAATGGAAAGAAAAAGAAAAAGAATCTAAATGAAATCGGCTAGATAAAAAAAAAATTAAAATTCTCAGCATTCCTTGTTCGTGCGCATATGTAACCAACATAACAAATTTCAAGTTCTGAAGGACTAAACGCGTCTCAAGAAAACTTTTCCACTTTTTCTTACATTTACCCCAATAACGTTATATATATATATATATATATATATATATATATATATATATATATATATATATGCAAGTTTCATTAAAAACGACAGACAAGGTACTACGGTTAAGTTTTTTACTTAATTTTTCTTGTGTACGAACAAGAGCTTTCTTTGCTGGACAAAGGGTGTGTAAGAACTGTCGAAATGTTTTATTTTTCCGAGCGCTTTCGGCTATACATTTAGCCATTATCAAGGATGATTTGATTTTTCAGCTTAATTGGGTGTGTGCATTATGTATATGTCTTAGTGTGTAGTAGTGGTGTTTTAATTTCCAAATACGGTTAGCACGTTGTGGCTTTGTCTGTAGTTAATATTGTTAAGGGTAGGCTTTTTTCTTTTTTATTATTAAAGCCTCCATCATTTTTAACCTATATATATGAGCGAAAATAAAAATATAAAATGGCGACAATTTACCCATCGCGCCATATATATATATAAATATATATATATATATATATATATATATATATATATAACAGTGGATACTGAGGACAACAACGAGCGGTAGCAGTCTGTTTCACAATTCAACGCAATCTTCAGACCATGTTTGTTGTATTTTGTTTCAACTATTTATCTATAGTGTCCAATGGTGCATTATGGGTAGTAAGGTCTATTGTATTATCCTAATGGTTATTGGTTGGGCGGTAACGGTTATGTTTCAAATTATTCTAATGGCTGTTGAATAGAAATAATTGTGGATCCGAATCCACTTGGTGTTAACTTCAGTGTTTATACTTACATATACATACACTCTATCTCTGATATTGAGCACTTTTACCCATAAATATAGCATACCTTAAAACTATATTTTTATTGTTATGATCATTGTTTATATATATATACATATATACATATGTGTGTGTGTGTGTGTGTGTGCGTGTGTGTGTGTGTGTGTGTGTGTGGAGCAAATGTAAGGGGTTTATTTTGCAACATGTATTTATAAACAGAAATTCAAACAACGTTAAATTTTCAAAAGTATATAAAATTGAATTAAAAATATCATTAAAATTAATTATGGGAGTTTTTAAATTGAAAAATTATACGGGATGGCAGCACCTGTTAGGGTCCCAGCTATGGGCAAATATTAAACCCCCAAACTATTTTCAAAACATTATGAAAGTATAGAAATACATTTTTATAGTAAGAATACCAGCAATACATTCTCATAGAACGCTCATTACCCCGTCACTGGTCTCAGATAACATGTCTAAATTAGACCCCCATACGGCAAGTAGAGGTGATGGGATACCAGCCGTCGTCCTAAAGAAATGTGATCCCGAGCTGGCTCCAGTCCTCTCTAAACTCTACAACTATTGCCTCACTGCTTCCTGCTTGTTGGAAGTCTTCCTCTGTAGTTCCTGTTTTAAGAACTCTGGAGAACCTTCTGGTTCATCTAACTCTCGCCCTATTAGTCTCCTAACGCTTTTCGGCAAAATATTCGAGGCTTTAATCAATGCTGAAGTGGTTAAGCACCTTACCTCTCATGACCTACTCTCTGACAAACAATATGGATTCAGTTTTTACTGGTCTACTGTTGATGTGCTAACGGCCATCACTGATAATAATTGATAATAACGGTGAACCTCGAGCTTTATATACCAACATTCAATAAGTATTATATTCGATTAGTTCGATAAAACATTCTTCAGTTTAGTAATTGAAAATTAATTTTCCATAGATACCGATAATTACAAATTTTCTAAAATCTAAAAATGTAAAATGGGTAACTATTTTGTTTGTCAAGTATTACGTTATCTAAGTAATTATGGCATTGTTAAAAGAATGGACAGTTAGAAATAGATTAACTTTAAAATATAAGCCGATAATGAAATTATATATTTGAATATTCGTTTCTATTAAAATGTTTTGAATATTTTGCGGTTTTTTTTTCATATTTATTTTTAAGGTTTTAAAAGGAATTTTTTGGTAAAAAATATTGACGATTAAATTAGATACAGAATTTACATTTATTAAAAATATAGAAATATAAAAGATGCATGCATTTTTTATGAAAAGATTATAAATAAAATTTTCAGCTCAAAATACTAATGATTACGATATGTTTGGAAAATTGGAGTTGCGGCAGTTTCTCAACACCTCCAGTTATATGAAGAACAGAAGAATACCATGCGACAAACCATTAAATTTTTCATTAAAAAAAATC
>OZ038497.1:35354364-35419364 GCA_964036315.1 Acanthosepion esculentum | reverse complement strand
TGTGTGCATACTCAAATACTCTCAATAATCTTTCGTCATTCTCAAAACTGAATAAGGTGTATATATATATATATATATATATATATATATATATATATATACATATATATATGTATACATATATATATATTTATATTTACATACATATATATATATAAGTGAACATTGAAGTCAACACTCAGAGGTGACAGACTTTTTCATGCTAAACGCTATCAGTCTGTAGCCTCGGAGTGGTTTATTTACATACGCTCTATTTCTGATTTTGAGCAATTTATAAATAGAGCCTACCTTAAAACTATATTTCTCTCTCCCTCCCCTCTCTCTCTCCCTCTCTCTCTCTCTCTCTCTATATATATATATATATATATATATATATATATATATATACAAAGAGCGTCCTGGGTAAGACGTTAAACTGCATCCAACAGCAAGGCCTCTGATCAGGAGGTTTTGAGGAAGCGTGGAACCACCTCTTAATTGCTGGTGTTCCCAGGTCCACCCTGACCCGGGGTGGTAGCACCTGTTGGGGTCCCAGCTATGGGCAAATAGTGAACTTCCAGGTCTTTTCCAGCACATTGAAACAATGATGTTGCCAACTATACGTTTTTGAAACAATGACGTTGCCAGGGTTACATTTTTGAAATAATGACGTTGCCAGCTATACGTTTTTGAAATAATGATGTTGCCAGGGATACATTTTTGAAATAATGATGTTGCCAGCTATGCGTTTTTGAAACAATGATGTTGCCAGCTATACGTTTTTGATATATTTAGTAAATACTGGATCTGGCATTAAATAACCCATAGTGGTTGATATGCCAAACAAACAACCAAATATACAAAGAAACAATCACGCATAGTATCAATCAGCAATATTAATGCGATTATTGGCGCTATCACATCGCTAGTAGAATATAATGTATGCATTAAAAAACTGTTAATCAATAGAATGATGTGATCCTCATTCATAAAACTGTTGTCATAAAATATATATATATATATATATATATATATATATATATATATTAAAAGTGAAAATAAATATATGCACACATATGCATGTGTGCGAATGTTTGTGTCTCTCTGTGCCTCTGTGTGTGAGTTGAAAATGTGGATGAAATGCGACAGAATGCCTAGACACCGGACAACTATGTCATTTTTCCTACATTTAACATCTTTCTATTTATTTTAGTTTCTACAGAATTTTTATGAACGTAAAATGACAGGAGTTATGTTTCAGTTTTTAAATTTTGCGTTGTTTTGTTTTCATTTGTTGTATAGAAGTCATGTGTCTATCTTATAGCGTTAGTGATTATTTTTTGTTCTTCAAATGTTAGCGTATTTAAGTGTGTATTCACAATTATCAGCGCATTTTGATTGCCTGATAAATGCCCGTAGTGAAGGCATTTCACGTCATAGATTACATCATCCGTAAACATTTAGATCTTACACTCCTTAAGGATTCGTTTTATGAAAAAAGTGTTTAGCGGTTATTTATTCTATGTTGAATATTTGTTAATAATTTTCTTCTTTCTTAATAGGTTTTGTTCTTTTAACCCAAGAACACTAACCATGGGTATAATATGTAATGAAAACAGGACAAGAAATTCAGTCTAGTAATCTTTTATTCAATTAAGAATCTTACTACTCGTCTACTTGACAAGCGGAAATGTACAGCTTTTATAGCTTGGATTATCAAAGGGGAGATAATCCATATTCACAACATAATAAACCCAGCGCAAATTTTCCTATTTTTAATTACAATTTTCAGTACCTGATTTTCTTACCTAAATAATGTTTTTCAGTTCCTATCAAGGTTAACTCAAAGTACAAAGTTTGAAGTGCCTGCATGTAAAATATTTCAAATAAAGATTTATATTTAATATTTTTTTGATATTTTCAAAATCGGGTATGATATACCCATGGTTAGTAGTGGTGTAACTTTAATTGATGGCTAGTGTTCTAGGGTTAATGAAGTAACATTTTTTTACATGTTCTTTATTTAGTCAATAGGATCGCTTCAATTGGGAGCAATAACTGTCTGAATTAAATTTTTGATTTGGCGAAAGGATCTCATAATTCGCCTCTGAATTCCACTAGATACAGAATATCACCTTTCTTCGGAGAAAGATTAGCTTTTGGAGTTGTTAACTGATATATAAGAATAAAGTGTCGCTGCCGACACTTGAGTTTGAACACAGATCGCCAGTGAGCAAACACAGGCGATCCCATTATTGAATTAAATTCGCAAATTCTTAACTTGTGGCTGAAGTGATCCCGCTATTGATTCAACCAACGATGCATTCACTCGACAGTCAATGATGTCTCATGGTGGAGGCTCGTGTGTGTGTCTTTATTTCTATATGAATTGTCTACAGCCAGGGAAGCGTTATTAAAATTACTCGTTCCACTCAAACGAAGAAGTGCTGAAATATTCTCGAGCCGAACCACTCTCCCAAAACCATTATTCAGATGTTTAATCATTGAAATACTGATTTGGGTTAATGACTCCGGCCGAGAATTTTTCAGCACCCTTCGCATTCTGCTATGGCGTTCTCGTCTTTCTCCCATGAATTTTCCTTCATTTTCTTTTCTTTTCTTTTCTTTTCTTTTAGAATTAGTCAACAGTTTTGTTCTTGGTACATACGCCCGCACGTGTGGTTTCCTTTGTTCCACCCACAACCTCACTTTTTTTTTCTCTCTCTCTCTCTCTCTTTTTTCACAACTCTATTTTTCCATACAAAAATTCTCTTTTATTCCTCTCTCTTTGTTCTCAGCCCATAATTTTCACCTTTCATTTTCCATTTAAAATCTGTTTTATTTCTTTTTATTATTCCTTATGTTTTCATTACACGGATTGCGTGTCTCTAAAATCCACTACCTGCCGGGATGCTCATCGATCAGTGTTCAATCCTTGTCAGAAGCAGTATTTAAAGCCTATGGCGATTTTCTAAGCGCAGCTTAAATGTGGCACAAGGCCGGAAGTATGGGGCACCCAGTGAGGACCGAACTCAATATTCAGTCGTAATTGATCGAGCGAGACAAGCTCACTAACCATTACACCATGTCGAGGTGGCCGAAATGATTTTCTAAGCGTAGCTTAGATGTGGCACAAGGGCGAAAGTGAGGATCGAACTCACTACTCAGTGGTAACTGAAAGTATTTAAAGGTTAAAGCTTAAGCCTGAAAGTTATACGAATGCGAAAAGTAATCCAAAATCTTTACATTTTCCTCCCTCTCTCCCTCTCTCCCTCTTTCTCTCTTTCCTTTCTCTTTCTCTCTCTCTCTTCCTCTCTTTTTCTCTCTCCTTCTCTCTTTAACTCTCTCCATTTCTATTTCTTTTCTTTTTTTCTCTCTTTTTCCCGCTTCCCATCTAACGTTCTTTACTTTCTTCATTAGTTTTCTTACAACTCCTTCTCTTTCACTTTCTTTCTTGTAATCTCCCGAGAAACGTGGCTTCAACAAAAGCCTGTCATGTCTAGCGTGATCAAAGGATGTGTCTCTCATATACAGTGACATAATTTGCGGACTGAGGTGAATGCATATAAGAGGGGTAGCGAGCCACATGCAGCTCTTTGAACTTTAATATGAAATATTTTGGCTGAGCTCCTTAAAACAATCATCAGTCAAGATTTTGAAAACACGCAAGCCGCCACTATTGGCACTCACCCGCAGACCAACGGCGGGACGCTGGTGGGCATCTAGCGATCCGCCAGTGATAGCATTGCCGAGACGAACGCGGTCCGGTAAACGCTGGTGGCATGCCACCCAATGGCAATTGGGTGGCTTGCGTGTAGGTATTTGGTATAATTATATATGTGGACTTTGTGATTACTGTTAATACAAATTATTAACAGTTTAAAAAACTGCGCACATGAATAAATATTATTTCATACATGGATTTCTTAATATTTACGTAACAACTTTGTAAGAATGTGTTTATAACAAAAACGTATGAGTAAATTTTGTTCATGTCTTGAGGCTCTAAAACATCTTAACTTTATTGTATGTGGCTCTTTCATTAAGCAAGTTTGGCCACCCATCACATATAATCTAGTCACGTGATTTAAGTACATCTGGTGGAATCTATATAGAGAGCGACAGATATACCACTGTTGTGAATTATTTACACTCGCAAGGCGTTCGCTTATACACGACTTTTGAAAAGCCGGCGCATCTAGGTGGCCTGTGTAGAGTGCTACAACCAAATTGTTGAAGGTGGCCAGACGATTTGAAATACGTAAATTTTGTTCTTTCTTTAGCATTGACGATTTTGAATAAAAAAAAGACTTCCATACTTAGTTTTTTCTTTCTCCATTATACGTTTGAAAAGCCACAACTCTCGACCATGACTCCGTTGAATGAAATCCGTCTTGATCCTTATTAAAAATGGTTGATTTATCAGAAATTTCTTTCACTAAACAGTACGTAAGGGGTTACAAGAAACAAATAAAAGTTCAATTCACGCTCTAAGATTGAGATTAGAGATTACTTACATTCTTGTGTAGTAAAACGAAAGTCTTTTGATTTGAGTTACTAAATTTCGATTATATTTCGCAGAAACAACTTAAGGGCACAGCAATGAAACAAATTTCTAAAGATACTTCATTTTCGATGACGAAATTTCTTATCGCTTATGAGCCGAGTCATGTCGCAAAATTCTGCATCCTGGAAAACGCGCATCACTAAAAAAAAAAAGAAAAAAGAAGCTAATTGCCCGACCGTTCGTGATCAGAATCTGAGATAAAATCTGGCTGCTTCTAATGCATCTTTTTCTCATTTTATTTTTTCGTCTCTTTGTACTTCATCTCCTCTGGCCATCTTATCTCACTCCATTTGTAATTCACTCTTATGAAGTAACCTGGGGCAAGAAATGGATGGTTAACTTTAACGCCTCTAAAACAAAACTGTTCTCTATTAACCACCACAAGGATCCATCCCTGCATCCCATTAGAATGTCTGAAGACCAACTTCTCGAGAGCTCCTCTCTGCGGCTGCTCGGTCTCACGCTGTCCGCTGATCTGAGATGGAACAAATACATCGAGTCAATTGCATTATCCACCGCAAGGAAAGTTGGCTCCCTGTGCCGAGCCAGGAAATTTTTCTCCCCGGAATCGATCCTCCAAATCTATAAATCGACCATTCGCCCTTGCATGGAGTATTGCTGCCATATATGGTCTGGAGACCCTGCTGTTTGCCTCAGGGTTCTTGATAAGATCCAGAGACGGATATGCAATGTAATTGGCCCTGATCTGTCATCTCGTCTGCAGTCGCTCTCTCACAGACGCGACGTTGCCTCGCTCTGTCTTATTTACAAATACTTTCACGGTAATTGCTCCGAGGAGCTGCTTTCGCTGGTTCCTAGACCTCATGAATTTAAACGTCCTACGAGACTGGCATCCCGTTCCCACCCCTTCACCGTTGAAACTGTTAGATGTAGACGTCTCTTCTACTCCAATAGCTTCATGTCTCGCACATCTCGCCTGTGGAACTCCCTTCCTTATTCCTGTTTCCCTGACGAATACAAGCTCCAACTATTTAAGTGTAACGTCAATCGACATCTCCAGTTGCCTTGATCTATCCACTTCCCTTCTCCACATCCTTTCACCTTTCATTCCTATCTGCTCTCGCTCCAAATCTTCTATAACCCCCTTGCCTTGATCGATCCACTATCTTTCTCCACATCCTCTCCTTTATCACTCCTATCTGCTCTTCCTCCAAACCTTCTGTAACCCCTTGCGTGCTAGTGGCTTCCAGCCTTGCTTGGGGTGATAAGCTTAAAAAACAAAACAAAAACAAAACAAAAAAAAAACAACATATCTTAAAATGTACTTCCTACAGACACTTAACTTCAAATTCATTCCACTGCACTATCTATACATTTACTTAAATACTGCAATGCACTGACTTCCCAAAAGTCATAGGGGAGCAGGATATAAAGATAGAAATACCATCCTATCTTGACGTCAAGGAAATGCCCAAACCTATATCAGTTGTGCATTGATATTTGGTGAGTCAGTGTGAATATTAGCTAGGTTGGTCATGGGATGCTTACGTGAATTCTGAGCGTTCGAATGGAACATTATAGCTGGTGTCAGACGGCCAGGACACTTCATTTCTGAAATTGTGGGGATATGTGACATCCCTTGAACTCATTGCGCACTTGGTATACTTGATGGAAGGCGTTACAACCCACTCTGGATATCGCCGTGGCCGATCACGGGTCCTTAACACTCGAGACCAGAATTGTCTGCAGCAACAGACACATGACACTGGCTTAAATGACATCCACATTCAATGCAATGCTGCTAACCCAGCAAGTTAGTTCGTTATGGCAGCAAAAGACCTACCAGTGTTAATACTACTACACTGGATATAACGTCACAAATTTGTTCATGATGTCTCAAATTGAACCTGAAAAGATTGACTACGTGTAGTTTGGTCCAATGAATCATGTCCGTGTTGTCTCTGGCAGATTATAGGTTTCAGGTGTGGTGCAGACCCCATAGACCTCAGCTGGCAACAAGGCACCGTGCAAAGTGATGGCGGTTCCATAATGAGTTTATATGACATCGGTCCGATCCGCTATTTCGCCTGATCCTGTCATTGATTGGTGAATGCTATGCTACACGGTTTCCTGATCATTTGCAGCCATTCGTGGAATCATGTGCCCCATGATATCTGGTCTAAGCTGCCTAGAATTTGTTTGAAGAGCATTTTGATGAGTTCCGATGAATGGTACGACCATCATGTTTGTCCGACATTAGCCCTATCAAACATTTATGGGACGTGGTGAAGTTGTTTATTTCTATGCAAATCTCTCGTCGACAAATATTAAGGAACCATGGACAAGAAGGCATACTTCAGCATCTCTCCAGATGCCCCCCAAACCACTAGTAGCAACGAGGCCACGTTGTTGCACTCCACCGGATTTGAAGGGGTAATAGTTGATATTAAGCACCTATCCCGTGACTTTTGGTATATCAGGGTATGTATTGCTCTAAGTAAAATAATGTTAGATAGAAAAATGGAAGATGCGTTGCAGAAGTTCAGTCAGTTATGTGCTATGCGTGATACACGCTTAGGCGATCACGTATCTTTCGATACATGATTGATGAGGCAGATTTTTCCCGCAGTAGGTTGCCATTTCTTTCTGCGGTAGACAAGTTGCCATCCAAGGCTATAGAACCCGGTCTGTCCTGCTATTTACTCATAGCTGGAGGGGGAAGAAGAAGAGGATTCATACCTTTCCCAAGTGTATTAGCACGTAAGTAAATTTCAGTCTGTTATGTGCCATGCGTGGTACATGCTTAGGCGATCATGTATCTTTCGATACATGACTGACGAAGAAGAATTTTCCTGCAGAAGGTTGCCATTTGTTTCTACGGTAGACCAGTTGCTATCCAAAGCCATAGAACCCGGTCTGTCCTGGTATTTACCCATAGCTGAGGGGAGAAAAAGAGGATTCATACCTTTCCCAAGGGTGTTAACATGTAAGTGAATGTAATGGATTCCAGTGGAATTCGGACTCGGCTCTCCAGTTCCTCAATCCGAGCCACTATCCATAACTCCACCGTGCCTTGCAGAAGTTACCTTTTCCAAAAAAGAAAACTTTTATTTTCTGTGTTTATTTTTCATCTTTTTTTTACTATATTTCTACCAATACAAGGCTCAAGGGCCTCTCAATGTAGAGGGTTACTGAGTTTGACTGCTGTAAGTGTTGGAAAAGAGGAAGTAAGAAGTGTATATTATGAAGGCGTGCATGATAGATATCTTTTGACTCTCGATTTGAAGACACCAAAATTGTAGGAATCAGTCTTCTCGGGAGACTGTTCCATATGTATTTTTTACTATAGTTCACCCAATACAGAGCGCAAGGGTCACTCAAGCTAGATGGGTATTGAGTGTAATTGCTGTAAGGAGGGTTAAAAGAGGTAGTGAGAAATGCATATTATGAAGGCATATATGATAGATTTCTTTTGACTCACGATTTGAAGACACCAAGATTGTAGCGATCGAGGTAGCATCCTCTCAAGAGCTTATTTCCACAAAGTAACAGTTCTGGGAAAAGCTTTCTATGTGGAACGTACTGCTTACCAAAGGAACATGCAGGGAATAAGGTTGATTTGCCTCCGTGACGGGTCCTAGCCGTGAAAGTCTGTGCTTGTAGGACTAAGGAATGTAACTCGTTTTAACATGTGTCATGGTAACAGTGAGGGAATAGGAGAAGAGATTAACAACGTTTCGTCAGTGGGATAAGTTTTTGCAGGGTGAAGAATAATACATCGCCACCCACAAGGCTCCGCATAACGTCTTTTGAATTCTGTTGTGGTTGGTCAGTGAAGACTGGGAACTAGCGGCCCAGATATAGTAGCAATATTTCATTCTAGGTCTGATCTAACGCTCATAAAGATAGAGAATGGTCATTACTTCGTTCCCTTCTCCCTCTCTTTCTCTCTCTCTAACTTTTTCTCATTCTCTTTTAATATAGAGGCTTGGTTTAATTTTGTTTAGCGGCCTATCAACCCCTATTGGTTATTTAATGCCGGAATCGAAATATTTTGAACAGTTTTATGGCTTCAACTACAGATAACATGTTGGTTATTTTGCTATAAAAACTGTTGTTGGTAATTCTACTATATGTCTACCAATACAAGGCTCAAGGGCCTCTCAATGTAGAGGGTTACTGAGTTTGATTGCTGTAAGTGTTGGAAAAGAGGAAGTAAGAAGTGTATATTATGAAGGCGTGTATGATAGATATCTTTTGACTCTCGATTTGAAGACACCAAAATTGTAGTGATTGAGGAATCAGTCTTCTCGGGAGACTGTTCCATATGTATTTTTACTATATTTCACCCAATACAGAGCGCAAGGGTCACTCAAGCTAGAGGGGTATTGAGTGTAATTGCTGTAAGAAGGGTTAAAAGAGGAAGTAAGAAATGCATATTATGAAGGTTGGTTGATTTTTTATATAATAACGTATTGTTGGTATTTTTACTATAAAAATGTATCTTTATACTTTCATAGTGTTTTGCTTTTGTTTGTGGATTCACTATTTTCCCATAGCTGGGATCTTAACAGGTGCTACCACCCCGGGCCAGAGTCTACCTAGGAACAGCCGTTAAGAGGAGGTTCCATGCTCCTCAAAATTTCCAATCTCCCGAGCAGAGGCCTTGCTGCCGGATGTAGTTTATCATCATACACAGGACTATTAATATTCACGGTGTCCCATAAATTTGACATCATTTTGTATTCAAATAATATTCTCGTTCAAATGATCTCAAATTTTAACAAGATGTTTAAAAACAAACTGCACGGATTTGTCGCAATGATAATCTATCAGCAAGATGGAGCCGGCGTGACAACAAACAATGACAATGTACTGTTGAAATGGCCACCACGTTCACCTGATCTGACACCATGTGATTTTTTTTCTGTGGGGTTATGTGAAAGGACAGGTCTATATTCCACCTCATTCTACAAACCTGGAGGAATTTAACAAGAGAATAACTAAGGCGCTGGATAATATTACGCAAGACATGCTACAGCGTGGTTGGTAGGAACTGGACGACCGACTTGATAAGTGTCGTGTCACAGATGGTACGAATTGAACATTTGTAAATCTTTGTGAAATCGGTTAAAAAAAATCTTACATCCCTTTGAATATTTTGTTCGAATTTTGATGATAAATCTTGATATTGTTCAACATGAAGTCTATTTCGTTTGGCTGGGGCATGTAGTTATTCAGATATTCACATTCTAAATAATGTCAATTTTTTTTTGTGGACACCCTGTATATCATTGTCTCCCATTTTTTTTTCTGTCACTATTTCGTTGACTCTTAACTCTTTTCTCTTTCGTTCTCAAATCACTGTCATATTTTTTACTCTTTCTTCAAAGCGTGACAATCAGGGAAAAATTCCTTCTTTCTAAGCATTTTCCATTTCATCATATAAAAAAAACAAACAGTTTACGAAAGTCGGTCACTAAAAGTCATTTCCCATATATATATATATATATATATATATATATATATATATATATATATATGTTTGTGTGTGTGTATGTATAGGAAATGACTTTTATATATATGTGTTTGTGTGTGCGTGTGTGCGTGTGTGTGTGTGTGTACAGAAAGGAATAAACATATGTACGCAAAAACATAAGAAGATCATCTCGGATCCAAGTTTTGTTTTTATCTGTCTGTTTATGTCATCTTTTTTTCTAGTACGATAAAGATGAATTCGGAAAGCACAAAGCTGGCAGACAAAAGAAATTCACATATAAACAGCAAAAACAAATGTCACTTTCGTGTCGTATCAAAACGAAGGCGGGTTGCTCCTGAAGCAGGAAACCCATGTTCGGTGTTTCCTTTAATAGCCATTTACAAATGGTGGAAAGACTTGTAACATATTTCGAGATCGTTCAGGAAGTGCAACGAACACACACGCAAACGCACACATATAAACAAACACATATACAAGCACCAGCATTCACACATACGCATGCTCAAACACCTACACACACGCATACACATGCTCGAGCGCACACATACACAAGCACACACATACACTAATCTACACAGACACAAACATTTACATGCATATACAAAGTTCGCACAAATATAAATACACAATCCCGCACATACAAATGCATGCATATATACAAACACAGATACACACGTACATGCATATAGCTTTACTAAGTCAAGCTTTGAGATATCGAACGATACAACCGAAAAATAAAACTCAGAAATAAGTGTTTTTTTATATCATTTCGCCCCAAGTAAGGCAATAAAGCCACTAAAACGCAAGGATTATTAACAATGAAAGAAACTAATAAAACATTTATGGAGCAGAAAGGACAATAAAAACATGTTTACAGATGTCGATTGACGTTGCATTTAAATTTTTGAATCCCGTAATTGGTAGTAAAGCAGGCAGAGAGTTCCGCAGCCGAGAAAAGAAACTACTGGAATCAAATATATATATATATATATATATACATATATATATATATACACACACACACACACACAAACGTTATTTTTAGTGGATACTCGTATTAGAGTAGATGCTCCGTTCATATTAAACAGTATTTTATTTTTTTTCTACCGGCTTTTACATTCGAGAAATATTATTAAAAAAAAAAAAAATGAGCACTCCAGTAGGATTCGAACCTTCGTCATCTTTTTCAGGGGAAACCTTTGTTTGATCTGACGGGCATTTGATCACTCGGCCACGGAGAGTTTCATAGTTACGCGAGCTTCTATTTGCCTCTAAAGCAAACTTTACACGTTCAGATTTCTTCGGAGTCCATGACTTTTCGCTCTTGTATCTGAAATTATAACAAAGCAATTTCTGAAGAATTAATAGATTTTTACTTATAAATCCTACATAGTTTTTTATTTAAAAATTATTTTCTAGTGGATACGCGTGAACTTTGTTCGATTACGTATATCTATCTATCTATCTATATATCTATATATCTATATATATATATATATATATATATATATATATATATATATATATATATTATGAAATGGACTCAGTCCGACAATATATTTTCCGTTATTTTTATAGTTACAATTATTTAAGTAAAAATGATACTGAGCACATTATGCCATAAATACAGCACACCTTAAAACTATATTTCTTCATATATACGAGGGTCATTCAATAAATAAGGTGAATTTTTCGGTATAAGGACTTCTAATACAGATAGAAGTTTACTTTCTTTTTCAACGTAGTCTCCCAGCACTCTCACACACTTTTCCCATCTGTGCACAAGCTTCTGTATTCTCTCAGCGTAAAAATCTTTGCTCTCTTGTCGCTCACAACACTTTTGACTTCATCGTCACTTTTAAACTACGTACCTCTCGTGAACGCTTTCAAGGGACCAAAGAGGTGAAAGTATGAAGGGGCAAGGTCTGGGCTGTAAGGGGGATGAGGGAGCAGTTCCCAGCCCAGCTCGTTGATGGTCTGCACCGTTTGGGCTGCTGTGTGAGGCCTTGCGTTGTCATGATGCGAGATGACTCCTTGTGACTGATGACCCCTGCGTTTGTCCCAACAGATAAGCTCAAAGTCCTTGCAATGTCATCCACTGTCACCCTCCTGTCAGACTAAATGAGGTCATTGACTGATTCGATCACCTCAGGTGACCTCACTTCTGTAGGCCTCCAAGGCCTGTCTTCATCCTCAACACTGCCCCGTCCTTCTTTAAACAATTTAGCCCACTTGTAGACATTTTTTGGGCTGAAACATGTGGCATCATACACAGTTGACATTCTCCTATGAATTTCAACTGGTTTGCACCCTTCAGCAACCAAAAACGTGATAACTGACCGCTGTTCAATCCTGGAGCATGTTTCTTAGTCGGCCATCTTTGTTAATCGCCAAAACTCTCAAAGTTTTTTTTTTAATCTGCAAAAGAAATTAATGAAATTAATTAATGTGAAAAAGAAGTAAAACAAAAAAAATTAAAAAAAAGAGTAAGCTTCTATCTGTATCAGAAGTCCTTATACCGAAAAATTCACCTTATTTATTGAATGACACTCGTATATATATATATATATATATATATATATATATATATATATAGAGAGAGAGAGAGAGAGAGAGGTAAAAACAGGAAAAATGAAGTTTAATTCCACTTTAATTCCACTCCATTTAATTTAAAAGACGGCTGAATACAGAGTAGAGCAAAATATTATTTATTTTAGGATATTAAAATAAGAACTTGTTAAAAATCCCTACACATCACTCGCCAGTAGTTTAAAATCGCTCGAGTCGACACATTTGTAGTGTTGAGATATGATTGTAATTGTGTAGCGATTTTTAACATGTTTTTGTTTTTTCTATCCTAAAGCAAATTATATATATATATATATATATATATATATATATATATATATATATATATATATATATATATATATATATAGGCAGTTAATCTTCATTCAAATGTTTCATTATGTGGATTTATTTTTTATAATAGTCATTTCTAGTTCCCTAATCAGTTTCTTGATGTTAACATGAAATTCATCAAGGAAGACGCCGTAGTTTTTCTACCCAAGTAGAAATTGAGAGATTGGGAGATTGTATCTGTGACAAAAAACTAAGTACATATGTTAGTTTAACGACAACATTATCAAGACGTTTTACATTTCGTTTGTCTATTACCCAACATTGAAGAATTCCCGTCCGCCTTCGCAATACAGGAAAATACTTGTTAACAATAGCAATATGCTTCACGACGAAAATAATAAACAAAAACTTCAAATTCTCAAGGCCCGCTATATCAAAAGCAACCAACACTCAAAAAAAAATTATTACAAGTGTAGCAACAAAGATTTGAAGTACAATCAACCAACATTTTTAATATTTTTAAATAATTCTATGAGAGCGTGTTTAAACGTGTTTTTAAAAATCACCATAACGACGATGACAATTACAATAAGTTTGTCGTTGTAATGCATCACTGAGGATGATCTCGGAAGAGATCGAAAGTACTTGGTTAAGAAAAATTTATTTTCGTTCTCATTACATTCGGTATATATATGAAGAAATATATTTTTAAGTTGTGCTATATTTATGGGATAAACTGCTCAATATTAGAGATAGAGCGTATGTAAATATGAATATAAAAGTGAACATTGAATTCAACACTCAGAGGCGACAGGCTGTTTCATGCTAGACGCAATGTCAGGCCGCGAATACTGGACTTTTTCCTCGACTATTTATATATAATGGTCAGTGGTGGATTGTGGGTAATCTATTCTGGTGTTTATTTTTCGCCTCTGAGTGTTGACTTGAATGTTCGCTTTCATATATATATATATATATATATATATATATATATATATATATATATATATATATATATATATATAATACCTTACACATTAATTGCACAGCTTCGATCGACAGATTTTATATTTTACATCTTAACACCAAAAAACTGATCAAAGAACTAGAAAGGATTATTATAAAAATAAATACACATAATATGTCTATATCATTCAATGAGTCACACGTACACATATATATATATATATAATGTCTTCTACCTACAGATCTGTTTCGATGTATCACAGCTCATCAGTGTGTCTAGACATCCGATTGCTTCAAGACGGAATCGAAAACAGACCGATTTGGCATCAGTCGGAGTTTCTACCTCTGAGCTATCAGCTCACGCCAGAGGCAAAGGGAAATTCTAGCATATTATTTTTATGAATGTAAACAAACACCAGATACCCATAGTGCTCGATCCGTTTTAATGAAGAGCTTTGCGCTAGCGGAGACGGCTGCTGTTTAGAATTGTTCTATCTTTCTCAACAGAGCCCAACCGAAATTACCGAGAGCATATATATATATATATACTAACAGTAATACTCGTTTGGAAAAAAGCACCGATAGCTTAACTTGTAGATATGTCAAAACAAATCGGTACCCTAGAAAAACATTGGAAATAAAAAAAGAAAGAACTAAAAACATCAGAACAGGTCCAAACAATCGCTTAGTGCCTTAAGTCTTTAGTCCAAAGAAAAACAAAGCAAGCGAGGAGTAAGACTAAATTGTAGAGTGCTCAGTACACTAAGTAGAGCGGGAATAACTAAGTTTTATATATATATATATATATATATATATATATATATATATATATATATATATATATATATATATATATATATATATATATAAAGGTAATAAATGCGTTGGTATATAATCCAAGTGGACCCTTAATAAAAAATATTAACATTGATCCACAAAAAGACCTCAATGTATTTATTATTACGGAGCCAATAGATAGTATAACACAATAAATTCTCAAATTACCTCATATTTCACCGAGGAAGACTTAGTCAGTCTTATACAACCCCGCTATATAGAGTCGGTTGAAATGGATCTATCCCCCATATGATGTAATTCTGGAATTATATATATATATATATATATATATATATATATATATATATATATAATCCTTTGTTTCCTGTGCCATTAAACATTGCCAATGGTCAACCCTAGCTGAGAACCGTGACGCCTGGCGTCTCACCACCAGCCATTCTGTCTCTTTCTTTGAAAATATCTGCAGAGCCGCTCTCAAGGACAAGAGGCAGAGGATGAAGTACTGCAATGCTATGCCATCGAGCCCAGTCCAGACTTTTAGCTGCAACTACTGTGACCGAATATGCCTGTCCCGCATTGGACTTATCAGGAACAAACGTACTTGCAAGCGACATGTACAGACTCCCTCGTGATCTTCGTTTTGCGAAGCCCATCCATGATTATATATATATATATATATATATATATATATATATATATATATATATATATATATATATATATATATGTCTGTGTGTGTGTGTGAGCTCAATCCGAAAGATGCATGTATTCACGCATAATAGCATTACATAAACATTGGCAGGAATATTAGGCAGTACTTGTAAATAAACATGACATCACTTTGTCGGAAGTACAAAAACTTATCAAAACAACACCCCAACGTCCAATATAATATATGCCACATTTGGCGATCAGCAGAAGAAAAAAGACATTCTTATTTTCATCTTGCAAGGCCATCCCCCCAAAAAAACAACTTTGTGATATTTCCCTTGCTTTTTACGTTCAGTCTTAAAGGATTGGACTTACTCGGTCAGACAACATGAACATATGTAGATATTTACGAAGCTTAACTTCGCTCTCGTACAAAACCACAAGACTGAACTCACTGCCAATGCTCTTCGAGAATGGTTTCTTAATCAGGATTAACAGACACGCTGACATACACATATGTATGTGTGTATGCTTGTGTGTGTGTATAATGTGCAGAAAATTACTGACTCTTTTTTTCGCTAAAAAGAAACTGAATACACAGTTGAATATCATTCAAGGACCTGGCAATGGCTACATTCTTCTTTTTTCTTTATCGTTTTAATCTTTTTAAGATTTTATGAATGTTACAAATCAAAATAATAACGAATGAAACTGATGCCTGTGCCTACCAAAGAGTAAATAACACCGCACGACACAAAAGATTAAACAGTTTAAGTTGAACTTGGTACGCTACTTTCATATTTAATTTCACTCTCTGTCTTTCTTATATATATATATATATATATATATATATATATATATATATATATATATATATATATATATACTTGAATTTACACACTTAATTATTTATTTCTACCATTTTTATATTCAATGCATTTAAAATGTTAATTTTTTGTAGTTGCTTTGTGTCTTTTTGTCAATAGCACGAGACTTTATTAACGTTAAAAAAAATAAAACTTTTATTTAACATACGAAAAAATGTCCTGTTCATAATTAATCATATATTTTCTTAAAACTAAATGACACGATCTTTATTTCTTTTTTGCATCCTGCAAGTGGGTTTTGTCAATGTTTGTTGCAGTAGGCAGTTATCCTGATGACGTCTTTGATGGTTAGTGGAGTGGACCAACCTGTCCCACATTCTTGCAAATCGGTAAAGAGAACCGACCTCAAAAGCTTCTTCCCCTATTGAAGTCGGTAAATGGTCAGTGATTGCGATGAATGTGAGCGGGATTGTCCTCCGTTTTGGTACCGGCTTTTGATCATTTATTTCACTTATCCAAGTAGTTTGTTTTGTTATATTGCTCTTTTTCGACGTACAACGTTGTCTGGTCCATTAATTAAAAAAAAAATACAAATCGCCGTTTTTAAACGAGGGTACATTGCTCTTTAGATTAAAGATCTCCCCTTTCTTTCTCCTAACATCCCTCTAAGCCCCAAGCTTCATTTTTACGTCATCTGACCAGAGAAGTAAAAATCAAAAGCTTTTATCTTTTCACGGGTGATCTTTTGCAAAGGTTATACAAGCTTCTGTGTACATTGTTTAGAGAAGTAGTATCCTTAGTCTGCATGCAAAGAGGCCATATTTGTGCTTTGTCTGCTGAAGTCGCTGCCTTGTTAGAGTGATGGCAGATTCTTCAGAATGGCGTTGGTTATAATCCTTTGTTGTGTCGCAGCAATCTTCTTGCCAGCCGATAAGAAGCTATTCGTTTCTGACCACTTTTTTTTTAGCATTTTGATATTGTTTTGAATTTTTATTTCTTTGTAAGTCACTTCAACCAACTCTTTTGTCTACTGGGCTATCTTTTCTTGGGGAAGTAATCCAAAAGTGACTTGACCCAAAGAGTTGTGAGTTCAATACCTGGCCACAACAGAGCTGAATAAAAACTTGTAGAGTTGAGTTACTAAAGGGAATTAACTGAAACCGAGATATCCAGAAAGGGCATGGCATGTGGAACTAGAACAATCTACTCCGGTGGACTAAATAAAGGGTTCAGTTCAAAATTCCAACATATATCACCTGAAGAAGGTCGGAGCGTACAACGGCCGAAACGTCGTGAATATGACAACAAAGATGAAGACAACAGTCCGAACAATGTAAGTAGTATAATCATGTATGTCTACTATCATCCTGGCCAGTATACAAAACTTATTACCTGCACCAAATATTATTTATGTTTGAAGCAGGTCAACGATAAAATCGTTACTCTCAATCAGGTCCGTGCAAAGCCAGAATTAAGCCCCCAATCTAAGTCGGAAATCTTGGTCGCATTTCAATCTGCTACTTAAACAATCAATACTAACACGCAAAATTTTAATATTTAATTTTTTTTTGTCAATGAAAAATATTTAAATATTTTTCATTGCAAAAAATTCCTGCAAGAAGTGACTCCGCAGACAACAGGAGATGGCCAGCATTAGAAACACTTTTTCTGATTAAAGGGTTAATAGACTCGGACCAGATGGTAAATTTAGACCGCTTTTTAATCTCTTTATTACGATGTTCGGGAAGCGAGTAAGTTTTACCAAAAGGAATATAAACATGTATATGTACAGCCCGTCTGAAGTTATTACGCAAATCATATAAACCTCAATAACTTGAATTTTCTTTGAAATATTTTTGTTAAATTTTAAAAAATTAATTTAAATGTCAAGCGCGAGCTAAATTTGTAGGTAGTCTGAACATGCTTTGTTGAAGTTAGTTGATTTATTATATAAAAATGTACATTCTGAAATTAGTAGGCAAAATCAGAATATCCTATTTTAC
The DNA here is from genome assembly GCA_964036315.1 of Acanthosepion esculentum. Lineage (NCBI taxonomy): Eukaryota > Metazoa > Mollusca > Cephalopoda > Sepiida > Sepiidae > Acanthosepion > Acanthosepion esculentum. The sequence goes on along the minus strand of OZ038497.1, from coordinate 35,401,250 downwards.
TTCAATAACAAGTTAATAAATCGGCAACAATTGATGAACACCTAGAACAAATAACAAACATATATAAGTCTTTGAAGCATTTAGATCTTAATGTAGTGACCTTTCTTCTCAATAACAGTCAGCAATCTATTATCCAGTGATTTTTTAAAAATATTTACTTCAGAACGTTCAATTTCCAATATGGTCATTCAGTTGTTTCCCATAGGCTTGCTTTGCTCTCATACAGTTTATACTTTGCTGTCATACTCTTTACATAATTTAATCGTCTCAATTGAACATAGATTTTCGATCGGATTCAATCAAGACTTGATGGAGATCATTCCCTTATCTTTTCTCCTGTAAACCTTTTATGCTAAAAAAAAAAACAGAATCAAGAGTAACCTTAGATACAGGAGAAAGAGCATTGTCGTGCATGAGTACACACTTCACTTTGAAACTGCGATGCTACGATTCAAAGAAAGTCTTGTCCATGAAATCGCAATGGTTAGCGCGGTTAACTCTTTCATGGACAAGAAATAAATGGTCCAATAATGGTTTAGTCGAAAAATCCAGTCCATATCATTATATTTCTACTTTCGTGCTGCCTTCATTTAAATCCAGGCCCGTCTGCATCGGATAAAATCCATCCATTTGCCCATCCATCAGGTCCACCGAATGTAAAACGAGATTCATCTTTGTAAATTACTTTAAAAGTCAATTTTGATGTATTTCTTCGCCCAGTTTTGACTCTTTAAAATATTTACTTTACTGTGAGGAGTTTGTCTATGGCATTTCTTGACAGATCCCAATTTGCGAAGTTTTCCACATCTTTTGTCCTTTTTTGAATCCCTCTATTTCAGCCTTTTCAAAGATCTGAATACTGGTCAAAAGTGTCTGTTTCACTATAACTCGCTTTACGTTCCCCTTGAGGAGACAAGTTGTTTAAGCCTTTTCCTTTGCTTCTAGTTCTCCACGTAATTATATTTCCAACAGTTCTCTTTACCTTTCGATGATCTCGCCAGTGTGAACATTCATCTCACTCAAAAATGTTGTCATTTTCTGTTTTTCCGCATTTGTTAGATTCTTCCCTTTACCCATGTTTAAACAGAGATTATATTATGGAGAAAATAGTTTTTATCAGATTTCAGAGGCCATATTAGTTAAATCGGCATAATAACTTCGGTCAGTCCATTTTCCTAAATTTCAAATATCTCAAAATATAACTTAAAAATGAGAGATCTTATAAAAAGGGTCGAAATGGAATAGTTTAAATTTGACAAACATTGTTTCAGAACTTTTTGAGTTATGGAGGTTTATGTGAGTTATATAATAGCTTCTGACGGGCTGAAAGTTAAAATGTAAATTGAATTTATTTAAATATTATTTTATCAAAAATGTAACCACATTCATTTTCAACGACTGCAACCCAACTGCGAGCAAAATGTTCACAGAAATTTGAGTTGTTTCCATAAAAACAATTTAAAGATTGTTTTCAACTTTGTTCCTGAATGTTCTGCCACTTATAAAATCTTGTAGCGACAGAAACAAATGAAAATTTGAAGGTACTACATCTGCTGAGTATAGAGGATGTGCAAGAAGTTCCCATCCAAACGATCTTATTTTCTTGACGAGTGTGCCATACGATTGTCATACTGGAGAATAAACATTTTTCTGTTTACTAGGCAAGACACTTTCGATATAATGTTTCATTTACCTGATAAAGTTTCTGCCGTTAAACACCTGAAGCAATGGTCCTTCCATGTTCCAATAACTCGTAATGGACGACATTTTCATATTATACAATAAATAATGCAAGAACTTTTGTAGATATCGTCCTGGTTTCTCGTTTTGATTTAAATCTTACAGGGAGGGTATGGCAGGTGACCTATCTGCAACTCAAGTGTCCTGGATTTGTTTCAATAGGAAACGGAAGGAAAAAAACACACGAGAAAAGCCAAACAACGTCTCACAATCCTAATACTGTATTTCACGCTATCTAATAAATACAACACACATTCTATTTATTTTATGAAAAAAAAACTTCAAACGTTTATAAAATAATTAAAAATAACAGAAAGCAATAAAATTTAAAACAGAACAAAACATGCGTAAGTAGCAAAGTTCAACTGTGTAAATAAAATTTATTCCACAATATTGTACGTCGGATCTAACGACGGTTCCCTTGGCCCATGGGGTGTACGCAGGTTCGAATCTTGTCAGAGAGAGCATGTTTTTCTTTAATAAGATTTCTCGAATGTTTAGGCCGGTTGACGAAAATAAATCAATGTACTGTTTAATGAATAAACAGAGCGTCTACTCAAATATAAGTATCGACTAAAACAATGATATTAACGTTTTAATATATGTCGGATAAATAAACGAAAAATCCGTTAATTCTTTAGAAAAAAAAAAAAATATATATATATATATATATATATATATATATATATATATATATATATATATATATATATATGTTTCATTAAAAACGACAGACAAGGTACTACGGTTAAGCTTTTTATTTAATTTTTCTTGTGTTCGTACAAGAGCTTTCTTTTCAGGTCATACCTTTAGCCATTATCAAGGATGATTCGTTTTTTCAGCTTAATTGAGTGTGTGCATTATGTATATGTTTTAGTGTGTAGTAGTGGTGTTTATGGAGAATATATATATATATATATATATATATATATATATATATATATATTCTTTCTACCTTAAGAATTTGAGTTGAAGGATATAAATTATAATTAATTATAATATTTTAGGCAACAATAATTAAATAAACAATTCTTAACACACAATTTAAATCATCACCATGAGAACGCGAATCTTATAACGGTCAGAATATATTCAATACCTTACAATACCACATGAAACGTTGTATATTATGTATATTCACTAATATATATATAGTCGGAGTGAGGGGAACTAATATTCGTACACATGAAATTTTTTAATTTATTGTTTATAACTAATGAATAAACATACTTTTCATATAATTAACTGTACAGAGAGGTATAATAACTAAATAGGCGTAGAAAACAAAAAAAGTTTCATATAATAAAAACAAATCCTATTTATCCATTTTAATGGGTGAAAAAAGTATTCGTACAATGCAAATATCAAATTTTAAAACTTTTAAATTGCTTTAATGCTCTAGATTATTCAAGTGGAATATTCTAGAATGTTCTAATAATGTTATCAGTAGTTATTTCTAGCTTAAAAATACAACCATAAATTCTGTAATTGATATTCGTGCAAGAAGGTTATCATCATGGCAAGAGAAAAAACAAATTGACAAATTCGCAAAAAGAACGGATTGTTAAGCTCTGGAAAGAAGGTAAAAGTTACAGGAAAATCTGACAACCTGAATATTCCATTTACTATCATTAGTTCATTCATCGCAAAATATAAAAAATCAAAAATGCGTCAAATTAAACAAAATTCGATAATTACTCGTCAAGAGTTGCAGGATGATTTGCCTTCATCGGCAATCTGTGTCACTAAACAGACAATAAGCAAGGAAATCCATAGGAACTATCTAAGGACACGCTTCCCTCGGAAAACTCTACGACTATTGAAAAGACACTGAGATGCCAGGTTGAAATTTGATGGTGATCATACGGATAAGAAAAAATCGTATTGGGAAAATATATTATGAACAGACTAAACCAAAATTGAGTTGTTTGTACGCAATTCTAGAAATCATATATGGAGGAAAAATTTCGATGCCTTCAAACACAGTTACAAAAGTGTAATTTGGTTCTGTCAGAATCATGGTCTGGGGATGTTTTTCCTGTAAAAAATACTGGCAACATATCAGCAATAGATGATAGAATTAATACCACAGCATTTCAAAATATTTTTAAGCAAATTTAATGGTTTCGGTTGAAAATCTTGAACTTCCTCCAGATTGGATCTTCCAACAAAATAACGATCCTAAGCACGCTGAAAAATCAGCGAAGAAATAAATGGCTTCCTGAAAATAATGTAAATATCCTGAAATGGTCAAGATAGTCCCCAGATTTAAACCAACTCGAGAATCTGTAGCGTTATTTGAAAATTCGAATTCAGTCGAGAGGTCCAACAAACATCCAAGATCTGAAGACCATATGCGAAGAAGAATGGAACTAAATACCAATTAAAATTTGCAAATCATTAATTGACAATAAGATTTTGGTTACTTTTAGAATTAAATAATGGCTATTCTACAAAGTATTAAATGAAGATTATGTATTCTTTTTTGTATTGTGCAACTACTTTTTCAGCCATTAAATTGGATTAATGGGATTCATTTCTATTAGTTGGATTTACAATAAATTAAAAATTTCCCAACACTATATATATATATATATATATATATATATATATATACATATATATATATCACAAATCTAATACGCCCAAAAAAAATATGTAAATTACTAAAATTTAACCGATTTGAAGGTGGTTAGATTCTTGCAAAGAAAGTGCTCAATATCAAAAACAGAGCAACATTAATCAAGATAACGAAAAGTTCAAATGACTTATATTTGGATCGACTTCAGTTTTTTCAGAAACAGTGGTTATCACATAACGAGATACCAGGACGATATCTACAAACGTCCTTGCTTCATGTATTGTAGAATATGAAAATGTCGTCCATTACGAGCTATTGGAACATGGAAGGACCATTGCTTCAGGTGTTTAACATCAGCAACTTTATCCGTTAGCACATATCATATTTAAATATAAAGAACGCTAATCAGATTCCCAAGAAATTTCAAGCATGTTCGTTGTTAAAAAAAAACAAAAAAAACAAAAACATTTAAAATTTAATGAATTCAATAGAATCGAAACTTGAACATAATTCTTTTTGCATATCTTTACTTATTTTTATATATATATATATATATAGAGAGAGAGAGAGAGAGAGAGAGAGAGAGAGAAAGAGAAAGAGAGAGAGTGAAAGAAAGGCACAAAGAGGCAGAGGGAGGGAGAGAGGGATAGAGAGAGAGAATTAATACAAATATAAATCTTGTTAATTAGCTGAGTGGTGTAACGTTCAGCATCCCAACTCCAGATTTTATAGACTGACCCTCCAGGAATCACCCGGCCCACTCGTAAGGGGGTATTAGCAATGGATTGGTCAGGGGTAGTGAAGAGCTCTCCGTAAAGCCAACAAATGATTTTAAAAAATTATCATGTTTTGCAATTTGAGAAGTGGGTCGAGACGAGAACTTTTCAACCTCTTCTTTCTCATATATACATACATATATATATATATATATATATATATATAGAGAGAGAGAGAGAGAGAGAGAGCGAGGTAAGATGAACCAGTTACAATTAGCAAAACAAGTGGAAATTGGCGTCTTTCGAGAAATAACGTCTCCTTGTTTTAAATAAGAAATGTCTGTCTCTGCAGAACAAATATTTTCCTGAAATACAATTTAGTCAACTTAAAAGCAATCATGTACAAACCTACTCACACACGAGCAAATAGACATATACGTTGCTAAACAATGCTCAGAAAGTAGCATCTTGTGCTATAGGTGTGGCCCAGTAAGTAAATGTAGACAAAAACTTTGTGAAACGCATATGTAACCATGTCACATACTTCTCCAGGAATAAGAATTTGAACATGATGTATATAACAATATGACAAGTGCCAACAATCCTTTATTCGCTGACTCAACTGAGAAAACATTTCTTTCAAGATATGAAATAATACTGGGACGAAAAGTGTTGTACGTTTGCAGAACGAATTTAGTCAATCTTTTCATATGCACGAGTGATTGCGTCCAAAACAGAGCTACATTTCAGATGTCTAATGAACGATCTGAAAATAAGTTCTCTGTCCGATCAATTTCACAGATCTATATTCTGGTATTTGGCCATAGCAGTACGTTTCCTGAAAGGCTGATCGAGTCGGAAATGCATTTGCCCGGAGAAAATCATAATCATCATAATCATTATCTTTCTTCTTCTTCTTCTTCTTCTTCTTCTTCTTCTTCTTCTTCTTCTTCTTCTTCTTCTTCTTGCTAAGTCTCGAAAAAAACACTATATAAAATCCACTATTTCTTTTATCTATAATGTTGAATGTGTTAAAATTATTCAACTTTTTAACACGAAAAAACTTAAGTTGATGTGTAAAAAATTACCACAAAATATTTTTGATTTATTTAAGATAAGATTATTTAAGATATGACATGTCTCTAATTTGTATTTAGATAGATTGTATTTATTTCCAAATTTTCTAGTTGAATTGTTCATCTATATTCCATATGATCCATTATTGTACATAATTAGGTTACAATAAAATTTGTATTCTATATGAATACTACCTTATGAAAATTGCGATGTAGTAGAGTGTGGACTGTATAATAGATTCGGGGGTATCATACATTCGGGGGATATTATAGACGCATGGATGCATTACGGGACCCTTGCTCCGGCCCTTCATACGAGTTATGGACGTTTTGTATTTCAACTTCTTCAATTTCTGACGAGAATCATTTAAAATATAACAAATATAATTTGAATAATAAATTTGAATTTAAATTTAAATATTTGAATTATACTTATTATATCCTCTCTTAGTTTAAGTATTATCCTTGAAACTGACTTTCACGTCAAGGTGATATAGGTATCAAACTACATCTAATCTTGTTCGACTGTGGGCGCTTTCAGATTAAAAGAAAAATGCCCTGTACATTCATTAAACATAAGACGTATATTGTACAAATCACCGTATGCAGAGATGTTGATAATTTTTTTACGTGTCTGGTTTGATCACAAATGCAAGCAAAGCAAAGATCGCAAATTTTGAACTTTTGAAATGGTAACAGAAAGAAAAAGAATTAAATAAAAGAAAGAAAGAAAGTGTGAAAGAAAGAAAGTGTGAAAGAAAGAAAGAAAGAAAGAAAGAAAGAAAGAAAGAAAGAAAGAAAGAAAGAAAGAAAGAAAGAAAGAAAGAAAAGGAAGACATAGAAGACACGGAGAAAGAAAGAAATCAGTGATACAAAGAAATACATTAATAGATGAAAGAAAGAAAGAAAGAAAGAAAGAAAGAAAGAAAGAAAGAAAGAAAGAAAGAAAGAAAGAGATGAAGGAAGAAAGAAAGGAATAGAAGAAACAAAGAAGAAAGACAGAAAGAATGAAAGAGAGACATATAGAAAGGGTGAAAGAAACTTATAGAAGAGGGAGAAAAAAAAAGAAGACTAAATAGAAGAAAGAAAGAGATGAGACAAAGAAAGAAAGGAATAGAAGAAAGAGATAGAAGAAACGAAGCAAGAAAGAAAGAAAAGAAATAAAGTGAAAGAAAAAACGAATAAATAAATAAATAGAAGAGACAACGAAAGAAAAAAAGAAAGAAATGAACAAATAATGAATCAAAGAAGGAAAATAATGAATTAAGTAAAAGAAAATGAATGAATAAGGAAAAGGGAAAAACGAAATGAAAATCAAAAGATATAAACTTCAAGAAGAATCCCGGAAGATCAAATGAAAATGAAAGAAGTCGTGTAAAACATGAAGGAATGATTGAATAAAGAAAGAAAGAAAGAAAGTGTGAAAGAAAGAAAGAAAGAAAGAAAGTGTGAAAGAAAGAAAAAGAAATTATAAAAGAAACAGAATACTAAAAGAAGTATTGAAGAAAGTCAAAATTAAAAAAGGTAAGCGAACGAGCCATGCTTTACTGACCATGCTGAAAAGCCACACCTAAATGTTTAGCCAAAAATCTAAAAAAAAAAAAAAAGAAAAATTGTTCAACATTTGAATTCACTCCTTTCTTCGTCTCTGGGTTCGTCGCTTGACTCCCAACCCCTGATCCGTTCTCCTCTGCCATCACCATCTTTTTTGCCTCTTTGTTCTTCGATTCTGGCAGGGCGTCTGGGGACGCTACAAAGATTTTGTTGGGGGTCAAAGAATGAGTCGAGCGTCAACGATTTGTGCAGAAAACTGTCTGCGGTCTGCGGACGCCGGTGACTGGAAATGCGATCTTCCACATCTGGAGCTCATCGCCAACGAATGTTGACAAAACTCAGATAGATAGATAGATAGATAGATAGATAGATAGATAGATAGATAGATAGATAGAGGTGGGAAGGGAGAGAAAGAAGCGGTATTATCGCTAAAGAAATCATTCTTGCACCGCAAAAAAATACGCATTCACACAAACATGAGAGGCCTCGTATCATTTGGCGTTAACTGTCTATCATGTATGCGTATCTATATTCATACTCAACGGCTGACGTGTGCGAATATAAATTTCAACAACACGTACACATATCAGAGCTTAGATTCCGAGAATTTAGGAGTGATTTCCACACTTAGTATTTGCCCGCTTATGACCAGCAGGATACGTAGGGAAGGCTTTTTTTTCCAGATCGGCAACAGGAAAAATATGCTAACCCGAGGGAGCTCCGGTTTTACTACGTTACCTCTTCTCAAACTTTGTGGGTTTCATTAGATAGGGAGATTATCAGAGAACTTATCTCTTTTCAGTAGTCTTTGTTACACATTGGCATTAGTCGGTGCCCCAAGAAATTAGGGTTATAACGTAAGGCTACTACAGAAGAAAGATTTATTCTCCCATTTGCATTTCCCTCATTATGGGCATTATTATATCCGTGGTATAATAACACCAGAATGAAATGGCTAAAAGGAAAAGGAATGACAAACATGCTTTGTTCTCAGAGAGGCCTTTATACAACCAAGGCATACAAAAACTATATTAACATATATATATATATATATATATATATATATATATATATATATATGTGTGTGTGTGTGTGTCCCACGCGGAGAAAAATGTATGTCATATATATCTACCTAGCAAAACATGGTGTAAGAAGAAACAAAAATGAAGTGTCATACTTATAACGTGGAAATATTCCTGTGTCTCGAGAAACCATGTTTAGGATTTTCCGGGCGAGGGCATATTTCACGAACGAGAAACACCGAATCTTGGGTTGTTCTGAATTGAGAACTGCAAGATGGAGTTATATCTGGAAAAGATATATCCCCAAAAGGGAAACGTCACCTTGAACTTGTAAGCTACCGGAGAGGCTGATTTAGCCTCAGAAAGAAGAAAGCAATCTCACTTGGTGACTGCTGTAAACAGACTGAATTTGATTTTGCTTGCCTCTGTCCTCACTTTATAGAGTGACCTCATTAAGCGTCCGTCACGTGACCCACGCGACTTATCTCCAGCAGAGGGAGATAATCGCCTCCTGTATACCTACATGTTTTTTGTAAGTTTTCTAGCTATGCTGTGACGGTCCCCTGCTCCGACCGTCAGAGACCAGTTCATTAAAGAAGGACCTAGTATTCTCACCACATAGCCTGCCTATCTCATATGAGCTTTTACAGCATAGCTTCTATGCTTGCAACGGTGGGTGGAGAACTTCAGTGTTTGTGTGGAAGTCACCGCAGTTCATATTTAGAGTAATGAAGGATTAACGCCCATGAAAGCGTTCGAGGGAGTGGGGATAGCAGAGTTGACCCCATAAACGAGATTAGACAACACACTGGTTGTGTAAACTCTTACGTCTGTGTATTTCTTTGATTTCCTATTGCTTCAAACATTAATATAAACTACCAAAGTGTTGTTTGATTTTGTTAGTCTATGTAACTCTATTGGCGTCAGACAGTATTTTATTACATTTAAAATACTGTAAGTTAAGTTATGATAGGAATAAATAAATATAGTAAATAAATATTAAGCAATAAATGTGAATTAAAGTTTTGGCCATATTTTCGCCACTTCATTTAAAATTAACTTCAAATCAAAATAGTATACAAAGGGTGTTTCATTAAGACGGATCAAATTCAGCAGTAAATAAATCAGTGTCATTGGTGAAAATTTATTTATTTCTCTGTTGGATCATGTTATTTAAGTCATGGCAAATATGTGTGAAAAATAATATCGCCCAAATGTCCGCCTAGGCTTCGGCGGCACACCTCCACTCGATGGTCAAAATTTCTTATGACGTCTCTGCATAGTTGCTCCTCGATCTCACCAGTATGCCTTATTATCTCATCCTTCAGTCGTTGAATTGTTGTTGGCTTGTTGGCGTAAGTCTTACTATTGAGATGACCCCAAAGGAAGAAATCTAAAGGAGTCAAGTCGCACGATCGTGGTGGCCAATTGACTTCGCTGTTTCCAGACATGAAGCCACCTGGGAACTTCTCATTGCACTTGTTTGAACGTCCATTTTCGTAATAGGCGTCGATAACTTCAACACGTTGTTTGATTGTTAATCTTTCCATGGTTGAAATTGACAAAGACGTAAGTTGTTAAATCTGAAAGGAAAAGAAGGAAAACTTAGACGCTTAAACTTAATCCACATTAAAAATCGGTCCACACTTTATTATCTTTTAGATAGTTGCAATGGGCAAAACACTATATCAAACTCTGGAATAAAGATGATATAATAACAGCCAATGGTGAAGAGTCGGTTTGAAACCGAGTAATGCAGTCCGTGGTGACCGTTAATGATAACGAGAGGAAACAATTCAATCGACAAATAAGATATATAAAATATATTTATTTGTAAATTAACTCAATTGTTTATTTCGTTTTGGACAATTCATCCATCGATCACTGTGTTGTATAAAATATCGTCACCACTCTCTGCCTTCTTCTTTTAAAAGTCCTGGGTATGACGATAGACTACATCCGGCAGCAAGGCCTCTGATCGGGAAATTAGAGGTTTTGAGGAGTATGGAACCACCTCTTAATTGCTGTTGTTCCCAGGTCCACCCTGACCCGAAGTGGTAACACCTGTTAAGATCCCAGCTATGGGCAAATTGTGAACCTCCAAACAAAACGCTATAAAAGTATAAAAGTGTATTTTATAGCAAAAATACCAGCAATACATTATTATATTAAAAAATTACCAACAATACCTATTTATAATTGTTATAGTCCAATATCCTCGCACCACGGTTATGGTCCAACGTAGAACTATGGAAAAACAACACGAACACAAGATATATTACAACAGAAATATAATACAAGAAGTTGAAGGTGTTAGTATTAACTGTCAGTCTGGCTTAGAGTGAACTAATATGTCTTGACTCGTTAGGTCTCAACTCATTCCTCTTCCATCTCTCTCAGAGAGGCGCAGTATTTATAAACTCAGGGAGAGTCCATTATCGTTATAGGTAAGTTCCAATAACATCCCCCTTCCAAAGCTTTTGCGTCACAGGGGTCTTTAGTATTTTTTCTCTTTGGATTTATTACCAAAGGCCCTGTGACTTTTCTTTTCCTGGTCGATTTTCGTGGTTCAAACATTGTTTGAGGCCTTTGCATATCGAATGTATCGAATATGGTATCCATCACTTCTTCCTGAGGTGAACCGTTAGAATCATCCAACAGTCTCTTTCTTATTTGATTTACATGTCTTTTATGCGAGAATTTCAGGCCCTCCAATGTGTAAACCATGTTCCCGATTATTTTTCTAATTGTACCTTGCTCCCAGTAGGATGTATTGTTTTTTATACGTTTTGAAAAAAACTTTCTCTCCTGGGTAGAATTTTCTTTGTGGTACGCATGACATTGGTATTTGTTTTGTTTGTTTTGGTAGCAATTTGTCAAATACTGATCTGATTTTCCGCGCGAACATCACTTCCGCGGGTGATAATGCCGATGGCGTAGCACTGTTTGGAGTAATTCGATATACTTGTAAAAATTGTTGCAACGCCTTTTCTGTAAGCTACCGACCTAGCAATTTTTATCGGTTCTGAACATGGTTGGTTTGTTCAATTTTCTCCATGTTTGTACGTTAATAATAGTTAAATCCGTACCAGAATCCAATTGTAGTCTGACTTTTCTGTTTAACATTTCTACTTGGACGTATTTTCGTATGTTTGTCTCGTACGCTTGGTCAGTCCTAGTGACTCTTATTCTGCTTTTGCTTTCTTTCCTAGTCCAACAATGAGAACTTTTATGACCCACTTTTTTGCACGACAGACAAGTCTTAAAGCGGTATAGACAATCTTTATACCAATGCAAAGTCCCACAGCGATAGCATGGACTGGGTGGTAGTTTTTTCTGATATTGACTTTTTGAAGTAGAAAATTTTTTGGACCTGTTTTTGAGGAGGGAACATTGGTTTGGTTTATTTTTGAGGAGGGACAAAAACGTGTTTGTCGTTGTACTTTACGTATGTGAGCGATACCAGACTCTTCTATATCTTTCGAGTCCTTCTTTACGCTTATACATCTCTGACAGTCTTCAGTCAATTTTTGTAGCGTCAATTCTGGTTCACTCTCCAGTTTTGTAAGAATTCTGCGTCTGATCTCCACGTCTTTATTCGAAACCAAGCCTTGAACGAATATTAAACATTTAAAATTGTCCGGGCTGAGTTCAGATAACTTAAAGTGATCACAATGTTTGTTTACAATGGAAGCGAATGTGATATAATCTTCGATGTCCTTCTTTGTTAGATTCAGACATTTCCATCTTTTATGGAATAATGAGGTAAGTGGGCTAAAATGTTCTGTTAACAGTTTTATGGCTTCCTTGAAGGTTAACTCATTTGTTTTCCTCGGTAGGATGTAGTCTACGGATTTAGTGTATTCGCATGACCCTAATTTTCTTAGTAGTAGACGTACTTTTCTCGCGTCTGACCAATTCCCGCAATCGAACTCATATAAATCTTCGTACCTTCTGAAGTAAGCTGCGAAGGTTTTGTCTTCGTCCGGTGAATACGTGAAGTCTTCGATAGATCTCCATATAGCATTTTGCGATAGAACTGTTTCATTCTCGGAATTTTGCCCTTTATTTGTTATTACCCGTAGCAATAATTCTTGTAGTTCAAGATGCTTCTGTTCGTTTTTCTGTTGCTGCTCAAATTGTATTTTCATAAGTTCCAATATGGTTGCCTTAAAGTCTTCCATATTTTTTGTAATTGTGTGTAAGTATTTTTCTTTTAGTTTAGTCTTTGTTACTACTGTAAAGTTGGTGTCCAAAAAGAATTTTTTTTTTATGTTCGCGTATAACTTGTTTTTTTTTTCTCAGTACCTACGTCGCCTCTGTTACGGACGACCGATAGTAAAAGATTTTTTTGTAGATTCTCCACGTAGAACTTGTTTCTTGCGTATACTTTTTTGGTTTCTTCGCGTAGAGTTTGTTTCTTCAGTCCTCGTCGCCACAGTTATGGTCCAATATCCTCGCACCACTGTTATGGTCCAAGGTAGAACCAAGGAAGAACAACACGAACACAAGAGTAGTAAATGACAAAGATATATTACAACAGAAATATAATACAAGAAGTTGAAGGTGTTAGTATTAACTGTCAGTCTGGTTTAGAGTGAACTAATATGTCTTGACTCGTTAGGTCTCGACTCATTTCTCTTCCCTCTCTCTCAGAGAGGCCCAGTATTTATAGAGTCAGGAAGAGTCCATTATCGTTATAGGTAAGTTCCCATAACAATAATAAAATTACCAACAGTTCATATTTAAAGCAAGATGACCAAAAATACATTTTATCTGTAGCTGAAGTCATAAAATTGTGTTCAAAATATTTAGATTTTGGCATTAAATAACCAATGGAGGTCGATATGCCGCTAAACAAGACCATCCTACCAATCTTCCTTTTTTAAAAAAAGGCTTTCATTCATGGAAATGAAACCAAATTACTCTATCTTTATTTTGAAAACTAGAAGTTTAATCCATTGTTGTTTTCTTATTTCTTTTTCCTTTCACTCAGCCCTAACCTTCCTTCAATCGATTTCTTTGTCTGTGCATAGGAGTAGATAGTTTTGCCTACTGTCCGGTTCACACTCCTCTCCGGACTTTTCAACAGGATTCATCCTTTGTTTCCTGTTTAGAAATGCGTTTCCGGTTCCTTCACCTCTGTACTTCTGACGTCTCCGCCTGGACTCTGACATTTTATTTTGTAATAATTATTATTATTTTACTTTCCCAATAAGAGTAGATAGGTTTGCCTATCGTCCGGTTCACACTCCTCTCCGGTCTTTTGAACGGGAGTAGATATTCATTCCTTGTTTCTTGTTTAGGATTGGGTTTCTGCTTCCTTAAACTCTATACTCCCAACGTCTCCGCCTGAACTCTGAATTTTTATTCGCTAATTAAAATTTGACCTCTTCAAGTCTAGAATTAGCTGCCTATCTTTCCTGTTATCTTGGCCTTTCTTACGTTAATACAACTCTACACAGTAACCCTCCACCTTGAGTGGCTCTTGGGCCTTGTATTGGGTGAACGTTAATAAAAAAAAATTCAAAACTGGCACAAGACTGATATACGAAAGCAGATTTTCTTTGCCTTTTAGCTACAGTATGATTACACGTGGTTGCACTGGAGAGAAACCTTTAAAACGAGACTTTTAAAAAGTCTTGCTCTATAAAGATCTTTAACACAGTTGTTCTCTATCTGGATAAATCAAGACGTAGGCAAGTGAGGAAATCACCTTGTAAATGAAAACTGTCACCGAATTCCAATGCCATCTATAGAAGAAACGAAAAAAGAAATAGGTGTAATTATCCCTTAAAAAATCACCCAAGATATTTGTTGCCTCATGTGACCGGCAACGACAAAAAACGTACATTTTCCTAAAGAGTAGTTGAGAACGTGTCCAGTTCGCCCCCAAAAGTGAGCTTCGAACGGCAATCTAAATCAATATTGAGCGACGACTTGAAATATAACATATTTGAGTTTGATACTCACAGATATTTTATAAAGGTAGGCAAAGAACACGACCCGTGCTGCATTAGAGTAATGATTAGACAATGGTTAGATTGGTTGGTTGTTTTTGTTTAGTGGCATATCAACACCTCTATGGGTTATTTAATGCCGAAATCAAAATATTTTGAACGCAATACAATGGTTAGAGAATGTCATGGTGAGTAATTGCATGCGTGGAGACGGTTTTGTTTCGTTGTTATGGGAATTATGGAGAGTTTTATCTAGAAAAATACAACAATAGGCTCCCAAATCATACGGAACGCTTGTGGGTTTCTCTGCATGATAAGGCATTTTTCAGCGCGCCCACGTCGCTACTAAATATGACAAAAGGTCGCAGTTTAAGGTGTGTTTAATGGCAATAACGTGGGAAAATTTCACAAGCCCCTTCGTCACTTGCTATTTTGGGGACGCCTCAGCCTTCGGGAAATAAACCTAGTCCCTTCCTGATAGAGAGGAAAGGATCCCTGTAGCCTTGGCTTAATATTTCTGATACTTCCCCGTTATGTGCCAGCTACAGACTATTGATAATGATTGACATTGCATTTTAATTTTTGACCTTCAAAATTTTTAATGCAATCTCAAAGGTTATCTTCTGTCTTCTTAATTCTTGTTCTTTTATTATCCTCTCTCCTTAATAGTATATTTTTCTCGTATTCTCTAACATTAAGTAACCGCTCGCGTCTCAGAGACTTTATTAGACTTGTCTGGAGTGAGATCATTAAAAAAAATAATGCAATGCCAATTTCCACGTTCTGCCTTTCTGTTCTTTTATTGTCCTTTCTCCTCAAGAAAGCCCTCTCACTCTCTTCCATTCCCAGTAGCCACTTGCATCTTAGTGGCATTATCGCCCTTCTTGGAGTAAAATGATTTTTTCAAAAGTAGCATTGAAGTTAATAAACACTGCGGGGTTGGTGTGACATCATGGTCCGATTGCTTGACCGCAACATCACCGAAAAATTAAACTGTCGAAAAAGTAACCTTTGACACAATAATGGGAATGATCTTGAAACTATGGCAGAATTTCGGATGTGCGGTGATGTAATGGATATCGGTTCGGCATGAGAAATCAGAGGTCCGAGTTCGAATTACAGTCATGTTCTTTACATTCACTTACGCGCAAATACCCTTGGAAAACGTATGAATCATCTTCTTTTTCACCCAGCTGGGAATCCATATCTTCCTCTCCAGCTTCACCCCAGTAAGAAAGACTGTGTCGTGTAGCCTTGGTTGGCAGCCATTCCAGGTAAAGGAAAAAAATCTAAATGAAACCAACCTGGAGAAGGTTGGTTTTGCCAAGCTGTCTTGATCCAAGACACACCTTTGCTGCTACGGTTGCAGTACATGTGTACCACCTCAAGGGTTAAGGGACTCGTGATCTTACGAATTTGGGAGGAAATTTAGTTGCAATCAGTATAAAATCTAATTACATCAGTGCCTCGTAGACATGATGCTGTATTTAAAAATGCCAGTGACTGCATAACTATTTGTGCTTGTTTTTTTTCTATTAATACTTTTATATATTTTTTCAGTCATTTCAACCCACTCAAGGCAATAAAGCCACTAGGATGCAAGGGGTTGCTGAGTGTTTGAGAATATGAGAAAAAAGCACTATTAAGGAGAGAGGATAATAAAAGGACAAGAATTAAGAAGATAGAAGATAACAATTGACATTGCATTTAAACTTTTGAAGATTAAATTTGAATGGGAAGCAGGATTCTACAAACGAGAAGTAGGAGAAGAAAAACGTTAGCACAGAAATTACTTACATCTAATCATTTCAACTGAAAATGCTGAAATCTAGCAGCCAATCTAGTATTGTGTTTAAATTCAAAATGTCCATAGCGGAAAGTTCATCAGAACATTTGCCATAAAAAGAATTTATAGAAAAGGAACAGGGAAGCGACATGACAACGGTTGGAAAGTGATTGGAGCCGAGATGCCAGACCAGGACCAATAACATTGTGGATACTTCTTTGTATTTTATCAAGAATCTCTAAATATATAACAGGAGTACCAGTCGAGATATGACAGCAAGATTCAAACAAGGACGAATATTTGTACGTATTTGTTATCTTTTGAAAATGCCAGATAATTGGCGTGATAGTATTTTTGACAAATGTGCTACAGTCATAAACGTTAAAGTATATATCAATATGCTCATCATCAACGTCCTCATCATCAACGTCCTCATCATCAGTCCCATGACAGGGCGTGGATTTATGGTCGCTGTGCAACAGAGCAGCTGACTACTTCTCTCTAATTATCTGGGTTGAAAGCCGATGAGGTACTCATGCGAAAGTGACTTAAACAATCAGAACTAACGGTGTCGATCTCTCTCCATGTCAAGCTTTCTGCCCAGCAATTCTGTTTCATCACCGCTCTGATTGAATACATAGCCTATATGGGTGCCAAATCTATCCTCTGTGCCGACCGTTGACTTCAGTCTTGGAAGCTCTCTGTCCAGCAATGCGATTTCATCACCGCAATGACTGCATACGTAGCCTATATGCATTCCCAATCTATCCTCTTTGCTGAGCGCCTCTGTCCAGCAATTCTGTTTCATCACCGCTCTGATTGAATACATAGCCTATATGGGTGCCAAGTCTCTCCTCTGTGCCGACCGTTGACTTCAGTCTTGGAAGCTCTCTGTCCAGCAATGCCATTTCATCACCGCACTGACTGCACACGTAGTCCATATTGATGTCCTGTCAATCCCATTGTACCAAACTGTCGCTGACTTTACAAGAAGTTTGATCCATTCTTTGACATCAAATATTTTTTACAGTGGGTAAGAGTTCATATCAATTAAAAGGGCAAAATATACTTAAATTTGTCGGTGGTTTATAGGATATGACGAACTAATGCATCAATGATAATAATACCATACCATCCAAATGATGTAAATTTCAAATGTGGGTCAGAGTGCGTGACTCACTCAATTATATAAGAAAAATGAATGCGGAACTGGTATTGCAAATCAATTTGCAAGCTAAGTACATTCAGTGTATAGTTATATGAAAATGCTGAAGAAAGTCACTCTAAGTACAAAGGCATATGTGTACACGCATGGATAAGCATTATACATTTGTATGTAATTATGGCTTTGTGTGTATATGCGTGTGCAAGAGTGAATGCAATATGTAAATATGTGTGTGTCTGAGTGTGCGTAAAACTATATGTATGGTGTATTAAATATGGATGTATATGCATGTGTAAGAGTGAATACATTGCAGCTATTTTCAGTCATAGAAAACAAATATCTATGCGTTTACTCTCGAACGCATTCACATACATGCACACAAACATATGAATCATTGAATCTACACACACACACACACACACACACACACATATATATATATATATATATATATATATATGAAAACAAAAAGAAAGTTGACCTTAGCGAGGCGTTTCGTCCTCTAAATGGTTTTATCAAAGCAAATGTAATGATTTTATTTTGTAACAAGTATTTTTATACAAGAGCAGAAATGTTATTGTTTGTTTTTAATTTTTTGTGTAGGAGTGTTCATGAATATTTATCAGGTTAGCGGAAAAGTCAGGAAAGTTCATGGACCTGAGGTGATACATACACTTTAATGCCTAACAAACGAAAGTGAGTAGAAGACTTTTTTAAATTATATATATATATATATATATATATATATATATATATATATATATATATATATATATATATATATATATATATACGAAAGTGAGTAGAAGACATTTTTGTTTACATTTGTAAAAACAATACGCTAGATTTAATTATGTAATTCTACCGAGTGAAGATAGCTCTGGCTGACACAGAATTAGTTGTGTTTCAATCCTGGCTTGAGGCATGCGGAAGTCTAGTCGCACTGAGGAGCTGTGATACAGCGAAACAGTACTGTCTGTGAATGACATAATTTAGCTCTTGAAAATACATTTCAATTGAGCACTGTTGAGTGATAAGCTAATTCTATAAACAACAGCCACCTGCACTAATGCAAAGCTCTTCAGTAAAATGGATGGCGCACGTTGGCTGATTGGCATTTGTTTACTTTTGTAAAAACAATACGCTAGATTTAGTTGTGTAACTCTACCGAGTGAAGATAGCTCTGGCTGACACAAAATTAGTTGTGTTTCAATCCTGGCTTGAGGCATGCGGAAGTCTAGTCGCACTGAGGAGCTGTGATACAGCGAAACAGTACTGTCTGTGAATGACATAATATATATATATATATATATATATATATATATATATATATATTAATTTTGTAAGATAATTGGAAAATATTTTTGCTTTGTCATTTTTCACTGATTATCCGGTGGAATCATCAGCAAAGGAATTTTATTTCACAACAAAAAATTATAGTCATGCCATAACTGATCATCAAACGAGACATTTAAAAATGATGAATTCGAAATAGCATGGTCAAAATCGTTGTATTTGCGTAGTTCTCGGTGGATCAGCATTCATATACGAATATGCCTGCTGAAAATCTCTCGACTCGATTCGCTTTCCAAAATATTACCATCAGATGTTTTTCGGATGGTCTTCTCTGCCAATAGAACTCTAGAACCCCTCGTATATGTTGTCCTTTTTCGGACCTTTTCAGTGCCTCTTGTATTTGCTAGTATCCTTTCCGGAAATGTTCTATACGCCCTCGTATTTCCCTGTGCTCTTTCGTTACTTTTCAGCACCCCTCATATACTCGTGTACTTTTTTTTTTCATTCCGAAGTTTTCATCACTCCGTGTGCGGCATAAATATTTACCCTTTATTTAAACATAATGAATGATTTATTACTAGCTTAAAAGTCACCCTATCTGTCGGCAACTAAACTAGCTCCTGCGAGGGGGCTCTTGATTGACTCTTCGACTTGTTCAGGAGTTTGAGAGTCACCAAGCCTTTGCATATTCCCAACACTGGAAGCTCTCCTGGCTTACTGTTTGTTCTGGGTTTTCTCTTGCACGGGTCTTTCTTTTCCTCACCGCAGCCTTGTCTCCTTTGATTGCAATCTGGTCCTCTGTTGACGGAGATTTCTTCTTGTACGGCATACTGCTGTCGTATGTGATAGGCTATAATAAATTACAGAAGAACTCAAAACTGATCTCTGCATTTAAGTATTTCATCAATATTTAAGCTTACCTTTTAAAAGTTCAACGTTAATTCTCCTGTCGTCACTTAATTTAAAGACAATTTGATGTACGTAGGTCCTTACTTTCCGTACAAACAATTATTTTTATTTCATGGGTGACTTTTGCTGGATTTCGCGATTAATTTCAATTATTTTCTGATTTATTTCCAAGTAATAAAAATTGTTATCCTACGAAAAACATTTGTCGCAGAAATCACGTAAACATATCTCCAAAAACAATCGCAGTAATGAAAACTTGGGAACCCAAAATTTCAGGATTGTAGGTACGGATCTGGCTCGGAATGTTTTTAATTGGCCCACGGAGTTGGCTGATTCCAAAATGTTAAGATATGTTGGGCTACGGCTTCTAGGAGTAAAATTGAAACAGTGTAACACACTGATATTCGCATTTATTTATTTAGATTTAAAACTCAATTTAGACATAATATTCGTAAAAGTAATTTCACATTTTGCATAAACCATCCTGACATGGTTGAACTTTAATTAAATATGCCGGCTCAAACGAAACGTGATCAGTGTGTCGCATTGAAAATGACTGGTATGAAGAATTGTGAGCTGATAAAACAGTTAAATGTTTGCAGAAAAATGGTTTAATATCTGGAAAATGTTTTTTTCTTCTTCCTGTACCGTGTCCCCTCGGGGCGTAGGCAATCATGGCTCTCTACACTTTCCTGTCTGTTGTAGCTCTAAATAAACTTGAAAAATATTCCTCAATATATGACGTTTATAAGAACACCTCTTTTCTAGTGTTACAAAATCCATTTTCTTTTCTCTCTTTATAAAGCAAGAAAGAGCTTTTACGAATATAACTCTCGAAAGCACAGAATATGTTCTTACTCTTAGGATCAATTTAGACATAATATTCGTAAAAGTAATGTCACATTTACCTTGTCCCCTCGGAGCGTAGGCGATCATGGCTCTCTACACCTTCCTGTCTGTTGTAGCTCTAAATAAACTTTGTCTTTCTGTTATTCCTCATAAACCCTGTTCCGTCATACACTTACTCACACTCATTAAGTACGTTATGCGTTGTTTTCCTCTGTCCCTCTTGCCCTCTATCTGTCCCGTGAGTATTGAATTTTCCAAGCCCTCCTTCCTCATTATATACACGAAAAACTTTAACTGCCTCTGCCTGATGTTAAGTATAAGTTTGCTTTTTGCTTCCATTTTCTCCAAAACTTCGTCGATGCTCACATGTTCGGTCCACGGTATCCTCAGCAACCTTTCCGTAGAACGATATTTCTTCTGCTTTAAATCTCCAATTCATGTTTGAGATCGCCCAGCACTCACCGCCATTCAGGAGGACGCATATCACAGAAGCTGTTTATAATCTTTTCCTTGTTTCTAGCGAAATTTTTCTATTTCTTAGTATTTTTCTTAGTTTTTAGAACAATTTTCAGGTAAATAGGTTTATCGAGTCCAGTAGTTGTTATCGATCTTTCCAGTATTGATAACGGTTTCCTTTTGAACCTTTATTTGAACTAGCGTGGAATGTTAATGTTTTGATTATATCATTCTCTTAGAGTTGTATATGCTATCCATTTTAGTTGTTGCTGTTGGTTAATTCTTGAATGCTGTGGTTTCTATTATTTGGTACCTTTCTTTGTGATACATTATCTAGCGCCAGTTAACAATGTTCAAAGAAGTATGGTTTTTGTTTACACCCTCAGACGTTATTCCTTGAAAGCCATTTTTAACCATTGATCTTAGGAAGCGGTTGTATACAGCTGACAGATTAGATATTCCTGATTGGGTTTGACGCCAGGCATGACGTTCATATGAATGTCTCGATCTGACAAGGCTTTTTAAGAATATGACTCTAAGTTTCAAGTTCATATGTTTGTACTCTCTTCAAGCTTTTCAGCACACCCCATATATTCTTATACATTTTCCGAAATTTTCAGCCCCCACCTCATATATTCTTATACATTTTCCGAAATTTTCAGTATCCCCCCCATATATTCTTATACATTTCCGAAATTTTCAGTACCCCCATATATTCTTATACATTTTCCGAAATTTTCAGCACCCACATCATATATTCTTATACATTTTCCGAAATTTTCAGCACCCCTCCATATATTTTTATACATTTTCCGAAATTTTCAGTACCCCCCATATATTCTTATACATTTTCCGAAATTTTCAGCACCCACGTCATATATTCTTATACATTTTCCGAAATTTTCAGCACCCCCCCATATATTCTTATACATTTTCCGAAATTTTCAGCACCCCCCCCCATATATTCTTATACATTTTCCGAAATTTTCAGCACCCACCTCATATATTCTTATACATTTTCCAAAATTTTCAGCACCCCCCCCCATATATTCTTATACATTTTCCGAAATTTTCAGCACCTCCCATATATTCTTATACATTTTCAGAAATTTGCAGCACCACCCCCCAATATATTCTTATACATTTTCCGAATTTTTTAGCACCCACCTCATATATTTCTGCATTCACTTATCATATGATTAACGGTTTCGTTAAGACAAGCAGAAAACCCGCCCGCGACATGAGGGAATTTGCTGTCTTGTCTACCAAAAAGGTCTTAATGTAATTCTTTCCCACACTTATTCTGGGTTCATTTGAATAGAGTTTACTGTTAAAAAAAAATCTTATACGCAAAAGCTTTGTTCTCATTCGTTGTGGTTGCGTTATGCTTCAGCGAGATTTAAAAATCTCATCAAATCAGACAAATGGACATTATGGAATGACACAGCACATTTCGTCTCAACTGAATTGGCAGCAAAGCATAAAATATAAATGATTACGATAAAGTACAAAAGCTAGATCTATCCCAGACTTGATTTCGGGTCCTTGACTCTGGTTTCATGACAATCACCACACACTTCTAACATTGAAAAATATTCCTCAACATATGACGTTTATAAGAACACCTCTTTTCTAGTGTTACAAAATCCATTTTCTTTTCTTTTGCAATTGTTGTTATATATCATGTATCAAATGATTTTATGGCAGGATGATTTGGGAGACAAATATTGTTGAGTCATTTCTCTCTTTATGAAGCAAGAAAGAGTTTTTACGAATATAACTCCCGAAAACGCAGTAAATGTTCTTATTCTTAGGATGCTTGTGTCACATAAATTTTCAAGGTAAATATTATTGTGATTTGATATTTTGAGTCGTACGGATCAGTTTCAGAGTATTTATACCCAATATTATTTTTAAGTGAAAATGAATAGTTAATGTTTTAGCATAAGTCATATTGTTGGCTTCATTGCAAACCATATCTGGAAAAAGCACGCATCAGGAAAACTAACCGCAAAACAATATGGATTTTACTCTAAATATATTTGGAATTCTCAGAATGAGCAAAGGACAGGTATATTTTTTAATCAATTCACCCCAAACAAAGTGATTAAGCCGCTAAGATTCAAGGTTGCTACTCCATTTAAAAAACAAACATTGACCAGACAGTAGATGAATCTATCTACTTCCATTGAGGAAAAAATAAGTAGTAAATAAAATTTAGGCTCAGGCGTTAGAAATATAGAGTTGAAGTAGACTTTAGAAGGAACCTGAAACCCAACCCTAAACAGGAAACAAGGAATAAGACTAAAAAGATAAATGATTACGATAAACATTGGAGAGGTGTGTGAACTGGACATGTTAGTACTTCGTATGTCCATTCCACGAAGTCTTTCCTTGCAGATTGACCACAGATTCTCGACTGGATTTAAATCAGGAGAGTTTCCGGGCCAATCTATAGTACTTTGATTTGCTCACTGGTAAGGCTTGCCATTGTGTTCGTGAAGCGTTACATTTTTCGAACGTTTCCTAGGCGTAACATCCATCGCAGACAATGGCCGTATGCAACAAATCGACAGTCGAGGCAATAGTGTCCGGACGTGATGAAAACCTGATGCAATCACGGATGACGCAATATTTTTCAAGGCCAAACAAATTTCATCATACACCCCAAAAATAGATTCATATTACTGCACACCACTGCAAATGAACTAATCTGAAAAAATAAATCTATTGCATTCTGGCACTCCTGTGGGTCTAAAACTGTTTCAATTAATTTGCACAAAGGTAACGTTAAAGGGGCGGATTAAATATAATGTGTATAAGTCAAGATTAGATTACTGGACATCTTGTATTAGCAAAGCGTTAATGCCGTGGTAATAATTGACTCCTGTCTTAAATGATTACACATTAGTAAGATTAGGCTTTGATAATCGATAATCTGATGTTTCATAAAGAATTATCAAATTTTAAATCAGTCTCGTTAAAATCTACTAAATTAACCGCACGAACAAATAGTAAGTTTTGCGTATTAGGAATGAATTTTCCTTCTCGGCATTGACTACATTACAGACATAACTAATGAAATATACAACTGTGGTCATATATCGGAAGACCTAAACAGATCCATTTTCATAGCGCTGCCTAAGAAACCAGGTGCAAACGAATGTGAACTCCACTTGGCAATCAGCTTAATGAGCTATATAACAAAACTTATCATCCGACTCTTGATGAATAGAGCGCACAGAAGAATCAGACTGGACATGGGACAAAAACAGCGCGGGTTTGTTAAAGACACAGAAATAATGAATGCGATATTTATGCTCCGAATGATATCAGAAAGTGCAAAAGGGTGTTTACCTATATTTTACAGATTATGTAAAAGCATTTTATAAAGTACTTCACAAAGAACGACGAGGTAATCATAACATTTTTGGGAAATGTATTAGAATAATCCAGAGACTATGCAGACAGAAAATAGCCTGCATACGGATAGAAAATGAATTCAGTAAATATATAAAAACAGAAAGGTGTGTAAGACAAGGATGGGTCTTCTCGCCGGACTTATTCAACCAATACAGAGAGGCGATTCTGAGAGAATTAGAAGTCCTACCAAGATTTATTATTAGCAGCAAAAACCTTAACAACATAAGATATACAGATGACACAGTTTTGATAGCAGACACAGAAAGGAAACTACAAGAATTCCTTCAGAATGTAGTGAAGCAAAGCGAGAAGAAAGGATTAAATACCAATTCCAAGAAGACAGAATGAAGGGTAGTCAGCAAAGGTAACGGGTCTCAAATGCGAATACAAGCCAGTACAAAAATTTAAATATCTGGGAAGTGTCTTAACAGAAGAAGGGTAGTACGACACAGATAACCATACGCGCATTGGGATAGCGAAAGTTGCCTTCCAAAAGCTAAGCAAAGTATTAAGAAACAGGAACATTTAATAAGAAACAAAGTGTTATGGGAACTTACCCATAATGGTAATGGACTATCCCGTACGCCATAAATACTGCGCCTCAAGAGGCAGCAGTAGTAAGAGACAGAGTAGTGTGAGACACAGAACTCTCTGCCTCTGAGGCGGAGGGAAACTCTCTGCCTCTGAGGCGTTGGGAAACTCTCTGCCTCTGGACAGGAGGAACCCGGACGAGGCTCCGCCGAAGGGCAGAGCCTCGTTCGGGGAGGTTGACCAACCCGATCCCGTTTATACGGGTTCTACGGGCAATTTTTGCCCGAGCCTACGGGCTCGGAAAGCCCACATTAAACCGGCCTTGTGCCACATTTGACACACGTGGGCGTGTTAAAGAACATCGTAAGAGACAGTCAGTGTGAGTCAGTCAGAGACAGAGACGCGTCAGACGATTACTGTAAGACATTGGAATAGTGATATTTCGAGACAACATAGTTCTCTCTAACCTAACCTGACTGTTATTACAAACACTTCTACTTCTTTTGTACATATTCTGCTTGTAATATATTTGTGTTATTCCATACCTGAGTTCAAGTTATTCTTCATTGGTTCCAACTTGGACCATCACCGTGGTACAAGGAACCTGGACCATAACACAAAGAAAATAAATTTAGATTCAGTCAGTTATGTGCCATGCGTGATATACGCTAACACGATCATGTATTTTTTGATACATGACTGACGAGGCAGATCTTTTTCCCGCAGTAGGTTTCCATTTCTATCTGCGGTAGACCAGTTGCCATCCAAGACAATTGAACCTGGTCTGTCCTGCTATTTACCCATAGCTGGTGGGAGAAGAAGAGGATTCTTACCTTACCAAGGGTATTAGAACGTAAGTGAATATAATGGATTCGACTGGAATTCGAACTCGGATCTCCGATTCCTCAATACGAGCCAATATCTATTACTCCACCGTTCCTCCTTTAGATTACTGTTACGTAATATCGTTCCCCCCTATATGTCAGTGAATGCTGGACAATCTCCTCACAGATGAAGAAGAGCCATGAAGCAACAGAAATGTGATTCTACAGAAGGATGCTGAGAATACTATGGATGGAACATGTGAGTAACGACATTTTTTTATAGATAATGGAAACACAAAGGACACTTATACTTAACATCAGAAAGAGAGAGTTGAAATTTCTAAGGGCACGTAATAAGGAAAGAGGGTTTGGAAATTTGATACACACAGGACATATTGAAGGCAAAATAGACTGTGGAAAAAACGCATACCCTACCTAGCGAGCTTGTGTGAATGGATGACAGATTTAGGAGAGATAACAAAAAGACAAAGTTTATTAAGAACGTTAACTACATCCGACAGCAAGGCCTCTGATCGGAAGACTGGAGCTTTTGGGGAGCGTGGAACTACCTTTTAATTGCTGTTGTTCCCAGTTCCACTCGGACCCGGGGTGTAGCACCTTTTGGGGCCCCAGCTATGGACGAATAGGTAATCGCCAAACAAAAACAAAATACTATGAAAGTTTAAAAAATACATTTTTAAAGTAAAAATAGCTGCAATACATTTTTATATAAAAAATTACCAACAATACATATTTATGATAAAATTACCAACTACATATTTTTAAAGCAAAATGACCTGCAATACATTCTATCGTAGACTTAACAAAACTACATTTCATAGCAAAATGACTGTATAGTTTCATTTGCACTTGAGGGCATACAACTGCGTTCAAAATATACTTTGTTGAAGCCATAAGTCGTGTTCAAAATATTTAGATTTCAGCTTTAATAACCCGTAGATATTGAGATGCCGCTAAACAAAATCAGCCAATCAACCAACTATTAAGAGTTACAAAGGACAGAAAATTGTAGCGAGCCATGATCGCCAATGTCCTGAAGGGACACGGCACGAAGAAGAAGAAGAAGAAGAAGAAGAAGAAGAAGAAGAAGAAGAAGAAGAAGAAGAAGAAGAAGAAGAAGAAGAAGAAGAAGGAGAAGGAGGATGAGGAGAAGGAGGAGGAGGAGGAGAAGAAGAAGAAGAAGAAGAAGAAGAAGAAGAAGAAGAAGAAGAAGAAGAAGAAGAAGAAGGAGGAGAAGAAGAAGAAGAAGGAGAAGAAGAAGAAGAAGGAGGAGGAGAAGAAGAAGAAGAAGAAGAAGAAGAAGAAGAAGAAGAAGAAGAAGAAGAAGAAGAAGAAGAAAGTAAAGTGAATCGTATTGTCCTGACACATTAACAACACAGCCTAATCTCTTTTTCTAACGTGAACATTCTGGTTTGAAGTATTTTACTTAATTGTGCGATTCAGCCGGTTTTCTTTAGACGAATTTCATGTCATACATGACTTAAATGTTTCTTTGACTGAAAAGACATCAAATAAGGCATTCACTACTGGACGCAGACACAATTTAATTTTTAAAACAGCTGAATGCTTCTTAGAAATATTTACGTAATTCTATAACTGCTATTGTCGTGAACAAAATTTCAGAACTAATATCGCATTCTTTTAGTCATTTATCTATTTCAACATAGACTTCTTCTTCTATGCACCGTACCCCTTCAGGACGTGTGTGATCATGGCTCGCCACAACTTCCTGTTCTTTGTAGCTCTTTATAAGCTTTCTCCTTTTGCCATCTCTTCAAATCCATGTCCAGGTAACCCTGTATAGAATCTCGCCAGGTAGGTTAAGTGCTGCTTCTTCGGTCATCTTGCTTTCCGTATGTCATGTGGGTGTTAAATTTACCTAGCCTTGTTTCATCGTTATGTCGCCTAGATATTTCAATTATCTCTTTCTGATTCCAAGTATAAGTGTCCTGTTTCTTTCTATTTTCTCTAAAACTTCCCCGTTGTTCGCATGTTCAGTCTATAGTATTCTCGGCAGCCTTCTGTAGAACCACATTTCTGTTGCTTCATGTCTCTTCATCTGTGATGAAATTGTCCAGCATTCACTGCCTTATCGGAGGGCCGATATTGCATAACAGCTTAGCATTGCTTTATTTGTTTCTAACGAGATTTTCCTGTTTCTTAATATTTTGCTTAGCTTTTGGAAGGCATCTTTCACTATTCCAGTGCGCCTTCGGATTTCGGTGCCGTGTTTTTCGACCTCTCTTGAAACACTTCCTAGAGATTTAAATTTGTGGCTCTAGTTCAGAGTTCGCATCTGAGGAGCTTTCTTTGACTACTGTGGAATAGTATGTAAATAGAAATAAGTTCACAAACATATCCTAAATGTCTGTACTTAACTTAAACCAGCACATCAAAGACTCTGAATCAACGACATTCATCATCGTATCTTCTTTAATCAGAAAACTGGATCTCCACAACTTCCTACCGTTTGTTGCTCTTAGCAGTGTTTCACCTTCTGTTATTCACTGTTTTGCTATCCATCTACACAATCTTGATGGATAGTTTACTCGGCGTTTCTCTTTGTCCTTCTTGTCTTCAGTATACCCTGTGAGTGTCAAATTCTCTAATCACTCTTTCCTCAATATATATATCCAGAAATGTTAATTCTCTCTGATTCTAAATACAAGTGTCTTTCTCTTTTCCGTTTTCCTTAAAACTTCCTCGTTGCTCACATGCTCTTTATTCTCATCATCCTCCTGTAGACCCGGTCTTTTGGTTCAAGTCTCCTCTTGATCTGTGAAGAAATTGTAGAGCATTCACTGCCATAAAGGAGGATTGATATTACATAGTATTTCAATGCGCTTTCTTTAGTTTCAAGATTTAATGCATACTTTAATTAGATTATTAAATATATTAGTTTTACACCCATACATTTAGAGATTAGTTTTTTGCATATTCAATAGAGAATTGCTTTTATTTATCAAAAAAAAAAATGCTACAAATGTTTTCTTAACTAAGAAATGTTTCCTTCTTCTTAATCTTTCATAGACAAGCAAAGAGACTCTGGCTTTTCCGTTTCCTAGATATGTAATAATTACTTATGTAAATCGAAGTAGTAAATCCTATATTTATATGCATACAAATATATAGATAGCAAGAGATAATTATATACTAGGAAATGGACTAAGTCAACAATTATTTTACGCTGCGTTATTTATGTAGATACAAATATTTAAGTAAATGCTCTGTTTATAATAAACAGTATTAACGATATTTGCCGGCCTGAACGTCCGAAAAAATATGCGTCCTCTGACAAGAATCGAACCTGTCTTCTACACGAAACCGTCATATAGCCTGACTTGCTATACCTGTTCAGCTACTATTATAACTCTCTCTCTCTCTCTCTCTCTCTCTCTCTCTATATATATATATATATATATATATATATATATATATATATATATATATATATATATATATATATATATGTAACTCTCTCTCTATATATATATATATATAGATAGATAGAGAGAGAGAGAGAGAGAGAGTGAGAGAGAGAGAGAGAGTTATAATAGTAGCTGAACAGGTATAGCAAGTCAAGTTATAGTTATAATATATTTATGGCTAAAAGTTATCGAAAATTTTAAAGACTTAACGATGTTTTTTACTTATGTTTACAGATATATATTGCAAAATAGAATATCCACACGCGTAATATATATATATATATATATATATATATATATATATATATATATATATATATTATTTACATTTCGGGTCTTGTACGCTCCGCACTTTTTCAGATGTTTAGAATTTCGAAATGAGACATCGGAAGAGGCATGACATGTGGAACAAGAACAATCTACCCCGGTGGAGGAAATAAAGTGTTCAGTTCGAAATCCCAATCACATGAAGAAGTCTGGAGCAGAAAACGACCGAAACGTTATATATATATACATATATATATATATACATATATATATATATATATATATATATATATATATGATAAAAATGTAATTTTACGGTATGCTATATTTCTGGTTTAAAGTACACAATATCAGGGATAGAGCTAATGTAAGTATAAAAATAGACATTTAAGTCAACACCCAGAGACGACAGTCTGTTTCATGCCTAATCCTGAAGATTGCGCTTGAGCATGAAACAGACTGTATACGTTGATGACTTCAGTGTCCATATATATATATTATATATATATAATTTGAAAATTTAAATGATGAAATATAACAGTGAATTATTCTACTACAACAATTTCTGATGAAGCTAAATAAATACCTTAATTATTGAATTTTACAGACATACACACATACAATTATATATATTTATATATATATATATATGTGTGTATGTGTGTGTGTGTGTGTTGATGTGTCTCTGTGCCGTGTGTGTGTGATAAAAATATAGTTTTATAGTATTTATATTTATGGGTAAAAGTGCTCAATAACAGAGAGCGTCTGTAAATGGCCTGAAGATTGCGTTAAACTATGAAACTGTCATCGCTTGGTGTTGACCTCAGTGCCCACTTTGGTAGATAGATAGATAGATAGATAGATAGATAGATAGATAGATAGATAGAGAGATAGAGAGATAGATAGATAGATAGAGAGATATGAACAGACTATAGATAGATAGATAGATAGATAGATAGATAGATAGAGAGAGAGATAGATAGATAGATAGATAGATAGATAGATAGATATGAACAGACTATAGATAGATAGATAGATAGATAGATAGATAGATAGATAGATAGATATGAACAGACTATAGATAGATAGATAGATAGATAGATAGATAGATAGATAGATAGATAGATAGATATGAACAGACTATACATAGATAGATAGATAGATAGATAGATAGATAGATAGATAGATAGATAGATAGATAGATAGATAGAATTGGTGGCAAGTGTATGTGAGTGACGTTGATATCCTCGAGCATTGTCAATGTCCCAGTATAGAGTCTCTGATTCTTCAGTACTGGTTTATGATTTGGCAGACATGTGAACATGAGGACGAACGATGTGAACCCTAGGCAGTTTCTATACGGTGAATTGTCTGAAGGAAAAAGACCGGCGCACATACGAAAATTGCGGTATAAAGGTCAAGAACACACTGCAAAAATCACAAATCATGAAAAACGACTGGAAAAACTTAGCTCTAGCTTGTCCTTCCTCGAGGAGAGCAGTGTGCAGTAGTAAAAGTGACTTTGAGATGAATGGTAAGAGAGACTTTGAGATGAATGGTAATAGAGACTTTGAGCAGAATGGTAATAGAGACTTTGAGCAGAATGGTAAAATAGACTTTGAGAAGAATGGTCATAGAGACTTTGAGATGAATGGTAAGAGAGACTTTGAGATGAATGGTAAGAGAGACTTTGAGAAGAATGGTAAGAGAGACTTTGAGATGAATGGTAAGAGAGACTTTGAGCAGAATGGTAAGAGAGACTTTGAGAAGAATGGTAAGAGAGACTTTGAGAAGAATGGTAATAGAGACTTTAAGCAGAATGGTAAGAGATACTTTGAGAAGAATGGTAATAGAGACTTTGAGCAGAATGGTAAGAGGGACTTTGAGCAGAATGGTAAAATAGACTTTGAGAAGAATGGTCATAGAGACTTTGAGATGAATGGTAAGAGAGTCTTTGAGAAGAATGGTAAGTGAGACTTTGAGAAGAATGGTAAGAGAGACTTTGAGCAGAATGGTAAGAGAGACTTTGAGAAGAATGGTAAGAGAGACTTTGAGAAGAATGGTAATAGAGACTTTAAGCAGAATGGTAAGAGATACTTTGAGAAGAATGGTAATAGAGACTTTGAGCAGAATGGTAAGAGGGACTTTGAGCAGAATGGTAAAAGAGATACTTTGAACAGAACAATACTGCGCATGAACACTTAATGCTAACTGCGATGAAAGTGTTGACACATAATTTGATCTGACCTGTAACGAAAGTTGTCGCGTCTGTCTGAGCTGGGGAGGTTTCAAAAATCATCAAAGACGCCACACACTGAAAGTTCATCAAAATATAAATGAAACAACTACTGCAGGAGGCGCCCACCGTTGTCACATCGGCGCCAAAAATGTAAGACCCTAGTTGAACTAAAAAGCCACATTCACGTGGTTCATATTTGAGAATAGATGAATTGATGGCATTACTCGAAATCGAGTTGCAGCCATCATCATATATGTATAATAAGGATATTTATGCCCTAAAACGTTAACAAAACCAGTAATCATAGACAGTGGGTCCTCGACTTACGACAGAGTTCCGTTCCTACGATGTGTCGTAAAGAAATTTTCCGTGTAAGTCGATTTTCCGTGAATAAGCACTTACATCACTCACCTACGCTAACGATATAGTAAAGTAATAATCTAGGACATGGCAACATATTTCTATGACATATGTTAACATAATTAGGACTAAAAACACATGCGGGATATATATATATATGAAATTAAAATAATACATATACTGAAATGAAATTGTTTTTAATCACGAAGCGTAAGGTCTTATCTCTCTTGCAGTTACTCGGAAGCAGCAGCTCATTTGGGAAGAAAGAAAAACAAATGTAATTTTTTTAAAAATTTTTATCAGGAATTCGCCAATTTATAGTTTAACAAGAAATGTCCTTATCTCTTACAGGGAAAACCAATATGTATACACATATGAACGTGGTATGCAGAAAGAAACTGGCATAAGTCGAAACAAGATTAATGGGGATTGCGTCATAACCCCGAATCGTCGTAGGTCAGGACTATCGTAGCCCGGGGACTTACCGTAAACTGAATGATACCTCAAATAAAGCAAAGTCATCAGTGATCAACCGAAAGTTGACTTGCGGACAAGATGCGGTGTGTCTGTGTTTTAAAATTTTGATTCGATCTGATACATACATACATATATATATATATATATATATATATATATAGGTGACTATACGCGTGTCGAAAAACCTTCGAATTCTTGATTTAACAATAGCCAAATCAATCTCGAAGGGAAAAAAGGTTTTAAAAAAGAAAGAGCCAGTAACATGAAAGTCTGTCGAAAATAATCGCACAGATACAAGTTCAAGGCCCAAAGAAAAAACCCCGATACGAGTAAACAACTAACTAACTAAAGAGCTCGATACAAACGTAGAGCAGACCTAGTCAAACCTAAGGTTTGACTATATATATATACATATATATATATATATATATATATATATATATATATATATATATATATATATATATATATATATATTGAAAAGTCTTGGTGGAATTGAGACTTTCCTGGTGCAGTCAAAACTTGGCTGGGCTGATCCTGTTGCAATCATGAGCGACGACAGAATACCTAAGTTATTCATGTACAGCCAGCTTGACAGGGGACAAAAGACTGTTGGACGGCTGTGAATCAGGTATAAATGGAATAAATTCTCAACTGTCAATATGCCTCATACTAACGTCGAGCGAGTTTCCCTGAAGATATTTGTGCCAGAGTGGTATCGGAAAAATCGAAATCAGTCATATTGACCGGCTAAGAGACGAAAGACAACAGTGAAAAAAAGCGTCAGCAAATATTCCTGTGGCTATGTCACGAGATCCTGTTGCTGCTATGCAGGTCACTAGCGTGACTGAAGTGAAGCTGAATGAGGTTGTCCGATCCTCATACGTCGAAATCGACGAGAGATTCCATCTTCATATACTTCTTGTTAATTTTAGTTGGTGCACGTGCTTGAGTTGCTGTCCTTGTTTTTGTTTTATTAAACAGTGAAATTAATAACAACCGGTCAGTTTTTTCTTTAATCCTTTAAAAAATTACTATATATATATATATATATATACAGTGTAACCCGGATATAAGAGACCCGGATATAAGAGAAACTCGGATATAAGAGAGATTTTATATGGTCCCAAATTAGAGCCCGTGTTAAAACAAAATAGGCCAAACCCGGATATAAGAGAAACCCGATATAAGAGAAACTCGGATATAAGAGAAACCCGGGTATAAGAGAAACACGGGTATAAGAGAAACCCGGATATAAGATACTACTTCTCCGGTCCCGACAACTCTCTTATATCCGGGTTACACTGTATTTCAAACTTTGGGGGTGGGTTCCCCACATGAAAACAAGGACAAAATTCCATACAAACCTATGTCAGCAAATCCTTCGTTTTTGAGTTATTAAGTTTAATATAGTATGAATAAACATCCTTTTCATGTAATTAATTGTGCACAGATGCATAGTAACTAAACATGCATAGAAAACAGAAAAACTGATTTAATAGAAATAAATCCGATTTATTAATTTTATTGGGTGAAAAAAGTATTCGTACAGTACAAATTTCAGATTTTAAAACTTTTAAATTGCTTTAATACTCCAAATTATTCAAGTGGAATAGTCTAGAATATTCCAATATTGTTTTCAGTAGTTATTCTTAGCCTAGAAAATACAAAAGGAACATTCTGTAATTGATATTCATGCAAGAAGTGAATAATGGCTATTGTACAAAGTATTACATGAAGATTACGCTTTCTTTTTTGCATATATATATATATATATATATATATATATATATATATATACATACATATATATATATTCCTGAAATGTAAAATAATTTCTAAGAATTTAACTTTTTTTTTATTCCAGTATTACTTTTTATCATTGTAAACTTGATATAAGTAAAATTAATGTGGATGGATCTCAACATCGAAGCTTTTCCTAAAGAATAATGGAAAAATACTGCTATTTATTTTACAGACTACCTAATGCCCTCATCTTGATACGGTCAGAATGTTTCGGCAGTTGTATTCCCCCGGCCTCACTTCAGGATTCGAAAACGCTGAATGAACACAGCTTTTATTTCAAAATTGCCTGAAGGTTTCAATCGTAACAACAATGATCAGGATATTAGCAAGACGGTAAATAATGTAAACAATGAGAAGCCCTCATCACAGAAGTTCAGTCCAGATTTTTTTTTTTTTTTTACTGAAAACAGGCTGTATCTCATATAATTGTATTACCTGAATTTGTAGTTTCTGTGGAAATAAATAGGAAACATTATTTCCAGAGAAATTTCACGTGTATGCTAGTGTGTGTGTGTGCGCGGGGTGGGGGGTGATACAACCCAAAACAACGATCAGGGCATACATTATTTCAGGATCGTTATTCAAGATAAACTCCGCCCTGTCAAACCTAAATTTCTGTCCTGGAGTAATAATGTGCCTCATAGGTTTCACGTACAGTTTCATTTTCATGTCTTTTTTCACTGCCAAGACTGTCATAGCTGAAACACCTCTCTCATTTGCCAAACGTTTTGAGTTGAGTTGGATCTTTTCTAATTGATCTCTTTAGCTCTAAGTGGAAATGATGATGCCTCTCCCGGTTGTGTCCCACTGATCCAGTTTTCTTCTTTACTGTTTCCTCTTTTTTAAAGTTATTCACCGTTCTCTTGAAGATGGCCAGAGTATGAATGTTGGTACCATTACTGAAGGTAACGATCTTTTTCCTCTCACCATTGATCATTTGGGAAGACAGTGTGTCTGACACAAAACAATTTTAACCTTCACTCTTTTTAGCTGAATAGCACAAAGAGATTTTCAGTGATTCTTACGACAAATGGTGTCAAGATGGCTAAACGTCTTATCTGAAAACCTGGAAAAAAGAAACACGGTTTAGAGTTTTTTAGATATTAAACATTCTTTGGGGTGGATAATTATGCTGTTACATGATTTGGACAATTTTGCTGTTCACCCGGTGCATATATATATATATATATATATATATATATATATATATATATATGTGTGTGTGTGTGTGTGTGTGTGTGTGTGTGTGTGTGTGTGTGTGTGTGTGTGTGTGTGTGTGTGTGTATTATAAACTGATCTAAATATGGTTTATTCGCTACACAGGAATTACCATGTTTCAAAAACCGAAGCTAAAAACTTCAAATTTAATTATATAATTAAATTAAAAGCATTAGTTATGTTTCATCTTCAAGCGAATTTTGCAATAACTTATTTTTAAATTTACTGAGTTTTAAACGCACATACAATTCATAATTTTTTTTTCTAAGGATACAGAGATCCTTTATATATACACCCTAAATCAAATCATCCTCCATCTATAATTAAGCATATACCTTTATCTATCGAAAAAAGAATAAGTTATAATTCAGCAAATGAGAAGATTTTCTATGAACATATTAATTTCTATAATAAAGCTCTAAAAGATAGTGGCTACAAAAGCCCAAAACTAACTTATATAAAAAAGGAAAATGGAAAGCATAGAAAAAACAGAAGTAGAAAAATAATTTGGTATACACCCCCATACAACCAAATGGTAAAGAAAAAATTAGGACAAACATTCCTTGCATTAATCGTCAAGCACTTTCCTAAAGATAGTAAACTAAGTACTATTTTCAATAAAAAATACACTAAAATTAAGTTACAGTTGTACTGAAAACTTAGAGAAAATTATTAAGAAACATAATGCTAATATCTTCAATAAACACTTAGACCAAAACCAAAGAAATTTAGACAATATAAAAATAAAAATAAAAAGAGATGAAGATAAACAAAAATTATGTAACTGTAGAAACCCTCATAACTGTCCTCTACAAAATAAATATCGCACGAAATCATTAGTATACCAATGCAATATCTCATCTACTGAGAATCTCGAAAACATAAAAATCTATATAGGTTGCACAAGTCATGAGTTCAAAAAGAGGTTCAATCAACATCAAACTTCATTTAGGATAAATAAATACCGAAATCAGACGTCCCTATCAAAATATTTCTGGCATTTAAAGAAAACAATAAAGCACCTACAGTAAAATGGAAATTAATAAGAAAAGCTAGAATATGTAGGTCATTAAATGACCCATGTACTTTGCGCATACATGAGAAACTATATATTACTAAGTTTATAAAAATAAGAATTTACTGAATCAAAGAAATGAAATAGCTATTCTTTGCCGACAATGTCAAAATTTTTCCTTAAATAATATTCAAAAATAAAATAAAAATAAAAAAAATAAAAAATGGGAGCTGCTAATATACATACTTATATTTGATATGTAATAATAATTTTAAAATAATTTAAGTAATTATATTACATTTACTTAATTTAAAAAGAAATATAGTCTATTAGTAATTAAGAGTAATCTAACGGAAAAAATGCCGAAAAACTTTTTGTCGTTGATAAAAAAAACAAACAAATGACGACATGCGTTGAACGGATATCAAAATTCATTGAAAAATGCACCCCTACCCTCTCTAAACTTAACCTCTTTTTCGAACGTAACTCATAATTGATACAACAATAGTTAATAAAAATGAACACGCTACCGCCCCTGTCTAAATGATTGGATTTCTCTGTATCCTTGGAAACAAAAAATTATGAATTGTATGTGCGTTTAAAACTCAGTAAATTTAAAAATAAGTTATTGCAAAATTCGCCTGAAGATGAAACAGAACTAATGCTTTTAATTTAATTATATAATTAAATTTGAAGTTTTTAGCTTCGGTTTTTGAAACATGGTAATTGCTGTGTAGCGAAGAAACCATATTTTAAATCAGTTAATTTATAATATTTATGCTCTGTAAATTTCCACTGAGCACTGATTTGTAAAAATAAAAATATCAATAAGAACACCGGATTATATATCATACTGTTCTTTCTTTTTATTATGACATATATATATATATATATATATATATATATATATATATATATATATATATATATATATATATATATATATATATTATAATTTTATCATATGATAAAATTATAATAATTATCGATCTACTACCTGTATCGAGCTCTTTTTTTAATTAACGCTGCGAACGTTGGAATTTATATATTACTTTCGTTCTCATCGCATCGGATATATATATATATATATATATATATATATATATATATATATATATATATATATATATATATATTAGTCTATAAAGCATTATATTTAGATGAATAATATAAATATTTATCTTTTACTTACAATAAGAATTCTTTTTCTTCGTATCCCTATTTTATGTTGACGACCGAACCTAAGTATTTAATGGGAAATCCTTTTTTTTTCGGTTCAAGACCAGTTGTATGTCAATCAGCAAGAACACAATAACTTCTAAGCTCCTCGATCGTCCGATTTCGGCTCAGTTTTATGCCAAACATACCGCAATAAGTCAACTTCTGGTCCGGCACTTAATACGTTGTCAGAAAAACTGACAAATACTTCCCTGAATACTACAATCATAACGTCTACAATGTCTACAATTCAAGGGGCAATCTTTATTCACACCATCATAATCTTTCTACTCCCCCCCCCACCTCTTACCACTCACGTCATTCAGTAACGCTCTTCAGGTCTTGTCTGTAATAGTCTAAAGTGCTGGAACTAATGAATATAGCTAGTCAGACCATTTATCATAGATATAGTAGCGATAGACTTGCTATTTCTATGACGAATATTCTGAGCGGTTCTATGCTTTATTTAAAGTGTTCTGTATGTGTATAAGTAGTTGACGAAAGGTTCTCAGTCCGAACAAAAAAAAGGAAGAAAAAAAAAGAGTAATGTTTAGTCATTTGATCAGATTTCAGAAAGTGCATCAGGACAAGAACTTTTCAGCACCTCCTTGTATGTTAAGCATTTTGGGGTACATATTTCTACCTGTGTGTGTATGTATATGTGCGTGTGTATGTAAGAGAGCGAGGGTTTTTTTTGGGTTATGTACACATGTCTATGCATGTACGAGAATCTATGCGTAGTCGAGGGGGTGTGGAGCATCTACTTAAATGTCTTAATTCGTGATAACATTTACAAATTGAGATTAGAATATGAAATCACGATATAAAGAAGTAAGGGGCTTGGAGGTGGGGCGGTGTCCACGCGAGTTGATAGGAAAAGTAACCGAGAAATTATATGATGACAACCTTGACATTTGGAAAGTAATGGCGATGTTTGCGTGTCCAAGGAAAGAAAGAAAGAAAGTAAGAAAGAAAGAAAGAAAGAAAGAAAGAAAGAAAGAAAGAAAGAAAGTAAGAAAGAAAGTAAGAAAGAAAGAAAGAAAGAAAGTAAGTAAGAAAAAAGAAAGAAAGAAAGAAAGAAAGAAAGAAAGAAAGTAAGAAAGAAAGGAAGAAAGAAAGAAAGTAAGAAAGAAAGAAAGTAAGAAAGAAAGGAAGAAAGAAAGAAAGTAAGAAAAAAGAAAGAAAGAAAGTAAGAAAGAAAGAAAGAGATGAAAAAAGCAGAAACAAAGGTGATATTTGTGCTAATATCTATCAAAATATATGTAATTTTATTCGTCAGTGCACAGTGGATAAAGGCGTTGGTTCGATCCAGTGACAGGACCCCAAAGAGTTATGAGCTCAATAACTGGTTAAGGCAGTGGAGAACTTGGAGAAAGGGAATTAAAAGGAGATAACTGATAACTGACATCCATTAGACATGACACGTGCAACTAGAACAGTATATCACAGCGAGCGAATTGAAGGGTTCAGTTCGACATTCCAACCACCTGAAGAAGGCCGGAGCGTACATCGGCCGAAACGTTGTGACAAACATGGCAACAAGTTGAGGACAATAGTCCGAATAATGTAAATAGTGTCGTCTGTGCACGCTTTCAAATTAAAAGAAAAATACCCTGTACATCTATTAACCCTTTGAGCCCTGCGTTCCTGAACAATTTTCACCCTTCTGAGCTCCTGAACTCAAAATTCGCAAATAATTGGTATGTAATATTTTACGGTAGATATAAAAATACTTACAAGTGTTTACCCACCGTTCAACCGGAAGCTGGGCATTAAGTCATTTTTCTCTACCTTTGTTAAACCGGTGGCTAGGCATTACGTCATTTTTCTCTACCACTGGTAAAGCAGTGGCCAGGGCTCAAAGGGTCAAACATAAGACGCATATTGTACATATCACGGCATGCTGAGAAGTCAATAAGTTTTAACGTGTATAGTTTGATCACAAATGCAAGCAAAGATAGCAAATTTTGAACATTTGAAACGATAACAGAAAAAAATGTAATTAAATAC
Source organism: Acanthosepion esculentum (assembly GCA_964036315.1). NCBI lineage: Eukaryota > Metazoa > Mollusca > Cephalopoda > Sepiida > Sepiidae > Acanthosepion > Acanthosepion esculentum. The sequence continues at coordinate 35,361,303 of OZ038497.1, read as the reverse complement.
GGATAGGAAAGAAAAAATTGACTGGCTGATTTTTCTGTTTTAATTGCATATCAGCTCTGTAGGTTATTTAATGTTGAAAAGATCTTCTCTTGAAATATATGGCTTTTAAACAATCTTTTGGGTCATTAGTTCCATCACTTTACAATTATGCTTCTAGAACAGTGCTATAATTTTTATGTATAGACTAATATCCTTCGAGTATGATTAGATAATCTCTACTTTTATCTTCTGGAAAACGTCCTCTCGACTAGTCAGGTCATAAGATCGTTGCCGTTATAGGAGAAAGGTTATTAGAGTCGGCTAAAATATGTTTTACAGTATATGCCCCCTGACATGCTGCATTCAGGAGAATGTTCATCTTTTTAGAGAAATGTGTGAGCGATATAGGTGTGTCCTATTTTATTTCTTGATAAGAGGACTTCTTCCTGAAAGCATGATGCCATTCTCTTAGGATGGGTATAGTTTTGTAACGTTTGTTGTTTGGGTTGAAGTTCCATAATGAATAAATAAATAGAAGAAAGAAAGAAAGAAAGACAGAAAGAAAGAAAGAAAGAAAGAAAGAAAGAAAGAATGCAAAATACAAAAAGAAAGAAATAGAAGAGACAAAGAAAGAAAGAAAGAAAGAAAGAAAGAAAGAAAGAAAGAAAGAAAGAAAGAAAGAAAGAAAGAAGGAAAAATAAAAGAGACGAAGAAATAAAGAAAGAAAAAGAAAAAGGCGGAAAGAAATAAAGTGTCCACCCGCCCCCAAAATTTAGAATTGAACAAAAAGAAATCGAAGCGAAGAAGACACGATAAAATAATTCAGAGCTTTAGGGAAAGAGCAAAAAAGAACGTAAAAAGAGTATTCTCATCAAAAAGGAAAGAAAGAAAGAAAGAAAGAAATAGAAGAAAGAGAAATACAAAAAGAAAGAAATAGAAGAAATGAAGAAAAATAAAGAAAGAAAGAAAGAAAGAACGAGAAATACAAAAAGAAAGAAATAGAAAAGACGAAGAAAGAAAAAAGAAAGAAAGAGAGCGAAAGAAAGAAAGAAAGAAAGAAATGAAAGAGAGAAAGAAAGTAAGAAAGTAAGAAAGAACGAGAAATACAAAAAGAAAGAAATAGAAAAGACGAAGAAAGAAAGAAAAAAGAAAGAAAGAGAGCGAAAGAAAGAAAGAAAGAAATAGAAGCGAGAAAGAGAGAAAGAAAGTAAGAAAGTAAGAAAGAACGAGAAATACAAAAAGAAAGAAATAGAAAAGACGAAGAAAGAAAGAAAAAAGAAAGAAAGAGAACGGAGGAAAGAAAGAAATAGAAGCGAGAAAGAGAGAAAGAAAGTAAGAAAGTAAGAAAGAAAGAAAGAAACAGAAAGACAGAAAAAAGAAATAGAAGAAACGAAGAAAGAAATAAAACATTAAAAAGAAAGAAAGAATCTAAAAAGCAAGTAATTAGGAAGCTTAAATAGAAACGTCAAAAGAAAATCTTGAGATTTAAAAAAGATTAAAAAACGCAGAAGAAAAGAAAGAAAGGACGAATAAATGAACGAATAAAAAATATGCACGTCCAATGCAGTTTTATGGCTGTTAAAAGTGATACAATTAACTTGTTTCTGGGTACGAAATAATCCGAATACCTTGTGGCGTCGAACAGAACGTAGAAACAGAGAAAAACTATAACCCTTACGAAAATCCTAGAGACAAAGCTATTTGTGTTTAGCATAATCCTTTCCGTCCATTTCTCTCTCACGTCATAACCCCAAATACTTTTAATGACTTGTTAATCTTTGCTCATTTGTATTTCGATGTGTGGGTGTGGGTGTGCGCGTGTGTGTGTGTGTGTGTGTGTGTGTGTGTGTGTGTGTGTGTGTGTGTGTGTGTGATATTTTTTCTTGTGTTCATATAGCGATATCAATATAATATATATAATTATGTAAGTAAAATGTCATTCGCTAGGGGTTAGAATATATACAGCTTTTTTGTTTTTATTATACTTTTACACTATTTTACATGTTCTACGAAAATTCAACAAGTCTTATGAATGAATGACGTTCGTCAACCATTCACGTGGATATGGGGGGGTAAAGAACAGCTATGAAACAAAACGGAATCTCTAATAATGGTTGTCCTAAACATGAGTATCGAACAAAATTTACTTTAAAATAAAAAAATTGTGAATAGAACATTTGTGGAAAGAGACAAGTGGGGAAGAAACGAAGGAGAAAACGCGAGTAGCCGGTGACGCATATCATCTTTTTATACTTCTGTTTTTCCCTAACTCAGTTAGCACGATCTTTACGCCTTGTCAATGCCTAATAAATTATGGGCTATACCGTTTTGATGGCGAGGAAAGACGGCAAAGACATATCAGAGACGCTACTTGGTTTCAGTGAGACAAAGAAAGAAGTGTTTTACGTTTTTCTTTCGCTCTTTCTTTCTTGCTTTTTTCTTTCTTCGTTCTTCTATTTCTTTTTTCTGTCTTCTTTTCTTTCTTCCTTTCTTTATTTATTTCTCTCTTTCTCTCTTTCTTTCTTTCTTTTAGCGAAATAGAAAAAGTCAATTTCAAATCTTTTCATTTATACTCCATTGCTTCTTAAAATAATAACCAGCATTCATATTTATAATCGTTATTGCAATATATTGTTAAAATTGTTAAGCTCAAATATTTAACGATGTAATAGGGGGACTTTCTACGGATATTATGTTGCCATAGAACTCACCATGAGCTTATTCAACCATTAGCTGAAAAATTAAGATTCATCAGAAAATTAAACTACGAAACCGTGAAATTTTCACAGATCACTCTAGTTCATAATAATTGCTACTAATTGGTCCAAGGAGAGTCCAAATACGATTTGATGACGAGAATGATTCTCTAAGAATTGTTCAAATGATATGGATTTAACCCAGCAGTTTATTTCTTGTTTGCGCCGCTTGGGGATGACGCAGCGTTTATAAACAACACTACAAAACTGGGCATCTACAAAATATAAAGAAAAATTACAATTACTGACATTTATTTAATTTTCATTGGAAAAAAAGAGACAATAAGAAAAGTAAAAGCGTTTTAGTAAATAGTTTTTAGGTTAAAATGTTGTGACATAACAATACTGAAAATATGAAACAAAATCTTAACAGTTACTGACTCGTTGTTTAACCATCAAAATAAATGTAAAAATTTTAACAGTTACTGACTCGTTGTTTAACCATCCAAATAAATGTAAAGATTTTAACAGTTACTGACTCGTTGTTTAACCATCCAAATAAATGTAAAATTTTAACAGTTACTGAATCGTTGTTTAACCATCCAAATAAATGTAAACATTTTAACTGTTACTGACTCGTTGTTTAATCATCCAAATGTAAAACTTTTAACAGTTACAGAGTCGGTGTTTAACTATCCAAATAAATGTAAAAAAATTTAACACTTACTGACTCGTTGTTTAACCATCCAAATAAATGTAAAAATTTTAACAGTTACTGACTCGTTGTTTAAACATCCAAATAAATGTAAAAATTTTAGCCGATACTGACTCGTTGTTTAACCATCCAAATAAATATAAAGATTTTAACAGTTACTGACTCGTTGTTTAATCATCCAAATGTAAAACATTTCACAGTTACAGAGTCGTTATTTAACCATCCAAATAAATGTAAATATCTTAACAGTTACTGACTAGTTGTTTAACCATCCAAATAAATGTAAACATTTTAACAGTTACTGACTCGTTGTTTAACCATCCAAATAAATGTACAGATTTTAACAATAAACTGACTCGTTGTTTAACCATCCAAATAAATGTAAAGATTTTAATAGTTAATGACTCGTTGTTTAAACATCCCAATATATGTAAAAATGTTAACAGTTACATTTCGTTGTTTAACCATCCAAATAAATGAAAAAATTTTAACTTTTACTGACTCGTTGTTTAACCATCTAAATAAATGTAAAAAACTTTAACAGTTACTGACTCGTTGTTTAACCATCCAAATGAATGTAAACATTTTAACAGTTACTGACTCGTTGTTTAACCATCCAAATAAATGTACAGATTTTAACAGTTACTGACTCGTTGTTTAACCATCCAAATAAATATAAAAATTTTAACAGTTACTGACACATTGTTTAACCATCCAAATAAATGTAAAAATTTAACAGTTACTGACTCGTTGTTTAACCATCCAAATAAATGTAAAAAATTTAACAATTACTGACTCGTTGTTTAACCATCCAAATAAATGTAAAAATTTTAACAGTTACTTACTCGTTGTTTAACCATCCAAATAAATATTAAAATTTTAACAGTTATTGACTCGTTGTTTAACCATCCAAACAAATGTAAAAAATTTTAACACTTACTGACTCCTTGTTTAACCATCCAGTTAAATGTAAAAATCTTAACAGTTACTGACTCGTTGTTTAAACATCCAAATAAATGTAAAAATCTTAATAGTTACTGACTCGTTGTTTAACCATCCAAATAAATGTAAAAATTTTAACAGTTACTGACTCGTTGTTTAAACATCCAAATAAATGTAAAAATTTTAGCCGATACTGACTCGTTGTTTAACCATCAAAATAAATGTAAAAATTTTAACAGTTACTGACTCGTTGTTTAAACATCCAAATAAATGTAAAAATTTTAGCCGATACTGACACGTTGTTTAACCATCCAAATAAATATAAAGATTTTAACAGTTACTGACTCGTTGTTTAATCATCCAAATGTAAAACTTTTAACAGTTACAGAGTCGTTATTTAACCATCCAAATAAATGTAAATATCTTAACAGTTACTGACTAGTTGTTTAACCATCCAAATAAATGTAAACATTTTAACAGTTACTGACTCGTTGTTTAACCATCCAAATAAATGTACAGATTTTAACAGTTACTGACTCATTGTTTAACCATCGAAATAAATGTAAAAAACTTAACAGTTACTGACTCGTTGTTTAACCATCCAAATGAATGTAAAAATTTTAACAGTTACTGACTCATTGTTTAACCATCCAAATAAATGTACAGATTTTAACAGTTACTGACTCGTTGTTTAATCATCCTAATGTAAAACTTTTAACAGTTACAGAGTCGTTATTTAACCATCCAAAGAAATGTAAAAATTTTAACAATTATTGACTCGTTGTTTAACCATCCGAATAAATGTAAAAATTTTAACAGTTACTGACTCGTTGTTTACCCATCCAAGTAAATATAAAAATTTAAACAGTTACTGACTCGTTGTTTAAACATCCAAATAAATTTAAAAATTTTAATAGTTACTGACTCGTTGTCTAACCATCGAAATAAATGTAAAAATTTTAACAGCTACGGACTCGTTGTTAAACATCCAAATAAATGTAAACATTTTCATAGTTACTGACTCGTTGTTTAACCATCCAAATAAATGTAAAAATTTTAACAATTACTGACTCGTTGTTTAAACATCCGAATAAATGTAAAAATTTTAACAGTTACCGACTCGTTGTTTAACCATCCAAGTAAATATAAAAATTTAATCAGTTACTGACTCGTTGTTTAACCATCCAAATAAATGTAAAGATTTTAACACTTACTGACTCGTTGTTTAACCTCCAAATAAATGTAAAAATTTTAACAGTTACTAACTCGTTGTTTAACTCTCCAAATAAATGTAAAAATCTTAACAGTTACTGACTCGTTGTTTAACCATCCAAATAAATGTAAAAATTTTAACTGTTACTGACTCGTTGTTTAACCATCCAAATAAATGTAAAAATTTTAACAGACACTGACTCGTTGTTTAACCATCCAAAAAAATGTAAAGATTTTAACAGTTACTGACTCGTTGTTTAACCATCCAAATGTAAAGCTTTTAACAGTTACAGAGTCGTTATTTAACCATCCAAATAAATGTAAACATCTTAACAGTTACTGACTCGTTATTTAAAACATCCAAATAAATGTAAAAATCTTAACTGTTACTGACTCGTTGTTTAACCATCCAAATAAATGTAAAAATCTTAACAGTTACTGACTCGTTGTTTAAACATCCAAATAAATGTAAAAATTTTAACAGTTACTGACTCGTTGTTTAACTATCCAAATAAATATAAAAATTTAAACAGTTACTGATTCGTTGTTTAACCATCCAAATAAATGTAAAAAATTTTAACACTTACTGACTCGTTGTTTAACCATCCAAATAAATGTACAAATTTTAACAGTTAATGACTCGTTGTTTAACTATCGACATAGATGTAAAAAATTTTAACAGTTACTGACTCGTTGTTTAAACATCCAAATAAATGAAAAAATTTTAGTAGTTACTGACTCGTTGTTTAACCATCCAAATAAATGTAAAAATTTTAACAGTTACTGACTCGTTGTTTAACCATCCAAATAAACGTAAAAAAATTTAACAGTTACTGACTCATTGTTTAATCATCCAAATGTAAAACTTTTAACAGTTACAGAGTCCTTATTTAACCATCCAAATAAATGTAAATATCTTAACAGTTACTGACTCGTTGTTTAAACATCCAAATAAATTTAAAAATTTGAATAGTTACTGACTCGTTGTCTAACCATCGAAATAAATGTAAAAATTTTAACAGTTACCGACTCGTTGTTTAACCATCCAAGTAAATATAAAAATTTAATCAGTTACTGACTCGTTGTTTAACCATCCAAATAAATGTAAAGATTTTAACACTTACTGACTCGTTGTTTAACCATCCAAATAAATGTAAAAATTTTAACAGTTAATGTCTCGTTGTTTAACCATCCAAATAAATGTAAAAATCTTAACAGTTACTGACTCGTTGTTTAACCATCCAAATAAATGTAAAAATCTTAACAGTTACTGACTCCTTGTTTAACCATCCAAATAAATGTAAAAATTTTAACAGTTACTGACTCGTTGTTTAACGCTCTAAGTAAATGCTTATTCAAATGGTACAATTTTTTTTGGTGGGAGCGTATTTAGTG
>OZ038497.1:35344364-35349364 GCA_964036315.1 Acanthosepion esculentum | reverse complement strand
TTCTTTCTTATTTCTTTCTTTCTTTCATTTTTCTTTCTTTCTTTCTTTCTTTCTTTCTTTTCTATTTTACTCCTTTCTTTCCTCCTAACCTCCATTTCAATGAAGTTTTCTTCTGTTTTCCGTTTCTTTTCTTTCTTTCTTTTTGATTCTCATCCTTCGACAAGATTAATAATAACCGATTTTCATAGCATGCATGCTTATATTTTTTTATTCAGCTTATTAATATCTAAGTTTATTAATATCTAATTATATATATACCTAAGCTTGTTAATGCCTATCTATCTATCTATCTATCTATCTATCTATCTATCTATCTATCTATCTATCTATCTAAGCTTATTACTGCCTATCTATCTATCTATCTATCTATCTATCTATCTAAATAAGCTTATAAATATCTATGTACCTATCCATTCATCTATCTAAGCTTATTAATATCAAAGCCTATTAATACCTACCTATCTCTCTATATATCTCAATTTATTAATATCTATCAATCTATCTATATCTATATCTATCTATCTATCTAGCTATCTATCTATCTATATATATATATATATATATATATAAGCTTATTAATATTTATCTAAGCTTATTAATATCTGTCTATCTGAGCTTATTAATATCTATCTATCTATCTAACTATCTATCTATCTATCAATCAATCTAAGCTTACAAATATCCTTCTAAGCTTATTAATACCTATCTATCTATCTAAGCTTATTAATATTTATCTATCTGTCTAAGCTTATTAATGTCTATCTATCTATGTATCTATCTATATATCTGGCTGGCTGGCTGTCTATCTATCTAAGCTTATTCATATCTATCGAAGCTTATTAATATCTATCTATATATATATCTAAGCGTGTTAATGCCTATCTGTCTATCTAAGTTTGCTAATGCCTATTTATCTATCTATCTAAGCTTATTAATATCTATCTATGCATTTGGTAAAACTGTTGTGAGAAATTGGAATTTCGGAAAAGGTCAAGATTTTGAATAGTGGTCGTAAAAATAGTCCAGGTCCTTCCACTCAGAAAACTTTATCATGTTTATGTGCTGAGTCCCCTCAGGTCGTGAGCGATCATGGCTCTCCACAATTTCCTCTCCTTTGTAGCTCTTAATAAACTTTGTCTTCCTGTTATTTCTCATAAACCCTGTTCCGCCATCCATTAAATCAAGCTCCCTAAGTATGTTATGCGTTGTTTTCCTCTGTCCCTCTTGCCCTCTATCTCTCCCGCGAGTATCATGTTTTCCAAGCCCACCTTCCTCATTATGTGCCCCAGAAATTTCAACTGTCTCTTTCTGTTAAGTGTAAGTGTCCTTTTTGTTTCTATTTTCTCCAAAACCTCGTTGTTGCTCACATGTTCGGTCCATGGTATCCTCAGCATCCTTCTGTAGAATCACATTTTTGTTACTTCAAGTGTCTTCTTCATCTTTGAGGAGATCGTCCAGCCCTCAGTGCCATACAGGAGGACGACTACGGTCTATTTTTCAGTACTCTATTTAGATTTTGAAATGCCTCTTTGACTATTCCAATGCGCCTTCGGACTTCGGTGTCATACTTTCCGTTCTCTGTTAAAACACTTTCCAGATATTTCAATTTTCGCGTTTTTTTTTATTTCTTTGATTTCTTTATCTCCATTTTGATCGACTAAAATCTGGCAACGCATTACGAATAGAAAACACACAATGACCCACATACGCACATTTTCCACGCATACACACACACACACACACACACACACACACACATATATATATATATATATATATATATATATAGTTTACAAAAAACTAGGTAATCTGTATGGGTAGACCCAAGGAGGATAAAATCCAGAGAGCTCAATGTAAATCAGAGCTAATAATTTAAATAAAAATAAAAATAAAAACAGAACACTTTAAGGTTCCATGTAATAAATTATTTCACCACAGCCCTTTTAAAGGACCACGGATCATCAGACTTCACTTCCAAAGGTTGAAACGAAAAATGAAAAGAAATTTACACATTTTTGACGGGCAGTACTAAGCATATGTAAATTAATGAAGTGAGGAAGTGAGGGGAGAGAGAGACATGATAGAGTTAGATGAAATTTAAAATTTCTATTCTTTCAAATTTAATGTTGCTTGTGGAAGTCCAAACATTGACACATTTAATCGGTTAACTTAACGGAAGTTATATATTGATATAGAAGGGGGAGAGGAGAAAAAAGACATAAAGGGAAAAAGAGAGAAGGAAGTCATGAGAGAAAGTGTCACTAACTTTCTTTGGAATGAAAGGCCCGAAATAGACGCAATTGTTTTGCTGTACTTTGAGAGTTCATAAATATTATAATGTTTGATATAAATTTGAATGTTTAAACAGTCTATAAGGAATTTAATTTGATGTTTGTTAGCGATTTAAGTTTTTTTTTTTATTAAAAACTTTATTACAAAAATTTGGGGGATTTAATATGAAATAGTCGATTAGAAAAATATTCATAGAATTTACATTAAAATACTAAAATTTTATTTTAAAATATAAGTTTACTTCTAGTTGTAATTGATTATTAAGGTGACATCTATATCAGTTTGAATTTTATTCATGAATTTAATTTGCGATAGCACAACATAAAATTTGAAATACGTTAAAACTGACTCACAAAAGAGCGCTCAATGTTTATTTTCATTAAACAGAGTAAATTTTCTTTAAAATATATATATATAAAATATATACTATATATACATACACACTCCCGCATATATATATATATATATATATATATATATATATAAATATATACTAAAATAAAGAATATATTTTTTAATATCTCAATAAATTGTCTACTCACCAGTCATTTACTAACGCCTGATGAGATGTGTTAATACGCATCGAAACTTGATTGTATTTGTGTAGCACTTTTTTTTACATGTTTTTGATGTAATATCCTAAAATAAAGAATATTGCTCTATTTTGTATTGAGTCCTCTTTTAAATTGAATGTTACGAACGTCTGAATTAGACTCTATTCGTTCTCGTTTTACACACACACACACACACACACACACACACATATATATATATATATATATATATATATATATTACAAAGAGTTAATCATACCTTGAATCAATCAGCAATATGAATGCGATTATTGTCGAAATCACTTCGCTATTAGACATAATTATAAGCATTATACTACTGATAATCCTCTGAATAATGAGATCCTCATATATAAAATGGATATATATATATATATATATATATATAATGGTTATATATATATATATATATATATATATATATACATATATATATATATATAACCATTTTATATATATATATATAACCATTTTATATATATATATATATATATATATATATATATATATATATATATATATATATATATATATATATATATACCTACGTTTAGGGTACGACTTAAGTTTCGTTGTTTTATCAACTCTTTAGGCACGAAATATTATTTACGATTAAAAAAAATAATATACTGGTTCTCAAACTTGCTTTAAATTGAATTTTTTTATAATGACCCCTACCTACACCCTATTTTTTGTATTTACATACCAATATTATATTTAAATTATTTTAGATTTGAGCTGAGAATCTTCGTGAAAGAAATAAGGCGTTCCTCTCATGAGACCCAGTATATTATAATTATTTTTTAAAATCATAAGTAATATTTCGTGCCTTAAGTTGCACCTCGAACGTAGGTATATGTATATTTATTAATATATATTTCTTAGCTCTGTCTAAACACATTGAGCACTGCTTTGTTTACACCTTATATTAAATTAAGTAAATATTTATTCGCTTACCTGTGTAAACTTACAGTTCTCCATGATTTTCTCTCGTACATTCATATCTGCTCGATGCGTATCCACATGGAGAATTGTAAGTTTTAAAATAGTTAAATCGACCTTGCTAACCGAAACGCTCCTCTGTGACTACATCGGTTCCGTATAGGATACAGGTTCGATTCGTGTCGGAGGACGCATATTTTCTGTGAGAAATTCTCGGACATTCAGACCGGTAAATGTCGTTAATACTGTTTATTATAAACAGAGCATTTATTTAAATATTTGTATCTATAAAAAGAATATATATATATATATATATATATATATATATATATATATATATATATATTAAGCAAATCACCCCAAGCAAGGTAGTAGTGTCACTAACACGCAAGGGGTTACAGAAAGTAAAGAGGAGTGTTTGAGAAAAGGATAAAGAGAAGGACAGAGACCAAGGCATCAGAAGATTCTGATTGACATTACATTTGAAGATTATAGCTATCAGGGAAGCAAGTCATAGGAAACGAGTTCTACTGACGGGAAGAGCGACATAAGAAGCTGTTGGAGTAGAAGAGATGGCTATATTTAGCTGTTTCGACAGTGAAAGGGTGGGACCGAGATGCCAACCTAGTAGCAGGCTTAAATTCATGCAGTTGGGGTACCAGTGAAAGTAGCTCGTCAGAGCAGTTGCCATGAAAATACTTGTAGAAAAGACAGAGGGGAGCCACAGCACGGCTATGAAAAAGATGCCAGATCAGGACCAATCATATTGCCTACCCGTCTCTGGATTTTGTCGAGGACCTCGAGATGAACAACGGGGGTACCAGACCATATATGGCTGCAGTATTCCATGCAATGACGAATGGTGGGGCAGTAACCTTTCTTTCAAGCATCTTTCATTGAATACGGCCGACAAGGAAGATTTAATTAATTTTTATTGAGTTTTCCATTCTAACATTTATCCGTTTTTCAGGTTTTGAAGAATATAGAAATTGTTCCGAGCGCTTTTTTATAGCCATTATCATGGATATTGCTTTTGTATAGTACGTTTTATGTGTTTGTTCCACTTAGTTATTTAGCAGTGCGGAGATCTGCAAAGAGAGTGTATGCCTTTTTCGAGAGTCACGTGTCATGCGTGACTAGTTGACATGGGCATCACTTCTATTTTTAGAAAACGTTTAACACGCCGTCTCCACT
>OZ038497.1:35294364-35341864 GCA_964036315.1 Acanthosepion esculentum | reverse complement strand
CTGGCTTTGTTCAAATTGTTGATCACGCCAGTTAACACGCTCTTTTCCAGAAACTGTAACTAATGTTTGCTCAACATAGTTGCAGTATAAACCACAGGTGGGCTCTGTGTGTGTCGAATAAACACAAATGCGCCTAGTAGACAGGTATCCTCGAATACGAGTGGCCAGCTATACAATACCATTGGAAGGGTATGAATCCAACCCAGCTAGTCGACAACGCCACTAAGACGTAATAGTCTACTAGAAGTGAACGAGAAGGCAAAACACTTTAGCAGGAACAGGAAATCCAATAATAGTAAACATTTAAGTGTTTAGTCGAAGTAAAATTTAGAAGGAACCCCAAAAAAATCCTAAACAGGAAACAAGGGATAAACGTCTACTCCTGTTCAAGAGAAAAGGTATGAATCCATCTTTTCTCCCCACCAGCTATAGAACCCATACTGTCTTAGTAGGACAGTCTGGGTTCTATAGCCTTTTGTGGCAACCGGTCTAGGAGAAGGAAAAATTCTTAATTCAAAACTGAATCAGAGTCCTGATGAAGTACATACTGTGCAGCTAAGGAAAGGATCGTTTGTATTGACTCGATGATCTCGACTACAGTCGACTCAAAAATGGTGCATTAAAATAAGTAACCAAATAACCGTTTTAAGTTCTCTGAATATCAGCGCCTAAAATTAATGCCATATTTATTAAGCGTAGTTTAGATTGTTCCCCAAACTAACAAATATGGGGCACTTAGTGGGGAATGAACTTACTATTTTACAGGGACAACTTGCTAAGCATTAAATCACGCTGAAACGATGTCGTAATTAGCGTTAAAGAGAGTGGGTGGCTTGGCAAAACGTTTGAACAAATAAAAATTTGACACTCTGTATTCCGTTACAATTATTTACTAAGTTTTATTAAGTATGGAAAAAAGGTTACAAGAGCCGGCGTATACGACGAGCTTGTTAACCATAACTAAAATGCCTAATTTTATGAAAAAGTGGTTGTCGTTAAGAAACGTTTTAAGTGGAAAAGTGTATTGTTACTAAATTTATTAGAGTTTTAAACACAACAATTAAGATAAAAACAAATGACTGGTGATTTGGGCTTCCGTTAGCAATCAAAGTTGGGTTTTTTTTCTGCTTTTGTGCTAACATGTGGCATGAACGCGACACAGGAAATATAGAAGCTTAAGTTTCGCAGATTTCAAAATCCGGCTCTCATCATTCCCGCAAATGTTCAGTATGTTATTACGTTATTTCGTATCTAACTCCGACCATCAAAGTGCATATTATATATATATATATATATATATATATATATATATATATATATATATATACTCACTGTCGTAGTGCGTTATAGTTTTTCTTTCTTTTTTTAAAAACCCACTCAAGCTAAGAATTTCCCTCGTGTTACTTGGCTGACTTGATGTACAACTTAATCTAATTTCTCACGCCTCTAAAAAAAAAGAAAAAAGAAAAAAAAATGACTTCCTGGCCATTGAATTGGTTCTCTTTAAAGAACCTGGCGGTGTCGTTACTCGCCGATAAAAGCATTTTTATTTCCAAGCCATCTCTTATCGCCCCCAGTTTCTTTCATTCTTTCTTGACTCAAATACGAATCAGCTTCTGGTCGTCCTGTGGGTGGCAGCGCCATCATCTCTAACAACCTACTTTGCCTTTTGTTCAGATTTTGGTGTTGAATCCGAAAAGAAGAACTGAAAAATGAAATCTTGGATCATTATTTACGAAACGCAGTTTAGCGTCTGACACAAGGCCATCACAGAGTTGAACCAAGGAGAATCAGGCCCACTACACCAGCGAACTTTCCTGTTCGCCATCATGGAACGAAATAGTAAAATGGAGAAAGAAAAAAAAAGAAGAAAATGTAAAAGCAGAAAGATGAAAGAAAATGAAATTATTGAATGCAAGTTAGAAAAAAAAGTGAGGGGAATTTGAAAAGGAAAAAAAACAAAACGACAGCACGCATGTGCATGAGGTGGCGAGTAGATAACCGTGCGCAGCATTCCATCGTTCAGTCGAGTGGCAGGGAGCAACGAAATCAGGCGTATCGACGTCTCCATTCAACGTTTGCAACCATTGAGGAACAACGCGCCATAATGCGCTTTCTGTGCACAGGAGTCAAACCTGTAGAAATCTTCTCCGGATGTCGGTGCAGTATGGAGCACTCACCATGCGTCAACGAAAGGTGGGTGAGTGGTTACAATGCTTTAAAGCTGGCAGAAGAAGTGCAACGTACAAAAGCCGATCTGGTCACCCATCAACATCACGCATGGAAGAAAGCATCCAGTCAGTGGATGCCTTGCTCGAACGACCGACGAATCAGAATCATGTTAGCACAAGTGACGGCAATCGTGGACAATAGCTATGGCTCTGCAACAAGCGATAGTGCTTGAAGGCTTTGGATACTGTAAAGTTTGTGCGCATTGGTCACCCAAACAAGCAGGCGTGGCTTAGTGAGCAACCGAAAAGCTTATTTTCCAAGGGGATAAAGAAACTCTTTGTACGGTATCAGAAGTGCAGGGAGACCATGTCGAAATCTGCTTCATTTCTGTACTCGTAACGTCTGCGACTGAACTCTGAAATTTTACTCAGTAATTATTTGATTTTATAATTTTTTTCTCTCCTCCACCAATAGGTTCGCCTATCGTCCGGTTCACACTTCTCCCCTTGTTTCATGTTTAGTATTGGGTTTGCGGTTCCTTCTAAAGTTTACTTCAGCTCTGTACGCTTGTTCTCTCCTATGCTAATATGAATTCACCCAGTAACCCTGTACCTTGAACGACTCTTAGACCTTGTAATGGGCGAACATTAGTAAAAAAAAAAAAAAAAATTCTTAAAATCTAACTTTATCAGTATCTGTCTATATTTCTGAATGTATTGTGTACACTATTTACATTATTTTATATTACTATCGTCCTCATCTTTGTTGCCATATTTATCACAACGTTTCGGCCATTGTACGCTCCGGCCTTCTTCAGGTGGTTGGACTGTCGAACTGAACCCTTTATTTCGCACGCTGGAGTAGACTGTTCTAGTTCCACGTGTCATGTCTAATGGATTTCAGTTATCTCCTGTTAATTCCCCTCTCCAAGTCCTTAAGGACACATGGCACAGTGGATAAAGGCGTTAGTTAGATACAGTGAAAGGACCCAAAGAGTTGTAAGTTCAATACCTGGTTAAGGCAGTGGAGAACTTGGAGAGGTGAATTAACAGGAGATAACTGATAACTGACATCCATTAGACATGTAACAGAGAGAGGCATACACGCACACCCACATGAATGCACACACGCAAATATAACTTTTATCGACTAGGAATGGAAATAGTGTGTATATATCAAAGTACAATTTGAGTTAAGATGTTTGTTTACCGATGAGAAACACGATCTCAAGGAAGGAGGCGATGTTTTAAACCTGGGTCACTAGTAAACAATGGGGATGGGGGAGATACTTGGTTTTGTTTAACAGTATTTGTTTTGATTAAAAGGTTGAATCAATGTTTAGATATTCCAAAGTATAATTATGGTGAAGCGAGAAGAACTCGTGATTGAGATTAGGTAAATAATTGGAGAATAGGTTTACATGTCAAGGGATAGTTTTTGGCACTTTGGAAATCGCATGATTAGTTGAGGCTCGTGGTAGCTGCGTGTCGGGCCGAGGGTCAATTGTGATCAGGTGATCCTTTTTCTATATTAACTCGAGATTTTGCTAATAAGAAAGAGTCGGGGGAAAGAGACTGTCGTCGAGAGAGTCGCGAGACTGTTGTTGCAGTGAGTCGAGAGATTTACAGGAGAATTTTGGAGGAGAGAAAGAAGACTGCCCCCTGTTCTGAGAAGTCTGTATGAGACTGGATTATTAGTCATAAACCTACCCCAGGCGATTCAATACGCGTTTATCACACACAAACCCTCTCTCTGTTGGGAATTCGCTGGATGCATTTTGTCTTTTTCTTCTTTTTTTTTTTCATTTATGTTAAATGTTTTTATTCTCCCTGTAACCTCTGTTCTGATGTTATTTTCTTATATAAATGACGTCAATATTTCCCCCATTGTTGTCCGGCTTCTGCAGATATTATTTCTTGTTTTATTTTGCCACAATCTAGCGCCAACTCTCACAGCCGTGTCCACATCCCCAGTCGACCGTGAACGTATGGACAACACCCCGCTTACTGGATCTGAAAACTAACACAGCGTGGGCAGCGAGCGGGACTTGACCAGTTGACCGGTCGAAATAATCTACGGGTACTCAGGGAGCGTACGGCCAGTTACCCCTAAGTTCGGTTCGGACCGAATGGACACCTCAACCCAAAGAGGAAGACGCCGGATGTTAAGGGGCTGGGGACGACGTGTTAGAGACATGTCACGTGGGTAGAACAGTCTACCCCAGCGAGTGAAATAAAGGGTTCTGTTCGACATTCCAACCAACTGAAGAAGGCCGGAGCGAACAACGGCCGAAACGTTGTGATAAATATGGCAACAAAGATGAGGACAATAGTCCGAATAATGTTCATTTTCTATCTATCTAAATCTGTTAAGATTACCTATCACCCGGTTCACACTCCTCCCCTGTCTTTTGAACAGGAGTAGATTTATCTTTTGTTTCCTGTTTAGGAACGGGCTTTCGTTTCCTTCTAAAGTCTGATTTAGCGTTATAGCACTAACGGTTATTCTTTCCTACGCTAATATATGTCAACACAGTAAACCTCTACCTTGAGTGGTCATTGTATTGGGTAAACATTAGTAAAAATATATTCGTTCATCATCAATGGAAATAAAGGTGTTGCATAGAAACAGATTTTTACTTTTTGATTTACCTTCGTAATATTTAGATGCGTAAATGTAAATCGAGTATGTTTTCTTTTTTTTCTTTTTTTTGTGTGTATCTCTTCTGAATGCAAATATTTCGTTTTTTGGGGTGTTTTTTTTTTTAGAGTGATTGTTTTGCGTTTTATTTTTTTGGTGTGTATCTCTTCTGACTGCAAATATTTTTGTTTTTTGGGGTGTTTTTTTTTTTGGAGTGGTTGATTTGCGTATTTTTTTAAAATTTTTGGTGTGTATCTATTCTGAATGCAAATATTTCGTTTTTGGGGGTGTTTTTTTTTAGAGTGGTTGTTTTGCGTTTTTTGTTTTGGTGTGAATCTTTTCTAACTGCAAATATTTTTGTTTTTTGGGGTATTTTTTTAGAGTTGTTGTTTTGCGTTTTTTTTTTTGTTTTTTTTGTGTGTATCTCTTCTGACTGCAGATATTTTTGTTTTTTGGGGTGTTTTTTTTTTTTCGAGTGGTTGTTTTGCAGTTGTTTTTGTTGTTGTTTTGTTTTGTTTTTTTGTGAAACTAATTTAGTAGATTTGTTTTTGGAACATTGGTCTCCACTTTGGAAATGATTTAGTAAAATTGTTTAATTTTACGATTTCGTCGAAAATTTCTCATGTGAACATATTTTGATCTCAAAAAGAAAATGTGCAACTTTATAGGTAAGAAACAAATGAAGCAAACAATGAAGAAACAAAGTAATAGAAAAAAATAAAGACATGATGTCAGTAACGGTAAAGTGCATGCGTTTTTTCCTAAATTAATGCAAAAAAAAACGCACCCAGTGTTTTTAAAAAGTTACCAAAAATCAGGTAATTATCTGCTTTAAATAAAATTTACAGCACTTATTCATTAATAATTGAGTTGTATGCCGAATGGGTTATTTTATTTATTAGAATGCTTTGTGCAAATAGAAGAATATGTCGATTGGTCTTTGATGAAAAATATTTGTTATGATTTCTTTATTTTTAAATACAATTCACTCCAAGCATGGCGAAAATACCACTAAAGTGCAAAGGGCTACTGGGTGTGAAAGAGAATTAAAAAAGACTTTAGAAAAAACCGGAAGCCCAATCCTAAACAGGAAACAAGGGATAAAACCTTACCTCTGTTTAAAAATATAAAGAAAAACCACTAAAAATATTTCAGTAATTTCTCTCTCTCTCTCTCTCTCTCTCTCTCTATATATATATATATATATATATATATATATATATATATATATATATATATATTAAATCAGAATATCTTGAAAATTTGTCCTACATCCTTACAAAAATAATGCAATAAAACGAAAAAAGTTGTTTGTAGAGAGTTGGTACTTACCTAATTTAATAAAACATGTTATTTTCTTTCAGAAGGAAAAACATCTACAATATTTAATTTTGAAAAAATTTAATTGTAATTTTTCAGTGAAATTTGAAATTCCTTCAATTGAAAAAGACGTTTTATAAAAAAATGTTTTTGAAGATTCGAAATATGCAAGTATTAATGTCATTTTCGTATCATAAATATTTTTAGAAGTATTTTATTTACTTTTTATACAACACTTAAACATTTTTCGTTCGAAAGATCAAATAGGAAATAATTCAATGACTCTGAATTACGTCCTTCCTATTAATATGAAAAAATATTCATTCTACTATGTTTCATAAAGACGTATAGAACTAAAATATATTGCTAACTTATTAGTTATATGAGGTAAGAGCAATTATTTTTAAACATAAACGAAACCTGTTTTTGCATTTTGGTAAGTTTGTTCATCCGTATTTAATTAAATTTAATGCTTTTTTTTAAGCTGGAAAGGTCGACTGCTACTGTTGAAGTTCATAGGTGAAATATATATTTATAAATTCTGATAGGTTTTTCCTGTTTTTTTTTTCTCTATATTCTATGCTTGAAGTAAGTAATATTGTTCCTAAATTAATTAGTCCTGAATTTTACTAATTTCCTTTGAAATTAATCTATAGGAAAGATTTTTAATAATTTTTTAAATTGTTATATGTTTTTCTATCTATTTAAATATGGTAAAGTGATCGTGACAATATTTTTTAAAAAGTCTTAAAACCTTATTGAAATATGTAAAACTATTTTTTACAGATTACCTTTAGGCTATTATCTTTCAAATAAAACTAAAATATTTCCTAAAAAGGAAACTTTTAATTTATTGTAAATGTGTTTTTCCGGTTTTAGTCTAAATTTAAAAATAATGCAAGAAGAAACATAATGTGGATGAAAGACATGAAAAGGGTAAAAAAAAAATGAATAAAATAAAAGAAAGGATGAAAATCAACAAACGAAAGGAAAAAAAGAAAGAAAGAAAAATGAAAAAGAGGAAGAAAAACAACTAATATAAATAAAATAAAGGCAGAAAGATAAAAGAAAATCACAAAAAAAAGCAGAAAGAAAAGGAAGGAACTAAAAGTGACGTGTGCAGAATTATTGCACCCCTCCCACCCATACATGCAGATAAGTAAGAAGCAATAAGCTACAAGGTAAAGAAAGAATAGAAAATAATTGAGTTGAATGAAATAAAATACGGAGTATTGAAAGGAAAATCCAACAAAAATCTACTTTTTGTCTCATGTCGCAAAAGTCTAAAGTTACTTTTCATTCATGTTTTTATGAAGCCTTACGTGTGACGACGTATTGCTGTTTGTGTTTGCGTACACGTGATAGTCGTCTAGGCTGGTTTCTTTCTAACTGATCACGTGGACATAAGTCTACGGGCATGAATTTTCGAAATGTGTGTGTGGACAACAGAAAAAGAAAATAAATAAATAAATAAATAAGGTAACAGTCAGAGACAGAAGGCGTCGTCCCGGTCTCAGCTCATCAAAAAAATTCATGAGCCCAACGCAAGGTGGACATATTTTTATGGAACTTTCACAAAAGAAAAGGGAAATGACGTTTTCGAGTCTCAAACCGGTTTGGTCAGGCCGAACTACTGAAATATGACCATGGGTTTTAATGTTTTATACTAGCGCTAAATTAATCCGCCTGGAGTCTCTTCTTTCTTTCTTATTTGTGTGTGTGTGTGTGTGTGTGTGTGTGTGTGTGTATGTGTGTGTGCGTGTGTGTGTGCGTGTGTGTGTGTGTTCATAAACCAAGTTGAGTAGACTTTTCAGCAA
Organism: Acanthosepion esculentum; assembly: GCA_964036315.1. Classification (NCBI taxonomy): domain Eukaryota; kingdom Metazoa; phylum Mollusca; class Cephalopoda; order Sepiida; family Sepiidae; genus Acanthosepion; species Acanthosepion esculentum. The sequence continues at coordinate 35,333,915 of OZ038497.1, read as the reverse complement.
AAAGGTAAAAGCAAAAGTGTTGAAAGAGAAAGATGGCTCATTGTACCAGACGCACAGAAAAAGCAAGAGTTTTACGTTTGGTTATCGATTATAAACAAAAAGCCCCGTCCCTTTCAGATAAGTAAGCGAGCATGGATCTCCACAGATTTTTTTTTCCTTTATTATCAATGAATTGCTATAGAGTATTTGGAAAGTGGTTACATCGTTGCCTTTTCCACAGTTTTGGAATTCAGTTTTCCTTTTCTTAGACTGGTTGTTACTCAAGGCTAGATTATACAGTCTACACTGCTATTTAATCCACAGCTGACGGAGATGATTTCGGTTCTTGCCTTTCCTTGGGAGCATTTGAATGGAAGTGAGCACAACAGCATTGGCCGGAATTTGAATTCGGCTCGCTGATCTCACTTCCACGCCGATGACCGCTACGACAAGCGCAAATTCTTATTATTAGTTATTAAACTCATTTCGTAATTTACGCGCGAAACAACGACAAAAACAAATAAAAATTTGACAAGTTTATAAAACCTAGAATCATTTAAGCACTCAGTAAGTATCAAACTCATTTACGACAGATGTTCTCAATCTTTTATTTCCTGTGTACCTTTTCGTCTTGCCAAATTTTTTGATGTACACTACAGTTCAAAAGTTTGAAGCGATCCCAATAATTAGCATGGGATAAACTTGACAGAAGAGTGCAAAAAAAGGAAAAAGAGTCATTGGCAAAAGAATGAAATCAATTATCAAACTTATACTTTGAGAAACTTTTGCAATGAATGCCAAAGATTTGTGCTGCAATAATCCATGCTAAAGGAGCATATTTTGATGAGAGAAAATTTAATCATAAAATGTTTTTTTTCTTTATACCATAATCAAATTTTTCATAAAAAATCTTCTCTCACATTTTTTTAAGTATGTATAATAATTTTCTCTTATTTAAATTACAAAACAACTAATTTTGGGGCCAATTACCAAACATTACCAGCGGTGGCCTCAAACATTTGAACTGTAGTGTATGCTCTATCCCTGCTATCGAGCACTCTACCTCATAAATATAGTATGCCTTAAAACTATATTATTGTCATATATATATATATATATATATATATATATATATATATATATATATATATATATATATGATAATAATATAGTTTAGTGATAATAATGGTAAACAAGGAGAGATGTAAGTTTGCTGGAGGCTCAATCTACATTGTTTAATTGACGGTCGTAGATTAACGAACTGCGGGTTACAAAAATAAAAAAGAAAGAAACAACGGAAAGAAAAACATTAAAGAAAAAAACACAATCAAATATTAATAACAAAATATTTTCCTTAATTAATTTCTGTCTGAATTTCTAGGGTGAGAAGTTATCCTTATTTTCATCATTTATATTCGGATCATTGTTCTCGTCTTTGTTATCATCATCACAATGTTTTGGCCGTTGTGGCCACCGGCCTTCATCATTTGATTGTTTTTCTTTAATGTTTTTTTTCTGTTGTTTCTTTCTTTTTTATTTTTATTTTTGTAACCTGCAGTTCGTTAATCTACGACCGTCAATTAAACAATGTAGATTGAACCTCCAGCAAACTTACATCTCTCCTTGTTCACCATAACTGCATCGTTACTGATTTGGTAACGAGGGCTTTAACGCAAGTCATATCACTGCGATAAGAAGCAACTGAAATTAAGATGAAAATAAGATGAGTCAAAAATTAATCTATCTATCTATAAAATTCTGTGATTTCTGTTAGTCCGTCCGTCCGTTCGTCACACACCCTAAAATAGCCATACATTGAACGATCGAAACCAAATTTGGGGGAGTAGTGCAAACAGGTAGGGGGTAAAAAGTACAGTTGATTTTACAAGGGGGCGTCGCTTAGTACAATACATTTTCATTAATTTTGTGGGAAAAATTAAGTTTTATTATTTAACAAACAAAATACTTCCACTATTTTAAAAAATAATTTAATCAACAATACTAAATATTGTGAAGATTTCATCACGCTTTTTATTAAGTGAACGCCTTGCATATGCTTAAACACTGGTTTCGATATAATAACCGAAGTTAATCTGAGTTTTTCAGTTGCATTTTAAATTATTACCATTACGGGAATTTCTCAGACAATAAGAAAAAAATGAAATAAATGAAACAAAAAAATTACAAACGCAAAATGCGAAGCAAAACAAATAATTTTATACCTCCTGTCTCGGACCTGACTAGCAATTCGACACTGGAAATATGAACTTTAGAGGAGCCATAATCGGAAAGATTATATTGCATGTAAAATATAATTATTATCTAACTAAATTCGAATAGTCAAATTCCGTAAATGCTGGCTTTTATGCAAAATTATTCTTACAGAATAACTACTTCTCTCTTTCAATGGCATGCAAGACCAGCAACTAATACATTATAATTCATTTTAATGCCATTCATACCAGCTGCATATCGAAATAGGCTAGTTCGTTTATATATAATTATGAACTGGGGTCAAATACAGATCCCATACGGATCGGACTCCGACAAAATGATAAGATAAAGGACAAACAGGAAATAGTTATCAATCTAACATGTTTCACTTTTATTAATGCTTCATCAGAGAATGAAATATGGAGAAAAATATATAAAACAAAAAATTTATTTTACCATTTATTGGCAAAAAGATTTTTTCTCCATATCTCATTCTCTGATGAAGCATTAATAAAAGTGAAACATGTTAGATTTAGAAATGTCCTCTATTTTTTTTTATCTTATCATATATAATTAAATACAAAAATATGTAAAAAAAAAAAAATATGTGTGGGTATAATTTCAGTTTAATTTAAATTATGTTAAGTTGTCACAGATGCAATGACGCACTTTACAGGAAATTGATGTAATGGAATAACCAGTCACCTCCATGAATAATTACACTATAAGTAGTAAGTACCTATAAAGTCAACCGTCTACGAGAGACTCGAGAGAAAGTGTGAGAGCGAGAAGACGCAAGCACGTCCGACCTTCCAATTAGTGGCACTCACTACTAGATTGACCTGTGTGTATAACTGTACCGTATTTCATATTGTACTGGTTGTGTACAATAAACCTTTCTTCTTGTATCCACCTGGTGTTACTTATTTATTCCCTTAGCACGGAATATAACAGAAATGAATAAAACGCTTCTGAATTGTTAAATAACTAATTTATTTAATTAAAATAGATACCATATTGATGAATGACAGTTCTCCAACGTACCTCTAAATTCTTTATCCCATCTTTAAAATAATTGTCATCCTTTGATGTGAGAAATAGTTCAAATGTTTCGATTACCTCTTCCTTATTGGATAATGTTTTATTGCGTAAAAAATAGCTCAAAATGCTTAAATCAGTGATAATCATTAGAAGAGATATCAAGTAAATATGGAAGACGAGGCAAAATTTCATAATTCCGGCTAGCTCGTGTTCGGACATTTGATTGAGATCCGTGCGGTCGTGCGTTGTCGTGCATCATAATTTGGCCATCCCTATTCACAAGTCTAGGGGGTTTCTTTTTCAAGTTTTCGTGCATACACTCAATTTCTCCACAATACAAGGTTGCTGTTTTACTTTTCCCTTGAGACAAGAATGAATAATGAATAACCCCTTTGAAAGATCACCATACAGTAACAATTAACTTTTTAGGGTGCAGTGGATGTTTCGTGTATTGTTTTGGTGATTCACTTGCATCTAACCACTAGCCCACTCTCTGTTGTCAAAGATTATCCATTTCTCATTGCATTTAATGATTTGATGTAAAAACGGTTCTTTTTACACGGTTTGTACTCATACAGTAAGATTACTCGACATTGTTTCATTGTAATCATTTTCATTTGGGCTTATGAGTAACGATATATTCAAAGAAATATTATCTGAAAAGAAAAACATCAGGAATAAGTCAAGATGTTTTTCAGGAGGTTCGTTAGACGACCGGATGAACAACCAAACAAAACATGCGTCATTTGTGACAACCTAATATTTGACCTGCTAACGAAAAATGAAAGATATTTTAAATGTCTGACAGTGAATTTATTGAAAAACATTTGGTTTAACTATCTTTGGCCATCAATAAAGAAGTTTAACTTTCACATAAAAGAACCGTTCTAGGCACTTTTTGTAGTCTTTCGAGGAAGTGATTTTTTCATTAAAATTATTCTATAAAGACGGCAATAGATTATAATCGGATTATAATTTTTTTTTAAATCATTTTATGTTAACTTAGGTAACGAATTTAGTTAAAATTATCTGTCTATATTTCTGAGATGAGGTATTATGTACACTATTTACATTATTCGGACTATTGTCCTCATCTTTGTTGCTATATTTATCACAACTTTTCGGTCGTTGTATGCTCCGGCCTTCTTCAGGTGATTGGAATGTCGAACTGAACCCTTTATTTCGCTCGTTGGGATAGACTGTTTTAGTTCCACGTGACATGTCTAATGGATGTCAGTTATCAGGTATCTCCTGTTAATTCACCACGACAACTTCTCCACTGCCTTAACCAGGTATTGAACTCACAACTCTTTGGGTCCTATCACTGGATCTAACCAACGTCTTTATCCACTGTGCCATGTGTCCTTAAGGTGAGTCCGCGCCAAATCCTGTTTTAAAATGTACTGTATTGAATTTATTAAATAAATTCAGTAAGCATATACCTTTTTTTTTCACTCAAATGAAAAAAAACGATGGGGGAGATATTGTCAATTAATTACCACAATCTACGATACCTCATGAGTGAATGCTGTGTTTTTGGTAGGCTTTTCCCCACTAACCATCCACTCATTCTGCTCTTCTGGAATTCGATCTTTAAACGGTTTGTTGCGATACACATCCAGTTGTGTTTTTGTTCGACAACTACCACAATCTACACTTACAATTACTCCTACTATAATAATAGGAATTAAGTTGTTTCAATAGAACACATCTGTGTCAACAGTTACCAAGACAGGGGTTAGCCTATCGTCAAAATTCTCCCATGCTAGCAACTTACCATAAACCACAGGATTTAAGGTTCATATTTTATACCTGGCATATGAAACGGTCCCCTATTTTTGTCTGTCCGTGGGGGAGGCTAAAAGGTCCCCCCATACGCCTACATATATGGTACTTTTTAGCTTTCGTACAAATCGGAACTGCGTCTGCCATTTTGTGTTAATTGTAAACCCGATAAGTATCTGCCATCTTTTGCTCTAGTTTTAGCCAGATCCGTACCTAATTTTGGGGTTTTAGTGTTGACTGGATATATGTCTGTTTAGTGGATTTAGTGTAGACCATAATTGTGTCTGATTTTTTTTTTTACCTTAATATAGATTAGTCGCGTGTCAACACTTTTGAATCTTGTTCAGATCGGATATATTTCTGCCTTTCTATTAATTCAGTGGGATTTTTTTTACTTATAAAACTTTTACGTGATATGACTTAGTTCAACACATGTTAATATGCTGTTAAAGCGTAATGAGAAGGGATATATATATATATATATATATATATATATATATATATATATATATATATATATATATATATATATATATATATATATAAGCCTGCAACGAGGTAAAGCAAGGGAAGAAAGATTTATTATATTTCCCCCATTAAGGGCATTATTATATCCATGATATAATAACACCGACATTTCACGGACAGAGCAGAATGGCTGAAATGAAAAAAAATGACAAATATGCTTTGTTCTCAGAGAGATTTTTATATTACTAACATATACACAAAACTATATATATATATATATATATATATATATATATATATATATATATATATATATATATATATATATATATATACACGTGTCCCACGCGGAGAATAATATATCACATATATCTACACAGTAAAGCAGAGTGTAAGGAGAAACAAAATGTGTTGATTTCAATCTTTAGGGATGACTGAAAAACACTTACCCTGCCCTTTTATAGACAGAAGCACAGAAATGCATGCTGAAAATTTTTCCTTAGCCAATAAAATAGGCCGGTTTGTAGTTTCAAAATCTGTCTTGCCTTAAAGTCAGAACGCTACGTTCGCTTGACTGAAGTTGCTCTTGTATGTCGACGCCAATTCCTAGTTTGTGAATTTTTTTTTGCCTTATTACTGTTAACTTGCATATATTGTTGCTTGCTTGATATCATTATTTACCTTGTAACTTTTTCTGTCTGGTGGACAGTTCTGTTAATTATTTTGCATCTGACCATGGTTACTCACTCTACAAAAAGGAAGGGTCTTACACATAATATGAAATACTCATGTACTTGGAGAAGCCATTTTTAGAACTCCGGATTCAAATGGGCCAGATTCATGTATGTCCCAAGCGAAAACATAACAGCGAGTCTTGGGTTTTCCCAAATTGAGCACTGCGAGCTAGAGTTTCATTCTATATCTGGGAAAGATATATTCTCAAAGGAAAACGGCACCATGGTCTTGTAAGCAGCTGGGGAGTGGCATATTTAGCCTCTGTCCGGTCTATGTGGGTCCCGAGTTAAAGAAAGAAAACGTACCGTTTGTTTGACTGTAAACCAACTGAAATTGACTGAGGCTTTCGTCACTGTATGGAGTGATGTCATTGAGCGGCCGTCACATAACCCAAGTGACTAATCTTCACGAAAGGGAGATAAGCGCCTCCCGTATCCTTAAAAGGTTTTTATCCTTAAAAGGTTTTTTAAGTTTCTTGCGCTTTTTAAATTGTGCTTTTATAAAATGCTTCCTACTTAAATTCTTATTTATTGGTGTTGGTAAGCTACTTGTTATCTGTACGACCTTTTGTTGTTTCGTGTTATTTATTTATATCTGAATTAATTTAGCCAAGTCAATTCAGTTTCGTTTCACAACTGATTATCATTGGGGAATTTCTGATGAACCTACTTTGCGCCCGTCCTGGGTATGACGATGAACTACATCCGAGTCCTCGTTAAGACGATAAACTATATCCGACAGCAAGGCCTCTGATCAGGAGGTTTTGAGGAGCGTGGAACCACCTCTTAATTGCTGGTGTTCCTAGGTTCACCGTCCCCCGAGGTGGTAGCAGCTGTTAGGGTCCCAGCTATGGGCAAATAGTTAACCCCCAAACTGGGGTCAAAACACTATGAAATTGTAAAAATAGGTTTTAGTACCAGCAATACATTTTTTATAAAGATTATTGCCAGCATTGAATTTTTGAAGAAAAATTTATTAGCAGCAAAAATTTATTACCAGCAATACATTTTTGAAAAAAACATATAGCCAGCAGTTCATTTCTGGAAAAAATATTACCAGCAATAGATTTTTGAAAAAATATTGCCAGCAATTCATTTCTGGAAAAAAAACATTACCAGCAATAGATTTTTGACAAAAAAAATATTACCAGCAAAATATTTTAGAAAAAAAATATTGCCAGCAGTTCATTTCTGGAAAAAAACATTAGCAGCAATAGATTTTTGACAAAAGAAATATTAACAGCAATATATTTTTTTTTTAAATATTGCCAGCAGTTCATTTCTGGAAAAAATATTACCAGCAATACATTTTAGAAAAAAAAACATTACCAACAATAAAAATCTTGTCGGCATTAAAGGTTATTTTACCGTAAAACAGAACAAAACAAACCTATTTTGCGCATTTATTTCATCTTTACTTGAGAACCACGTAAGAGAATCTGTCACTTCCTTACATCAAAGTGTCGCCATTGATCAGGGACGTGTTGCGTATTCAAAATTGTACGGGACGATCTGATTTTCATTAATAATTGTAAGGGTAAATGAATTTCAGGAGTAGGTGAGCCACTGTAAACATATCACGTTGAATAAACAGTGAATAGTTAAGTCTTGCGAAAGGAATGGATATTGAAAGAGGGATTAAATGAATATGTATGGGACACGCAGTATTTGTGCAAGCAGGTCGTCAGGACATAAAAAAAAACACATTCAGGAATTCCAGATAAATTCATGAAGACCAATTAGATTTCTCATTTACACATTTGAGCAAAAGTAGACATATTTGTCGAACTTTATTACAATCTGCAGATTTCCTTCGGAAAATTAAACAGCAAATTGAAATATAAGCAGATTTTCTTTTATTATTTTCCCTGTTTTGTTCTTGCAGCGTCAAGGAAATATCGTTGATTATGCATAACATTTGAGACCGGTATCGGGTAGTGTAACGGTCATCGGCGCAGAAAGTGAACTCCGCTAGCCGGGTTCACTTTCCGGCCTAGCCTGCTACGTTTACTTTCATTTTTCCTACCTTCCCTATCGATATATTAAATAGTAGAGCAGACTTTATTATTTTCCAAGAGTTTATCGCAATTGACATATAATAATCGATACATTAAATAGTAGGGCACACTGGGTTCTCTAGCCTTGAGTGACGACCAGTCTAAGAGAAGTACAATGCTGAATTTAAAAGAAAAGAGAAATAGAAACAATTTCACTACTTGTAATGGCCTTGTCAGGGCCAGAAATAAAAACACAAGAGAGGAATTGAGTTAAACAAATATATTGACAGAAACAGTAATACAAACAAGAGTGTTACAGCAAGAATGTTCGGTTCGACCGTCAGAGCTGACAGCTGGAAATTTCCCTCTCCAAAAGGCAGTACCTGCTCCTATTTATAGATGGGAGAGTCCATGCGCGCGTGGGTAAATTACCATAACACTATTGTTCCAAGAGGTTATGACATATAATAATCGATACATTAAATAGTAGGGCAGACTGGGTTCTCTAACCTTGGGTGACGATCAGTCTAAGAGAAGTACAATGCTGAATTTTTTTTTTAAAGTGGAGAAGAGAAATGGAAACAACTTCACTATTGTTCAAATAGGTTATCGCGATTAACATATAATAAAGAAAAGGAACCTATGGAGAGCCGTGATTGCTTACGTTCTACAGGACATGGCATTTAAAAAACATTAACATGACACAAGTTTTAAGTGGATTTTGAACGGCCTATCAACTCTTTAGGGTCATTTTATGCCAAAACTTATATCGCTTAGATTTTCTTCATTTGGCACAGTTCACATTTATAAATCATAATGAATCCTGCGGCAGAAATTGCCTGGTTAACTTTAATGCCTCAAAAACAAAACTGCTCTCTGTTACTCACCACAGAGAAACCTCCCTGCCTCCCATTAGAATGTCTGATGCTCAACTCTATAAGAGCACCTCTTTGCGACTGCTTGGTCTCATATTGTCCACTGACCTGAGATGGAACAAATACTGAATCAATAGCTTCATCTACCGCAAGGAAAGTTGATTCCCTGTGTCGCGGCAGAATGTTTTTCTCGCACGAGTCCATCATTCAAATCTATAAATCAACCATTCGCCCTTGCACGGAATACTGCTGCCATATATTGTCAGGTGCACCCGCCGTTCGTCTAAAGGTCCTCGACAAAATCCAGAGACGGATATGCAATGTGATTGGCCCTAATATGGCATCTCGTCTACAGTCGCCTCACTCTGTCTTTTCTACAAATTCTTTCACGGTAACTGCTCCGACGAGCTACTTTCACTAGTTCCCAGACTGCATGAATTTAAACGTGCTGCTAGGCTGGCATCTCAGTCCCACCCTTTCACTGTCGAAACGGTTAAATGTAGCCGTCTCTTCTACTCAAATAGCTTTATGTCTTGCACTTCCCGTCTGTGTAACTCCCTTCCTCTTACGTGTTTCCCTGATATCTATAATCTCCAACTATTCAAATGTAATGTCAACCGACATCTCTAGATGCCTTGATCTATTCTCTGTCTTTCTCTTCATCCTTTCCTCCATCACGCCTCTTTACTCTCGCTTCCACTCTCTGTAACCCCTTAGCTAGTGGCACCCTGCTTTGCTTGGGGTGAAATGCTTAAAAAGAAATCCATGTGGGAAAATTATCAGTCTTTCATCTCTTAATACCCAACGTATTCATTAACCCGGTATTAATTATGAAAATAAAAATAAAAATCAGGTGAGTGCACGAAAAAAAAAATAATATGAACTTGGGTGAGTTTATCCACAATTTTGATTCCTACGTGCAATATTTGATTCGAAACTTTGAAAAACCCTACCCAGTAAAAAAAAGTCTGAAAAATTCCCCCACTAAAAAACTGACCCCCTCACTGAAGCCCCCCCCACACACACACATACACTAAGGCTCCCTAACCGTCCCCCCAAGAAGATGCACACACACACACACACACACACACACACACACATACACACACACATACATACCTTGTCGTTTAAATATAATAGAACTCGTTTGGATACAGACAATTTAAGAGATGACGGATGAAAATAACTTCAAAAACGTTAATGTGTTTAAATGTTTTCAGTATGATGGGAATATATAGCGGTATCACCGGCTGAGCCCCCACAACTCATCAAGATTCCGTGATTTCTGACGAATTCTGCTATTTTATGATATCCACATTTGCACGGTGAATGCTGAAGTCAGATGGCCGATCATCCAATATGGCGACCCTTTCATTATGTTGCATAAGATTTGTCATGGAACTCCATACTGAAAAGCTTGACTTCCCCTAAGTCTAGCTTAAAATGGTTCTTACGTAACTGGATGCATTTGACGCTATTCAACCTTTCATCTATTTTAATTTTTTTTAATCATTATATTTTTGTATTCTTAATGTGTCATACTCATTCTAACTTCGCTAAGCAGTTAATGAAATGTTTAAAAATTTCCGACATTACTTTTATGAGTATAATCGTCATTATTTAGGTGGGTACACGAAATATCACTGTTTTTCTCCTTTCTTTTTACAGTAAAATTAATATCTACTGACCTTGGTAATAGAAAGTCTAATTAAAGAAAATTTACATTTCTTTATTTCGAATTCCAGTCGAGTTCATTACATTGTATTCACTTTCACTAAAATACCATTGGAGATGGTATGAATCTCTTCCTGTAAATAACAGCACAGACTGAGCTCCTCAGCTTTGGTTGGCAACCAGTTTAACGGGTAGACAACTCTGAATTCAAAATCATTTGGACATAGGTCTAGAAACTCCCTCTCATAAAAACTTATTTGGTACGGAAGTAGGTTTCCTAGTGTGCTGAGAGCTGTGGTTCCCTACTCATCAATGGCGTCTACTGGATTTGAGTGAGTCTCTTTATCACGTGAAATCACGACGTAGTTTCACATGATAAAGGGACGCACTCAAATTGTGGTTTCACAACCTAAATGGAATGCAGGCTCGATTTTCGATCTCACAGAATGACCAAAGTCTTTTATCAGAATATCTGTTACGCCCAAGTATACACATAATGTACCCAAGTCAGTTATCGTCAGCTCCTCTCTCTCTCTCTTCCCACTCTCTCTCTTTCTCTCTCTCTCTCTTTCTCTATCTATCTATCTATCTATATATATATATATATATATATATATATATATATATATATATATATATACATTCAGCTGTCATATGGACTGAAAAGTCCTCTTTGAAATAATCCCTGCCAATTACATTTTGGTATTATATATATATATATATATATATATATATATATATATATATATATATATATAAAAGTTTTTACAAAATACCTAATTACTTCCCCTTAAAAACGGTATCTGTCAACCAGCCATGACACAGCCATATAAAAATGGTAATCTCCGAATGACCACAACCATTTTTGTCCTTCACAACCATAAATATTAAATACTTACTCTATATTTAACAATACCCTGATGATGACATTATGCTATGCCGAAGTAATCGGAATAAGTGCAATATGAGCCAACACGGTGTTTTCCTTCTCGTCTTTTGACAACCGCACAAAAAGCTTAATCGCGAGTATGAAAGGATCTTATTGAAAATAAGTAGACAGAACGTGTCTAAATTATTTAACGAAAGCTGTCTGAATATATATATACATATATATATATATATATATATGAAGAAATATAGTCTTAAAGTGTGCTATATTTATAGGATAAAGTGCTCAATATCAGAGATAGAGCGTGTTTAAATATAAATATAAAAGTGAACATAGAAGTTAACACTTAGAGGCGACAGTCTGTTTCATGCTAGTCTGTTTCATGCTAGTGCAATCGTCAGGCAACTAGTTGCTCGACGATTGCACTAGCATGAAACAGACTGTCGCCTGTAAGTGTTAACTTCTATGTTCACTTTTATATATATATATATATATATATATATATATATATATAAATTTGGCCCATATCGCTTGAAGATACCGAAAAGTTGAAGCCAAATTTTTAATTTCTATATAAAATACCAGGTTAAGAACTGGCGCGATGAGAGTGAAAGGAGTCTCTCTGAGCTTTGGTTAGCAATCCTTTTAGTGTTGATTTCACGATAAAAAGACTTCAGATGGGAAGAAAAACTCATGACAGCTTAACCCGGTCATTATATTGAATGTGTTTGCCTATAGGCGTGTACTGGCTGGTATTGACTGTGACCCGGAGAGGTTAAACTCCGCGATAATAACACATGAGGACTATCGTTCAGATTTCCGTGGCAAGTCTTTTGCACCGTTACTTTTTTATCGACAGATCCAAAAAGTGTGGATGGTCCAACACGAGCCTTCACCACTTGAAACAAATCATTGTGTTGGTTTTCTGACAAGTACATCTAATTAGTTCTACAGATATCTGGCTACTGCGAAAAACTTTACGAAACATCAACTTCATCTTGGCACTTGGATTGTACGAACTCTCCAGGACAACAACTCAGCACCAGAAAGAAAGACAGCTCTGGTCACATTGGAGCTAAAGAAGTACAACATTGATATGGCTGCACTGAGAAGTAACCATCAGTCGACTACATGAAACGAGAAAGCAAAATAAGACATCAAACAGTGTTCCTGTTGCACTTGGATACAATACATTCATCTGTACTGTTTGTGGTCTCTTGTGCAATTCTCGATCCGGTCTCAAAAGTCATGCCCGTCATAGGCATGCAGATAATTAGTTCGTGGTCGTCGGTACCTCTTACATCGAAATCGACGGGGGAATCCATCCATATATATATATATATATATATATATATATATATATATATATATAGAGAGAGAGAGAGAGAGAGAGAGCGACAGAGACCGGGAGAGAAACAAACAGACAGACAGACAGAAGGAAAGTGACATAGAAATATATATATATCATTTAATTTAACTCGCTATTGAGAACCTTAATTTCTTCCATTTCACTGTAGATCTCATCGGATTTTTTAAACCTGTACAGCGAGACGATCTCAAGAGAAGGAGGAGACTGACCAATATCTATTATTCGTCGATATAATTTTAACGACGTAAGCATTTCACACTACGTCTCAAAAGGAAAACCGAAAGAATCCCTAGTCAAGGCAATAAAGGAAAACAAGAAAAAAAATTATCAACTTTCAGAATATTGTCAGCGAACGAGACCGTCCATGATGCGAGTCACATGATTGGGCCCTAAAAAGCCAGCAGATGCAAACAGTCAACTGTCCAGGCAATGCGGTAACAGACGACGGATGACAGGCCCATAGGACTAGCGAAATATGCCTTCCAGAAATTAAACAATGTATTAAGCGATGGGAAAATGTCGTTAGAAATACAGAAGAGTGTTGAACTGCTATGTAATATCTAATCTCCTATATAGCGGTCATGGTTGGACAGAAAAGGTGAAATATATATTTGAAGCAATATAGTTGAGGTACTATCGATGAATACTGAGAGCACTATGGACAGAACATGTGACTAACGATGAAGCTTGAAGCAAAACAAGAAGTACAAAAAAAATAGCTGACATTTATGGGAGACATAATGAAGAAAAACGGTCTGGTAAATTTAATTTTTTTTTTTTTAAGCGTATCACCCCAAGCAAGGCTGGAGGCCACTATCACGCAAGGGGTTACAGAAGGGTTGGAGGAAGAGCAGATAGGAGTGGTAAAGGACAGGATGTGGAGAAAGAGAAAGACAGTGGGTCGATCAAGGCAAGGGGGTTACAGAAGATTTGGAGCGAGAGCAGATAGGAATGAAAAATGAGAGGATGTGGAGAAGGGAAGTGGATAGATCAAGGCAACTGGAGATGTCGATTGACGCTACACTTAAACCGCTGGAGATTGTATTTGTCAGGGAAACAGTAATAGGGAAGGGAGTTCCATAGGCGAGATGTGTGAGACATGAAGCTATTGGAGTAGAAGAGACGTCTACATCTAACAGTTTCCACGGTGTAGGGATGGGAGCGGGATACCAGCCTCGTGGGGCGTTTAAATTCACGAGGCCTAGGGACAAGCGAAAGCAGCCCCTTGGAGCAATTACCGTGAAAGTACTTGTAAAAAAAGGCAGAGCGAGGCAACATCACGTCTGTGAGAGAGCGACTGCAGACGAGATGACAGATCAGGGCCAATCACGTTGCCTATCCGTCTCTGGGTCTTATCAAGAACCCTGAGGCAAACAGCAGGGGCCCCAGACCATATATGGCAGCAATACTCCATGCAAGGGCGAATGGTCGATTTATAGACTTGGGGGATCGATTCCGGGGAGAAAAATTTCCTGGCTCGGCACAGGGAGCCAACTTTCCTTGCGGTGGATGATGCAATTGACTCAATGTATTTGTTCCATCTCAGATCAGCGGACAGCGTGAAACCGAGCAGCCGCAGAGAGGAGCTCTTGAGAAGTTGGTCTTCAGACATTCTAATGGGATGCAGGGATTAACAGGACACAATGCAACAATAGAATCAGACAGGAAACCTTGTAATCTAATTGGTGAGCTGGGTGAATGGGTGGCAGAACAAGGAGAAGAGGTTTCGTTATGGGGTAAGGGTTAGTTAGAACGAGAAAAGACAGGAAATCATGGAGGTGTCATGATCGCCTACGTCCTGAATGAGACCGTAGATCAAATTGTCAGAGATTGTGTTGTTGGTTTTATTTTTAAGTTAATACAGTATTAATTTTCAATTTAAATATCTGGGAAATGTATTAACTGTTGACGGAAAATGGAACTCCGGTATCCGAAAGCGAATTGTAATAGCGAAAAATGCTTCTTGAAAATTAAAACAAAAACTATTAAAAAATAGGAAAAAGAATGCTAACTTCTTATGTAATATCAATCATTCTATAAGATGTTGAATAATGGATAATTGTTTCACAGATGAAGAGGAGATTTGATAAAACAGAGATATGGTTCTACAGAAAGATACTGAGAATGCCATATACAGAGCAACGATTGATTCATTTTGTTTTCTACGGATTAGCAACCCTTTACAGATTATTTAAAGCCAGAAAATATGTTAGATTGTAAGAATTTTTTTGAGGTGGGGAGAATAATAATGGATTTTGTGGTACAAGTCTTACTAATTAAGGTTATTTGCACGTAAGCGAATATAAAGAACCCAACTGCAATTAGAAATCGGAGCCATTATCCATTACACCACCCGCACATCCAAGCTTGCAGCACATGGTCACCCATCTAGGTACTGACCAGGCTCGACGTTGCTTAATTTCGGCGATAGTACGGAAACCAGTGTTTCAATGCGATATGTCTTTTGGCCACAGAGCAAATGAAAACAAAAAGGGGCATTATTCATCGAATCGGGAAGAAACAGCTGGAGTCTCTAGGATATGTAATGAAGAAAGAGTGCTTGGAGAATATGACACTTACAGGGCATAATGAAGAGAGCAGAGAAAAACAACGAGTGAGTTACCTAATGGATGCCAGAACAGAGAGTGGGGAGGGAATAGTACAAACATTGCTAAGAGCTACAATAGACAGAAAGTTGTGGAGAGCCATGATTGCCCGCCTCCTGAAATGACACAGCTCATAGAAGAAAACTTTTTTTTTATGACTGCAATACTTCAGTTTGTACACGATAAAAATGACTATATTTCTACTCAAATGCGTCATTATAAAAAAAAAAAATAGCAAGATCGTTTGAAATGTTTTTAATGTTATTAACTCTTAAAGATTAGATTACATAGAGAGATTCTGTATGTTTGCGTTTGCATATGTTTGGGTAAATGTGTCGTGCTTTTAATGTGTTTATATGTTCTGTCACACGGTTTCAAATGAATATTTGCGATTGTGTTTATGTTGTTGCTGTCCCTGTGATTTTCTGCGCGCGTGTGTGTGTGTATGTTTGCTGTCTTTTCGTGCCAATGTGTGCGTGTGTTATCTTTGCGTGTTTGTATTGCTCTCCCACATTCTTTTTTTTCGTCATTTCTTTCAAGTTATTTTCTGACTCATCAACCCAAGTGTACGCGGCCGCACTTACCCTTGTTAACTGTTTGCTCCGGTCCCGCAAGTGAGCCAATAATCGGCGACTTGCCTTTCTGCATTGTTTTCCCTTTCCAAAATAAAACACTATGAACAAAGGTCGTATGTGCGTAGTATGCAAAAATAATAAAGCCGATGGCGTCGACGAAGGAAATGGGATGATGTCGACGGTGTATGTTTGTTAAGCGCAACTTCAATTTATTTTATTTTCGCAAGCTAGCAAACTATTCCAAAATCAACTCTACCTACCACTACCACAACCACACACACACTCTCTCTCTCTCTCACTCTCTCTCTCTCTCTCTCACACACATTCTCTTCTCCTCTTCCTTCGAAGTCTCCGCCTTTAACCATTACTCTTCGTCATCTTTTTTTTCTCTTCTCTCTTCATCATTTGCCTTCCTCTTCTCCAATGTTGTGATGTTACAGAAACATCAGCATATTTTGGAGACATTATTCACGCCTAACAAGACATTATCAAATATTCATCAAATTTGCATTGAATGTTTTCTTTCAAATATTTAGTACATTTTTCAGTGCCTCATTGTTATTATTATTATTAGTAGTAGTAGTAGTAGTAGTAGTAGTAGTAGTAGTAGTAGTAGTAGTAGTAGTATTTCCTTTGATTTCTGTTGTATACACATTTCCTTCCGGGGTCCCAACCAGAAACCTAAGGTCAGAAATGGCTTCATGACATTTTTCTATGATTATTTTCTGAAAAGAACATTAATAAATAAATACATAAACTAAGATCACACACATTTTACAAAGATAAAGCTCTTCGTAATGTTTGGATTGTATTTGTGAATACAATTTCTTGTATTTCTTTAAGGCATCGGCTACTAGGAATCCCTTCAATGAGTCTATTCCAATGATCATTTGTATAAAAGAAAAAAAAACTAACATTACACATTTTACATAGATAATGCTCTTCGTAATGTGTGAGCTATACTTGCGAGTACATTTTTTTTTAAGGGATGGGCTACCAGGCACCACTTTAATGAGTCTATCGAAACCTTTTGCTATCAATCCGAGGGCTCCATCTAAAACTGTAATTTGTAAGATTTCCACTTCAAGATCCTTCTATTTTGATATTTTTTTAAGATCTTCAAAGATATATTACAATCTGTAGGGACTGCCATGTCAATAAAGGGAAAGGTGTGAATCCTCTTCTTCTCTCTCCAACTATGGGTAAACAGCAGGACAGACTGGGTTCTATAGCCTTGGATGGCAACTGGTCTAGGAGAAGGTCAACTCTGAATTCAAAACCATTCGGCGTCTGCACCGGCATCCGGCGGCCTCTTGGTTACTCCTGCCTCTGCGTCTGTGGAAATTCTGCGGCAAGTAAGAGCATATTCCTCCCTCCACTGGGATAGCACGCGAGGTGTGGGGACCGCGTGTGAAGTTCAAACTCCCTTGTTACTCCGTTTCAAGAATTCGCCGCCGTTGGAATCGGGAATGGCTGTCGCTCGCTTCAGCATTGGCGACGGATCGCCGTGCTTGGTCGGCCTTCGTTCCGGACGCGGTGAATTCCTTGGAAGGAGCCGGCTTAACCGATCTAGGGTGAATGCCGCAACATACATACATACATACATGTCAATAAGAAAGTGCGTTATTTTATTTTGAATACACCAAGTGCATAAAGTTATCTGTCAAGTCACAACAAGAATCTCAAACAGAAAAGACTCTCAAAATGCGTAGTGTCCAAAAGAACAGATTTTAGGATGACTCCAGTTTAGTATGGTATCCCCAGCTACCCAAGGAAATCACACAGTTTTAATGAAATTGATCCCAATGCGCCAGTTACTACTGGAATCACCTTCACATTTCCTTCCCGCATTCCAAACAATCCATCTCAACTTTCAAATCAGAGTAATTTTAATTTTCTCAATCAACTCGTTTGCTATATTTGTGTTGTTTGCTATGGCAACATCAATAAAATGACAGTTCTTGGTACCTTTATCTAACACAATTATATCCGAACGGCAATGTTTGTATCACTCCGTCTGTCTAAAAATTATAGTCTCAGAGTATTGTGGGTTTTCCAACTTCTTCATTTATCTTTCGATGCAAATTTCTGCCTCAGAAGTTGCAAACAGATGAAGTGCTATGCAATCAGAGAACTGTAATTCGTGATCGTTTCACGGGAAGATGTCTACGCAAGATGTGAGAAGTATCGACAAGAATGATTTTTTGCCATCTATATATTTTATGGCTGCCAGGAATTTGATCCACATATTTCTTTGCTCCGTTTGATATTTGATCCTTGAGCTCAAATGATATCTGAGGATTTTGTTGCCTTAAGATGCCGCATTCTACTGGTTTCTATCTTGAAGTCCTTCGATTTGATTAGGTTCTCAAACGTTTTCTAATTATTATTGTTATTTGACGGCGGAGTACAAAATATACGAAGCGTAAAATAGCCAACATGACAGCCAGTCTGCCCAGGCTATCTCGGTTACGTGCTTTACAGCTAAATGTGCGCGCTATGGTGACAGGTTTTGTGAAAAACTGTGCAAAAATTTGCAGGTGTGGCCCAATTTGAAATAACTTTAGGTCTATTTTAAGAGTATTCTTAATTTTCTGGATGTGACTCCCAACACGCCTCATCCTTCAAACTTAAAAATACAACCCTCTCGACACTTAACTCTGATGTCCCACCCCCACTACCCCAGCGCAGAAATAGAGATGCATAGTGCATAAGCCTGTAGGGAACTTACCCGGCTGGCTAGGGTCAGACAACTGACAAGCAATTCTGTGGTACCGAATGGGACATTTAATGTAACCCATCTTAATTCATCCAGACAAGATATGTACATGTGAATACTTTCAGTATTTACATTAGTCGGACTATTGTCCTCATCTTTGTCGCCATATTTATCACAACGTTTCGGCCGTTGTACGCTCCGGCCTTCTTCAGGTGGTCGGAATTTCGAACTGAACCTTTTATTTCGATCACTGGAGTAGACTGTTCTAGTTCCACGAGCCTCAAGGACACATGGCACAGTGGATAAAGGCGTTGGTTAGATCCAGTGACACACCCAAAGAGTGTGAGTTCAATACCCGGTTAAGGCAGTGGAGAACTTTCAGAGGGTAAATTAGCAGGAGATAACTGATAACTGACATCCATCAAACATGGCTCGTGGAACTAGAACAGTCTACCCCAGTGATCGAAATAAAGGGTTCAGTTCGAAATTCCAACCACCTGAAGAAAGCCGGAGCGTACAACGGCCGAAACGCTGTGACAAATATGTCGACAAAGATGAGGACAATAGTCCGACTAATGTAAATACTGTACATAATACCTCATCTCAGAAATATAGACAGACTGTGAATACTTTCAATCAGTTAAAATCAGAATCCATGGCAGCTATGTCAGGTTTCGCATGAAGGTTTTCATTATTATTATTATTATTATTATTATTATTCATGTATGTTATGTTTCCTGCTTTGTGTCCTGTACATCCGGGTCCAAACTATGGTCCTTACACCCTGTAGGAGAATTGTCACTTAATTGATAGCACTTTTCTTAGTATATGGAATGTTCCTAGTAGGGTGATTTTCTTGTATTATTGTTATTACTATTATTACAAAATCTAAATCTATTGAGAGTGTTTCTGTAATTTTCCCTTCCTTGAAAGTTATTTTTGCACATTTACGTAATCCGAAATCCATACTTATGTCGCCACTGAAATATTTTACAGTATTGGGGATACCCTTCAACTCACTATCGTCTTTGGCAAAGAGTTTGAGATCATCATTATTATTATTATTATTATTATTATTATTATTATTATTATTATTATTATTATTATTATTTGTCCGTTATGTTTCCTGTTTTGTATCCTGTAGAGCCGGGTCCAAACTATAGTCATTAGGCCTTATAGGTGAATTGTCTTTAAATTGATAGTACTTTTCTTAGTATATGGGATGTTCCTAGTAGGGCGATTTTCTGGGCAACTTATATATGGATGTTATCTGGGATACTGTTAGTAAAATTGTCCATTCCTTTTCTCATGAAGTCCAGATCTCCGATTACTATTGCTACAGTGTCAGTCTTCATTTCCCACACCCTGTTAATCTCGATCTCTAGGCCGTTGTATTTGGACAATTTCTCGATAATTTTCATGGTGTTTCTCTCAGATGGTACTGCTATGTCAATAAGCATACACTTCCTGAATTTCTTGACTTTTATAATAATAGCAGGTCTATTGGCTTTTATTTCCCTGTCAGTTTGAATTGGCATGTCACAGAGGATAGTTACATCGTTATTTTGGATAACTGTGTCTGGTTGGTGGTCATACCATCTCTCAGTGGTTTTGATTTTGTGCTTCTTGCATATCCTCTAGTGCACATATGTCGCTATATTGTGATGTCTCGAGGTATATTCATTTTTTGCCAGTCCCGGATATCCTGAGATAATATGTTCGAGAGTTTCATCATATTTTCTGCAGATCCTGCATTTCAGGTTAGTTCCATGCTTGATTATGTGATAACGATAGGATCTGGTTGCGAGGCTTTGGTCCTGAGCTGTAATAATTAGGCCTTCTTTCTCAGCTTTCAGCCCGGTGGTCCTCAGCCACAGATGTGTTTTCTGTTGATCCACACCTGCTTCTTTTGTTCTTTTTATGCATTTGCCATGTAAAGCCAGTTATTTCGTAATTTCATTTCGCCAAGTTGTTTTGCTTTCTGCTTTACTCGTTTGGCATAGATGGTATTCGATTCGTATTTTGTTGCTAGGGTTTCAGGTATATTAAGCTGTTTCTTGAAGAGTGCGGCTTCTTTGTTGATGGAGTGCATTTGGTGTTTTACTATTTGCAGGAGATGGTCATTGGATTTTTTTTAGGTAGATTTCAAATTGGATTAGACATCGACCCCCTTCTGCTACAGCCCATCAACATCTTCATTTGGGTGTTGCATCTTCATTTGGGTAAGCATTTTTCTGGTTTGGCGTCCAATCTTTTAATGTCATTCAACTTAACAATGTCGAAGCTGTGTATTACGATGGGTATAGCTAAGGTGTTGATAGTCTTCATTTTATTGGCCCCATTAAGTTCGCTTTCTAGTTTCAAACGCACTCTTCTATAATATTCTTTTCGGATTTTTTCTTCATAATTAAATGTTGTATTCCGTCTCCTTCATTAATTCCTAAGTATTTTATATGTACCATCTTGGTCTAGTCCCTTAATCTTGTTGTTGATATCAAGGTCGAAATCCGTAGTTTTCGTTGTTGTTGTTGTTGTTGTTAATAATAATAATAATAATAATAATAATAATAATATTACTATTATTATTATTATTATTATTATTATTATTATTAAGGCCTCGCAACCAGATCCTATCGTTATCACATAATCAAGGATGGAACTAACCTGAAATGCAGGATTTGCAGAAAATATGATGAAACTCTCGAACATATCATCATCCTCATTATTATTATTATTATTATTATTATTATTATTATTATTATTATTATTATTTCCTTTGATTTCTGTTGTATACACATTTTCCTTCCGGGTCCCGCCCAGAGACCTAAGGTCAGAAATGGCATCATGACATTTTCCACTGACTAATTTAAAAAAAAAACAACATATTTTACATAGATAAAGCCCTTCGTACGGTGTTGGCTGTATTCGTGAGAAAAAATTTTTTGTATTTCTTTAAGGCATGGGTTTCTAAGAATCCCTTCAATTATCCTATTGGAATATTTTCCAACCAATCCGAGGGCTCCAGCTACAACAGGAATTGCTGATGTCCTCATGTGCCACAATTTTGAGATTTCGATTTCAAGGTTCTTGTATTTTGATAGCTTTTTGAAGATCTTCAAAGATATATTACAGTCTGTAGGGACTGCCATATCCATAATGAGGCACTTTTTTGTTAGTGATCTCTAATAACAATGTCTGGCGGTTAGCTTTGATTGTTCTGTATGTGTGCATTATGTAGTCCCATAAAATTGTAACAGGTCCCATCTCCGTAACCGGGTGTGGGTGGTGTTAATAATAATAATAATAATAATAATAATAATAATGATAATGATAATGATAATAATAATGATGATGATGATGATGATGATGATGATGATGATGATAATAATAATAATAATAATAATTATTATTATTATTATTATTATTATTATTATTATTATTATTATTATTTTCATGCTCCTAGTAACTGGTGGTTTTCATAAGAGAGAAAGTGACTCCTGTGTACTCTCCTCAATAACATTTGCCCTATATTATTTTAGTCCATAAGATGGGTCTTTTCGAAGATACTTACTTCCCCTTAGAATCATTCTACATGGGTTTAAGTCTCTTCATTTAGTGGCCATCTGACTGTTTCTCTCTCTTGCTTTGACACCTGATGCTGCTGTTATTACAGTAAACATTATTTCCCCCATATTAGAAAATGTTTCAAAGATGTCGTTTCAACCTGTTGAAGCTGATTATTGAAGGTTGTAAATGTTAAATCCTTTTTAGATTAGATTTTTAGATTATAGAAATATAACATTTTTTAACTTATATAAAGCATTAAAAAATGTACCTGATGGCAATTAATATAGAAGGACTAACGTTAAAGCACTTCATCATCATTTTTGTCTTGTAAGATTTATCTATTTAGCTCTGGATTTTAAAAAAAAGACTCTTCATAACCGAAAAATGGTTGACATTTTATAAAATGAGCCAACCAATCAATCAGTAATTCTTGCTGATTTTAGTAAATATTGGCTTGTGGATAGCTTCACATTTCTTTTGAAGTTCTTGTCTGTGTTAGTGAGTGTATGTTTTTAAGTGTGTGTATATGTTTGCGTATATTTTGTGCGTGTGTGTAAGTGTATCTGTATGTATGTATTTGAAGTGTGTATGTTTTCAAATGTCTGTGTCATTTGTATGAGTAAGTGTATCTGTATATGAGTATTTGAAGAGTGTGTTATGTGTTTGTAGGTGCGTATGTGATTGTTTTTAAGTATGTGTACAAGTGTTATGTATGCGAGCATTTTAAGTATGTGCGTTTTATGCACGTGCGGTTGTGTTTTTAAGCATGTGCGTGCAAGTGTATGTGTATATGAGCATTTGAAGTGTGTGTTATGCGTTTGCAAGTGCGTACGTGATTGCTTTTAAGTATGTGTATAAGTGTATCTGTATGCGAGTATTTGAAGTGTGTGTGGGGGGGTTGCTCGTGTGCATGTGATTGTTTTTAAGTATGCGCATATTTGTAATTTTAAGCGTGTTTGTGTTTGTAAGCGTGTGCGTGTGCTTGTAAATGTGTACGCGTGTATTTTGTAAGTGTATATGTTTGTAAGTGTGTATGTATATTTTTAAGTGTATGCGTGTTTGAAGTGTGTATTTGTGTTTGTAAGTATGTATGTGTGCGTTTGTAAGTGTATGCGTATTTATGTGTGTGCTGTTTTTAAGTGTGTGTGTGTGTGTGTGTGTGTGTGTGTGTGTGCGAGAGAGAGAGAGAGAGAGAGAGAGAGAAAACCACTTCAAGATTGTCTCAAGCCTGTCAATACTGATGTGTTTGTTGTTAATCTCTGTGGCTTCTTACGGAATCCACAAAACTTAATTTAAGAATCTTACACCGTCTAAAATTAAATAAATAAACGGAATAAAGTGAATACAAATAATAAAACTGAAATTCTTTATGTTCTGCCCAACATCAACAAGCAGGCTTGCATTTTCGTATTTGTTTTTAAATGCATAAGTATAGAGTTTCCTTAAAAAGCATTTCATTAAATTTCGAACAATATCTAACTTGTGTCTGTGTTATTTGCTCCTTCTGATATAGTCTCCAGTGACGACTTTATGGTTCATTATACCGACCGGAGAACCAGAACTAACAAACACTGAATAATTTTTTTAAAAAATAAAAATAAAACGAGAAAGCGGTAACAGGCTTACTCAAGGAATGTGGAAGTAAGGACTTCGGGAAACCTCAGAAGAACTTCATGCCGCCCGATTACGTATCTGCCTTCCAACATTACCCTTTTTAAAAATCAAACAAAAGAAGCGGCCGGAATTTGCAACGACATACGGTGAAGCACAAAAAGACGGAAAATGCGACACCAAAATCCGGAGATCGGTATAAGTGCATTTTCAAGCGATTGAAAAATAAGTTTCTGAATCTATATTTTTAAAGGTGCCTTTGAAAACCTAAGCAAAGTATTAAGAAACAGGAAATTTTCGTTAGAAACAAACGAAAAGAAAAAGTACTTAACTTTTGTGTAATATCGATCTTGCCATATGGCAGTAAATGCTGGACCCTCACAGATGAAGAAGAATCTTGAGGCAACAGAAATGTGATTTTACAGAAGGATGCTGAGAATACAATGAACTGAGTTATGTGAGCAACGACGAAGTTTTAGAGAAAATGGAAAACAAAAATGATCTACACTTAGTATTAGAAAGAAACTGTTGAAATTCAAAGGGCACATAATGAGAAAAGTGAGCTTAGAAAATTTGGCACGCTCAGGACATATGGAAGGCAAGAGAGGCAGAGGAATGCAGCTCATTACCTACTTAACGAGCTTGTGTAAACGGATGGCAGGACAGGAATTGGGAGATATCGCGGGAGGTGGAGGAGGAGGAAGAAGAATAAGAAGAAGAAGAAGAAGAAGAAGAAGAAGAAGAAGAAGAAGAAGAAGGAGGAGGAGAAGGAGGAGAAGAAGAAGAAGAAATAATAATAATAATATATGAAGCACACTACTATAAATAAAACACTTTTTATAATTATGGAAATATTCTTGATATTAAATGATATAGAAAAGCTAACATTAAACAATTAATTTATTATATTCTACTTCTTCTTCTTCTTCTTCTTAAAACATTAAACAATTAATTTGTTGTAATAATATATTTTTATAATTTTTAACAATATGACATATTTAATTCAAGAAAAAATGAAATAAAATCAGTAAAAAATTAAAAAAAAAAACTAACTACGTCATTTTAACGAGATAAAAGAATATTTGTTCAGCTGAATAGTACTTAAATGTGGAAAACAGTTTCGTTCAGTACGCACTCTGAGAGTGAAATCACAATACACTTATTAAGATTCAATTTGGTGCAAAGTCACAAATACAACGCACCAAGAGAGAGGATCGAATACCTTAATAATAACTTGGAAAACAAGCTTGCTAGCCATTACACTACGACAAAAAGCACTGGGAAGTCGTTCCATTCTGATATAGACAGTCGTAAGCGTGTTCTGAATTATGACTTCCTGAAGCGGGCGACCGGGTCAAGCGTGACCGGAAGTTGAGATATAATTCTCAACACTACTAAAACACTTAACATTTTCTTCTTTGTTCTCTTTCTCTTTGTTGTCTTTTCTTTCTTTTTTTCTTCCTTTTTGTTAACGTTTCCTTTCTGTTCTCTCTTTATTTCCTCTTTATAATACCACTATTCTTTCCACCCAACTTTCTAGACGTTCTCGCTTCATTTATCAGAAGTGCTCATTAAAACTCACTTTAGAGGGACAACGACTTCCCCCAAAATATATTACGGTCGTCCTATGAAATGAACTTGTAAAATAAAATCGACCCCTGCAATGAAAAGAGTAACCGCCTAATAGATAATTTTCTTTTTTTTTTCTTTTTTTTCTGAAAAGCCTACAATGAGCACAAAAGTACGATGCACACTCATTGGATTGCTATAATTAATATTCTTAATTTTTCTCCTCGTCTTCCTCTTTCGTTTTTCTTCAGACTGTCAATGTGTATTTTTAGGAGAGCGCCAATGTATGAAAATTTTAAGATGCTGGTGCGCATGCGCTTTTATGCGAGGATAACATCTGGATAATGTTTCCTATTCGGAAGGAAATATAAATAGATATAATAGAAGGAAATATATAAATGCATGTTTATAATTATATTTGAATAAAATAAGTGAATTAATGGTCACACGTAGACATAAAAATGAATATATATAAAAAATCTTAAACCAGATTGATTTCAGTAATTGCCGCCACCCTTCGTGTATACGTTATTATTTTTTACTGTTATTTTTTTTTTGCTATTTTTCTATAATTTTATTTTACTCTTATTTTCTATTTTTATTTTTATTTTTTAATATTTATTTATATATTTTCTCTCTCTATATATATATATCTGTAAATATTATATATATTTATAATATTATATATATCTATAAATATTATATATATATATATATATATATATATATATATAATTATTTATTTAAAAATTATAACATAAATATGTTATAAAATCACTACAAAAATAGCCATTTTGTTTCAACAAGTGTCTTATCAAGTGATGATGTTGAATGTAGAATAAATGGTTTTAAAAATTTCAAATTAATTAACGATCCTTCGATAAGGGTAAACGCTGTTACATAAGCTAGAATGACCAATCAAAATACAAGTATATGAGAATTCAAAAAATTTGACAACGAGGCAAGGTTATCATAGATATTAAAAGCTTTAAAGTTGGGGTTCTAGTAAAATAGAATATGTCCTAACTAATAAGTATTAAATTATATGATAAAATTTGAAATTAAGATTAAAAGTAAAAAATTACCCATTTAGAATATTTTTTAATAGCTCCATTTTTAATGAACATTTTTTACCAATTTATTTTTCCAATATGTAAATGGACTGCTCCACCATCTTGCCAGTAGGATACAAACATTGACGTATTAGAGCGTTCTTTTTTAATACATAAAACTCAGTGATGCATCAAACGACGATAAACAATATATATCCATTCTCAGTAGATAGATAGATAGATAGATAGATAGATAGATAGATAGATATAATATTATAGATATATATAATATTTACAGATAGATAGATAGATATAATATTATAGATATATATAATATTTACAGATAGATAGATAGATAGATAGATAGATTAATTGACTTCGCCCCAAGCAAGGCAATGTGTAGAAGAAGTAGAAAACGGAAACATTACTATGGAGTGAGAACAATAGAAGACTGATCAGGAAGACAGTAGATAGCGATTGACAAAACAATTTAAATTTTTGAAAATTAAAGTTTACTGGAAGCATGGATTCGGAAAAGAGTTGCACAAGCGCGAAGAGAAACTGTTAGCGTAGATGTTGCGGTCAAATCTAACCAACTTGACCGTAAATTGATGAGACAGCATCGCCATTCTATTACTGTGTTTGAATTCATAAAGTCTAGGTGCCATAGGGAAGAGCTCATCCGAATAATTAGCATGAAAGTATTTATAGAAAACGTTCAGAGGGACAACTTTACGGCCGTGACAAAGTGATTGAAGCCGAGCCGCCAGATCAGGACCAATAATATTTCTGATTCTTCTATGGATTTTATCAAGGAGCTAAGGGGTCATCGGAACAATTGCCATGAAAGTATTTATAGAAAAGACACAGAGAGGCAAACTTACGGTGGTAGGAAAGTGACAAGCCGAGCCACCAGATCAGGACCAATAATATTGCTGATTCTTCAGTGGATTTTATCAAGGACCTCTAAATATACACCGGACCATATCGTCTGATGACCAACGTTTTTTTTTTACAATAATTTTACAAGAATATATTTCTTGATTTGTGTGCTTCCTCTTTCAGTTTATAGTTTTATAAGATAAAATAAAAACAGTTTTAAATGTGTAGCTTTATAATAATTCCAAACTCTTAAAAAAAAAAAAGATATCTGACTTTATGCAGAAAAATCTTTTGTAAAGAGGCAACGACTTTTGCCAAACATTTTCGCACAAGCATTTACATACTCGTAAATGCACTTATAGCCAACCCCGTACATTGTTGCATATCCAAGCAGTTTAAGTGAAAGTGAATGCAACCAAGCTGACCTAAATTCGAACTCTTCTTTTCGATTTCTCGAACTTAAATAATGACGGCACAGGTAATAATAGCACAAGTGAAAAAATAGACAAAAAATTTCCATCTGACAGTAATTGACCTTATAATCTGTTTCGTATAAGTACCGAGTGTAACAGCAAAATTGTCCAAATCGTGTAACAGCATGTAACACCATCTCGCAAAATGTTTAATATCTAAAAAAAAAAAACACTAAACTAATTGAGTTTCTCATTTCCATGTTTTCAGAGAAGACATTTAGCCATCTTGACACCATTTGTCGTAAGAATCACTGAAAAGCCCGTTGAGTTATTCAGCTAGGAAGAGAACAGGTTAAAATCGTTTTGTGTCAGCCCAACTATGTCTTTCCAACTGAGCAATGGTGAGAGGAAAAAGATCATTTATGCCTTCAGTAATGGTACCAACATTCATACTCTGGCTTCCATCTTCAAATGAAGTCTAAAGAACCATCAAGAGAACGATGAATAAGTTTTTAAAAAAGGGAAGAATAGACAGGAAAACTGGATCAATAGGTCATAACAGGAAGAGGGATCATCATTTCAACTTAGAGCGAAATACATTCTTATTGTTCAAAGAAAAGCCCAATAGTGTTGTAAAGACCTCGGAGAATTCTAGTAAGATATATTTAATCATTTTCTAAGATACAACGGTTCAAAGCTTAATCTAACAACTGGACAATTTTGCTGTTACACGAATTGGACATTTTTGCTGTTACACCCGGTATATCCTTGGAAGCAAATCTTTTCTTTTCCTTTATTACTTAACATGATTTCCATGATGGGGTTTTCGTTGAGCCAACGAGATCAATGGTTTGTACTTGACGGTTCTCGGACAACGGAACCAAATATAAAAATTAACGGACAACAAGTGTCCTCTGATTAGGAATTTGACTTTATATAGCTTAAAATTAAGCAGCTACTGGTGTTTAATTTTAAACTGTTTAAAGAATTTGTTTTTCGCTTGTACCGTGTTTTCCTATTTTTTTCACTTGTCTTATAAATACCGATGCTATTATTACTTGTGCCATTATTACAGTTCCCTTCGATTTCTCATCCCGGATCGATATCCATTACACCACCCGCACATCCTGTCGATAGCAGAAATAATACAAGCGAAAATAGGAATTGAAAATAGATGTGATTATCTTAAAAATCAACGAAAGCCGTTTTCTTTCATGTGACCTGCAAAAAAAGGGGATTAAAAACATTGCATATATATTAGGTTGGTGCAAATATAATGTCGTTTTTGACGTTCAACTTCATGTGAGAAAACGACATTATTTTTACACCAACCTAATAGATATTTTGCAGCTTTTTTTTTTTTTTTTAATTTTAATGGTTTGAAAAATATGTATTTAATCTTTGAAACGGTATAGAGAAGACGGTTTTTAAAGAAAAATTTTTGACGCGAGAGAGGGTTAGCTGTCGATAGGATTTAAAAAAAAATAATAGTATCACATGCTAAAATGTTTACAAATACATACAAAAAAATGCGTAGTTGAATATAGATTTTCCAAGCCTAGCTTAGATGTGGCACAAGGCCGAAAGTATGGGGCACCCATTGAGGATGAAACTCACTACTCAGTCGTAATTGTTCTAGCGAGACAAGCTTGCTACCCATTACACCACGTCGAGGTGCCCAATAAAAAAAAAATGTGTAGTTGAATATCAGCGGATATTAACCTGGAAATGCCAACATCAGCACAAGGACGAACTTGTTTAACAAGAACAACCGGTGTAATTTATAAATCAAGCTGCAAGGGAACTGCAGCTCCCTCGGGAGAGAAAAATGGAAGTGAGAAGGATGCATAATCTGCCTCTGGTAAATTTGCAATAGAAAAGCTTTATTCTAGCAAGGTGTATCGTTGTGAGTCTTGAGAGTTTCTGATACCAAGAAATAAGAGGCACCTGTTTCCAGCCGTACATATAGCCAACACTGACACGCGGATAAAATAAACACACCATCTATTTGGCATACTCGCCTTCAATGTCTTTCTCTTTTTGCTTCTTCTCTAGTTTTTATCTCTCTATCTCTCGAAACATTCTTCTCATCACAGTGACTGGCTGGTACAGATCTGAGTGCGCAAGACAGAAGCAAGGCTCCAATCAAAATTTGTAAGTGATCTCCTCGAACAGATTTTAGTGCGTTCAACTTAAACAGAAGGGCCAGTGTGCGTCAAACTCGTGCCACGGCCAGACGCAGCCTCCTTCCCTGGCAAAACCTGTATATACTGGATCTATTGTACATTAATTAGGCGTGTGGAGACAGAGGTGTAGGTGGGGGTGATAACTCGTACGTGCGGGCATTTGTCGAGGTATGGTTTGGGCTGAAGGTTGCTGTGTGGTTAAATGTCGATATATTTATGGAAAAAAAAAATTGCAAAGTATCATTTTGCTGTTTCCCTTTCAAGGGTCTGCGCATGCGCGTGTGCGTATGAGACTGTCGACATTAAAACTTCAGCCTAAAATGAAATTTGTGTGAGAAAATTTTTAAAAGTAAATTTTAAAAATGAATGGCTTTATTAAACTAGTTTGTCACACCGAAGAGGGAGTCATGACTTAGTGAAAGTGAATAAAATGAAAACGCAAAAATCCCTGGAGATATAGAATTGTTTCTTATTACTATAAACGTCATTTTTAGTAGGTACTCGTGTTTGACGCCCCTGTTATCTTTAAAACAGGGAAATTAATGCCAACCAGCATAAAGACTGATAAGTCATACTAAATAACAAATATGCTCCTGACAGGAATTGAACTCGTAAGCCATTTTTTCATTATTTAATTTGTTTCGCGTACAAAAATAAATATAGACATCCAAATGTCCCAACAAGAGTGCATTTCTTAAGTAGGTAATTTAACTTTGATTTGTCATGATGATCATCAGTAAACTACTGTAATTCCCCATGTATAATACGCTTTCATCCATAATAAACACCCTTAAAATTGTGCTAAAAGTTTGTAACCTAGATGTAACCGTAAATTCTATGCTAACAGTTTCCTTTCTCGCACTTCTAATTTGTGGAACTCCCTTCCGGTTCTATGCTTTCCAGCCAACTTTGATCTGTAAAAGTTTAACTGCAATGTCAATTGCTATTTGCGGTCCTCTTTCATTTTCCTGATTATTATTAATATTTCTGCTCCTAATTCTTCCACACCTTGTAACCCCTTGTGTCTTAGTGGATTTACTGCCTTGCATGGAGTAATACCGATTATATATATATATATATATATATATATATATATATATATATATATATATATATATATATGTCTGTGTGGGGGGGTGTAATGCAAAAATATCACAATGATAAAATCGGTCCTATCCTCTTCCACCGCACCTATGAGGCCCGCCACACCGTTTGAGAATCACTGGTATAAGGAAAAACAAGCAAGAAAATTATAGTGGCTTAAAAAAAAACTTTTTTAAAAGGCTCAGAATAAACGCTCCTATTCAAAACAACACAAAAATAAAATGCAACAATCAAAACACGAAGAAAAACTAACAATACCAAAAGCAAAACCCCCTTGAAAATGGCTGAAGTAGTGGCCGAAAGCGCTTGGAACAATGAAAATGATGGAATATTTCTGTACTCCCTTACTCCTACAAAACGGAATAAAACACAAGGATGTTGAAAAAAATAAATTAAAAAATAATTAAATCTTCCTTGTTTTCCATATTTACTGAAAGATGTTTAAAAGAAAGGTTTAGCCCGAATCGCCTGAAGATACCGAAAGTTTGACACCAAGGTATCATGATCGGCTGATCTCCTAATTTTTAAATTTAAAAGCTCTGCATATCAAATTCATATTTTATTTATGTGTATTGGTCAATTTTTAATACTACTGTTTCCTGGTTTTATTCAACTCTGACCTATAACTTTTTTATGATTATATATATATATATATATATATATATATATATATATATATATATATATATATATATATAGACACACATATATATATATATATATATATATATATATATATATATATATATATATAGACATATATATATATATATATATATATATATAGATAGATATATGTGTGTGTGTGTGTGTGTGTGTGTGTGTGTAGAATTTTAGTTTTAATGTGTGCTATACTTATGGGATAAAGTGCTCAATATCAGAGATAGAGCGTATGTAAATATAAATATATATATACAAAAGTGAACATTGAAGTCAGTACTCGAAGGCGACAGGCGGCCTGACGATTGCGTCTAGCATGAAACAGCCTGTTTCACTTTCATATATATATATATATATATATATATATATATATTAAAGGTAATAAATCCGTTGGTATATAATCCAAGTTGATCCTGGTAATATAAAATATTAATACTGATCCGCAAAAATAGCTCAATGTATTTATTATTACAGAGCAAATAATTAATAAACAATAAAATCCCAAATCACCTCATATGGGTGAAATTTCTATTTCTGACACGAACTCTGTCCACACCGGTGTTGATAAGACAGACGATCGAAACTTCGTCTGCCGAAATAGGTTATCCCTATGAGGTGATTTGGGTTTTTATTTTTATTAATATTAATAATAATAATAATAATACACACACACACACACACACACACATATATATATATATATATATATATATATATGAAATGAGGTATTATGTACACTATTTATATTATTCGGACTATTGTCCTCATCTTTGTCGCCATAATTATTACAACGTTTCGGCCGTTGTACGCTCAAGGACACATGGCGTAGTGGATAAAGGCGTTGGTTAACAAGACCCAAAGAGTGTGAGTTCAATACCCGGTTAAGGCAGTGGACACTTGGAGAGGGGAATTAACAGGAGATAACTGATAACTGACATCCATTAAACATGACACGTGGAACTAGAATAGTCTACCCCAATGAGAGAAATAACGGGTCTACCGCAGAAAGAAATCGCAACCTACTCCGGGAAAAAAATCTGCCTCGTCAGTCATGTATCGAAAGATACATGATCGCCTAAGCGTATATCACTTATGGTACACAACTGAATATTTGTAATTAAAATGTTCAATATGGAAGAGGCACGGTGAAGTAATGGATAGCGGCTTGAATTGAGGAGTCGGAGAGCCGAGTTCGAATTCCAGTCAAATCCATTACATTCACTTACGTGCTATTACCCTTGGGAAAGGTATGAATCCTCTTGTTCTCGTCCCCAGCTATGGGTAAATAGCAGAACAGACCGGGTTCTATAGCCTTGGATGGCAACTGGTCTACCGCAGAAAGAAATGGCAACCTACTGCGGGGAAAAAAATCTGCTTTGTCAGTCATGTATCGAAAGATACATGATCGCCTAAGCGTGTATCACGCATGGCACATAATTGACTGACTGATGGCCTAGAAATTGGGGAGAGCCATGGCCGCCAACTTCCTGAAGAGATAGAGAGAAGAAGCAGAATATTACTATAAACATACCTTCTGTTTTCATTTTAAATACACAATCTATGCTTTTTTTATTGAAATTATTTCTTATAATGAAACCTATAGACTTTTCTTTTAAGTATAAGAGTTACAAGCTTGTATTTCGGAAAATAAAACTGACAATAAAGTTTTATATTTTATTCTGAGAATAAATGACAGCAATCATTTTACACATGCACTGTCATAGATTGAGGTCAAGAAAGCAAATTTAGTATTCTGTTTAGTGCTAAGTTTTAAGGAGAAGGCGGTGTGGATTTGGACGCCCCTTATAGTATTTGTAATGGACGTATGTATTCCAATGTGTATATTCCAATTCTGTGCCCACTCACATGCTTACAACTTGAAATACATGTGGGTGGGTAGATGAATATTTCTTCCTCTGACCCTTTGCTCACGTGTACCTATATCCACATATCCAATTGCCAGTGCAAGTAAACTCACAACTAGTAACTTGTACGCGCGACTTCATGACTAACTCTTATTTTTCTTATCTTTCTCTGTGTCTTCTATTCTTTGCTTTCTTATCCTCTCCCGAACACTATTAAGTATTTAGTCTTTCTGTCTGTCTCTATCTATCTAGCTAGCTATATATATATATATATATATATATATATATATATATATATATATATATAATATGGAGAAAACAACTGAAAAGTTGAAAATTAAAAAAATTGAATGTTTTTTTGTGAAAGTATTTATTTATATATATATATATATATATATATATATATATATATATATATATATATATATATATTAATACATGTTTCATTAAATAATATAGATAAGTGTTGTCTATATATTTTATGTAAGTTTTTTTCATATAGTCTGATAAGCTTAATAACATTATCATTAAACAATGAAAGAAAATCACAATATTGATACATTTTTTTTTTTTTTTTAATCCAATCTAAGCTTTCGGCTTACATAAGCCATTATCAAAGATGACAATTACACAATATATTTAAGCAATACACGAACAAGAAATTGATGATAGTCTTATTTGTTTACATGGATGATTTCCAAGCAACGATAAACACGTGCATATAAAACGCTGAAAGCGAAAATCGCACAACAGCTCATGACGTCACACATGACCACGCGAGAGTGAATCCGATGAGTATTGAGTATGGAAAGCCGTTGGTATGAACCAATGACTTCTGTTACTAATTATAGACATTTAAGGATATTTTTGGAGATTTCATAGTTTATTTTGTTCAGGTTAGGTTTCAACTGTTTTATGTATATAGTTTCAAGAATTTCTAGTTTTTGTTTATTGTTTTCATGTTTAAGTATAGTTGTGTTTTCGACGAGGATTTTCCGGAATTGTGTATGCGGCCAGGCATGTTGTTATATATATATATATATATATATATATATATATATATATATATATATATATATATATTTAATATTTCAGATCTGCCCCGATCTTTCGTCAGAAATAAAATAACTGTATTCAGAAGTTTGTTTTCAAGTAGCGTCCGTCGCGAGACGCGGACGTCACGTGATGTGGAATGCAACTGTGTTTGAATGTTTCTAACGTAAATCTAACGATAATATTTTAGATGTTGTTTAAAAAGGTTTTTTTTTTAACTATATCTAAAAAGAATTTTTTTAACTATTGAAATATTTATACAGATTTAAAATTCCCAAGTTTTTGTTTAACCCTAGCTTATATGTGTCTAATTTTAAAATCCAGTATTTTTCTGCGTGTGTATGTTGAACTAAAATCGGAATCTATCAATAAACATTTACAGTTGTCTAATGAGTGTCCTGGTTGATTAAAATGTTCAGCTATGTGGGGAATAAGGGTTGTTTTGACGTATGGTTAGTTTATGATTGTTGAAGCGAAATCTAAAATTATTTCCAGATTCACCAATATATCCACTATTGGGATATATTGTGCAGAATAAATAGTAGATTATGTTATGGCTATCACAGGTGAGGCGAGGTGGGTGTATCTTGATATTGGTGTTGGGTGTATATATATATATATATATATATATATATATATATATATATATATATATATATATATATATATAAGGATTTTAACGTTTTTAGTTTGTAAAAAAAAGTAGCAATATGATTACGCTACAAGATAATTGGCAAATGTTTGTTTAAAAAAAAAAATTTGGACTAAAAATATTGACCCTGAAGATGAACAATGATGTTCGAAAGCGCTAGGTCATCGTATGGACAATACATATTTCGAAATCATTTTCAAATAAAAAGTCTCATTAGAGAATATGAGAAAATTCAAAAGAAAATATGCAAGACTATGTTGTCTTTAACATTCAATACTACATGTTTAAAAGAAAAGTTGCTGCCAAATTACACACACACACACACACACATATATATATATATATATATATATATATATATATAATAACAGCAATCGTGGCCTGACGATTGCATCTAGCATGAAAGAGATTGTCACCTCTAAGTGTTGACTTCTATGTTCACTTTTATATTTACTCACGCTCTGTCTCTGATATTGAGCACTTTATCCCATAAATATAGCACACTTTAAGACTATATTTTTTCATATATATATATATATATATATATATATATATATATATATATATATATATGTATAGCTGGCCACTCAATTCGATTATACCTGTGTACTAGGGCGGCTAGCAAATTCCTATTGCGACGCTTGCTCTGTGTTATTCAACACCCACAGAGCACACCTATGATTTATACTGCAACTATACTGAGCAAACCTTAGTTACAGTTTCTGGGAAAGCGCGTGTTATAGAGCGTGTTGACCCTCGGCCACGATGAACTGAGACTTCGTGCTAGCAAGATATCTATATACCATTAAACATTATATGCAATGGACAATTATCGGGTGTAACAGCAAAATTGTACAAATCGTGTAGCAGCATGGGATAATTGTCCATTGCACAGAATGTTTAATATCTAAAAACACACTAAACATATTGTCTCTTTTTTCCAGATTTTCAGATAAGACGTTTAGCCATCTTGACACCATTGGTCGTAAGAATTACTGAAAAACTCTTCTAATTATTCAGCTAGAAAGAGAACAGGTTAAAACTGTTTTGCGTCAGCCCCACCCCCTATGTATTCCCAACTGAACAACAGTGAGAGGAAAAAGATCATTCAGGCCTTCAGTAATGGTACAAACATTCATACTCTGGCTTCCATCTTCAAAGTTCATTCAAGAACCATCAAGAGAACGGTGAATAAGTTTGAAAAAAAATGTAACAGTAGAGAAGAAAACTGGATCAGGAGGTGACAACAGCAAGAGCTTAGTACATTCTTATTGTTCGAATTAGAGTCCAATTGTGTTGTAAAAACCTCGGAGAATTGCAGTAAGATATCTTTAATCATTTCTAAGAAGCAACGGTTCAAAGCTTAATCTAACAATTGAACAATTTTGCTGTTCCACCCGGTATATACAGGGGTTGGACAAAAGAATTGAAACATTTGTTAAATCCAATCAAAATTTATTTAATATGGAGTTGGTCCTCCTTTAGCCTCACATACAGCTTTAATACGTCTAGGAATGGAATCATACAGCTTCCTGACTTCATCCAGAGGAATTTTCAGCCATTCTTCCATTAACACATTCTCCATCTCTTTACGACACGACGATGGGGGATAGCGGCTCCTAACTTGCAGCACAAATGTTCAATAATATTGATATCTGAAGTTTGGGGAGGCCACTCTCTGTGTTCTAGCTCGCTTTCATGTTCTTCATGCCAATTCTTAACCACTCGAGCAGTATGTATTGGAGCATTATCGTCTTGTAAGATGCAATCACCATCAGGGAATAAGGTCTTGGCCATTGGATGAACATGATCTCCCAAAATGTTCAGGTAATCTTTGCTGTTGATTCTAACATGCAGGGCAACTATTGGCGGTCCAAACTATTACTGATCCACCACCATGCTTCGCTGTTGGAAGAAGGCAGTCAGGGTTGTAAGCTTCTTTGGGCTGCCCCGACACATAAACTCGCCCTGAAGTCGGGAAAAGAGAAAAACTGAGCTTGTTTGAGAATAAGACTTGCTTCCATTGGTCTGCAGACCAGGCATTGTGATCTCTGCACCACTTCAACCTCTTTTGAATGTTGCGAGTGGAGAGAAGAGGTTTCCTCACGGCGGCTCTTCCATGATATGCAGACTTATGGAGCTCACAGGGAAAAGTTTTAGTAGAAACTGAACTATTCAGATGATTATTCAACTCAGCAGTGATTTTGGCCGCATTTGTCCGATGATTTTTTTGCCACATTGCGTTTCAATGCACGTTAGTCCCTGTCAGTAAGTTTGCAAGTCCGGCGCAGATTGCTACGGTTGCTAGAGGTTTTGACCTGTTTCTCGAATTGCATCATAGTTCTTGATATGGTAGCACTTGAAAAACCAAACAGTTCAGCAACCTTAGTGATCGAGGCTGATTGCAATGCGAGCTTCAACAATTTGCCCTTTTTCGAACTCGGAGAGGTCATGCATTTAGCTTAAATTTTACTAAATTCTAAAAATAAATAAGACAAAGCCAGTAAATTAGATAAATAAACGTATTTACAATAGATATAAGCTGCAATTATGAAGCTTTAGTTAAAGTTCTTAATAAGTCTTTGAAATATAGGAGTGGAATTTGCAACTGTTCCAATTACTTTGTCCAACA
The DNA here is from genome assembly GCA_964036315.1 of Acanthosepion esculentum. Classification (NCBI taxonomy): domain Eukaryota; kingdom Metazoa; phylum Mollusca; class Cephalopoda; order Sepiida; family Sepiidae; genus Acanthosepion; species Acanthosepion esculentum. The sequence continues at coordinate 35,295,744 of OZ038497.1, read as the reverse complement.
CCTATATATATATATATATATATATATATATATATATATATATATATATATATATATATATATATATATGAAAAATAATAAAATAAATAAATAAATGAATAAATAAATATATAAGATAAAAAATAAAAATAAAATTAAATAAAAACAAGCAAAATAATTTGACACAAATAAATAAATAAACAAATAAATATATATAAATATAGCACACTTTAAGACTATATATATATATATATATATATATATATATATATATATATATATATATATATATATATATATTAAAACCATTTATTCTGCATTCAACATCATCACTTGATAGGACACCGGAGTTGTTGAACCAAAATGGCTTTTTTTGTAGTGATTTTATAACATATTTATGTTATAATATTTAAATAAACAATTATATATATATATATATATATATATATATAGTTCAAAAGTGTCTAAGCGGCCTTGTGGGATATTAATTATTTCCAATAGGCTATTTTGAAGGTTCCGGTAAATTAGACACCAAGGCTATTTTGCCGGTACATATGAAGTGTTTTAGAGCTAAGAATATATTATATCTGAGATCGTTAGAACAGTGGTTGTGTGAGCAGTGTAGGCAGAACTTGAACAAAATGGATTCTGTGGTCTTTGACTGTTGTCTTCAGTGAATCCGCCTGAAGTGCATTGACAAGAGACCTCTACCCAACGGCAAGTTTGCACAGACTGTTATGCCTGAACTGCTTAAAATATTCAGAGACTTCTATGTTTCTTTTAATAACTGATGATGAATAAATGATTTTAGCTTGTGTTTTAGCTATTGATGAGGGAAAACATGTTAAATTGTTTTAACAATAGATAGTGAAAATAAATAAACTTCTGCGTTAAATCTGTGTGTTGTTATTTTTAACGTTACCTGCCTTCATGATAATAGAAATATTTATCGGCAAAATAGCCCTGGGGTGTACTTTACCGAGATCGGTAAAACAAGCCTAAAAGCATGTTTATTTTTTAGGAACGTCCTTCGTCTCTGAGCTTGATATGACAACCGCTCTCGTCACTCTCTCTCTCTCCTGACGTCATTCACCGGCCGTCACGTGATCCTCGTGACTATCTCATTGAAAGGGAGATAATCGCCATTTGTAACCCAACAGAATCATCCGGGACACTTCGATGTGCTTAACAAGCTTGTTTCGCTAACTCAATTACGACTAAATAGTGAATTCGGTCCTCACTGGGTGCTCCATACTTTCGGCTTTGTGCCACACCTAAGCTACGGATAGAAAATCACCATAATGGAGCCATCCGATAAAGATGTTCTTTAATAAAAGTAACGTCGAAAAATACTTTTATTTTTATTGAATAAATTCAACGAAGATTTATAATTTTTTTTTT
>OZ038497.1:35239364-35291864 GCA_964036315.1 Acanthosepion esculentum | reverse complement strand
TTCAAGTAAACAAGTTAAAAAGTCAAGAAATAGTCAGCTTTTGGGTCGTTAAAAGTTCAAAATTCATAATGAACGTTGTTCTCTTGTTCTGGCATCATGTGGCAAAAATTACACGTGCGTGCCTAGACTGAAAAAATCTATTGATAGTGAACTTCCTTTGATGTAAAGGGCTAATAGGTTTTTTAATCTTTTTTTTTTTTTTTTAGTTGTCAGAGTTAACATGCAAGCCCACGTTCATTTCAAACTTTGAACTGTTAACCAACTCGATTGCTTCAATGGCTATTTCTCAAATTTCTACTTTTTTTTTCTTGAAAATATCCATCGAAAGTCGAAAATACCCGTAACGTATTTAGAAATTTCCTCTACAATCAAATGATTTATACGACACCCGTAGAAACTGACCAAAAAAGCCAAACAGACACACTTATTTAAATAAAGCATTGTCAGTAGCGGAGTTACCCATAGGCTTAGCAAGCTGAAGTCTAGGGCCACAAAATAAGGGGGGCTGTAGTTTAATGCATAATATATAGTGTATATACTGTATAATATTTTTGACACTGTCATAAGCCTTTTTTTATACATAATGTATTGTAGACTCTTAAACAACCTTTCAGTAATTTTCCTTCGGAATAATTCTGTCTTAAGCCGATAACTCGATTCTAGCATTGATTTTTTTTATAGATTTAAAAAAAAATTAACATTCATGTCCTTTTGAGGAGAAATTGTCAACTGTGAAATTTTAAACAGCCGTCATCATCTTCGGCTTTACTCAGATTTGTTTAATTTAACACTCTTCCATTTTTCTCTACCCGTGAGAATAGGAGATTTGGAGAGGCCTCACAAGTGGAATAAGCTAGGACCTCTCTTCATTTAAATCTGACCCTACTGAAAATAATTAAATATTTACATTTCAACGGTTATTTCTTTTTAATATAATTTAATCAGTCCATAGCTTCGTCAGATCGAAACCTTCTTATGGATGCTATGCAGAAATATCTAAACTGTCAACAGTGCCACGTTTATCTATATAGGCATTGCATGCTGAAGACTACGGCCTCAAAATCTAGGAGGCTTCCTGCCAAGGTGCATAATATTTTTGACACTGTCATAGATATTTCTTAGATATACTGTCATAATGTATTGTAGATTCTAAACAGTCCTTCTCAGTAATTTTCCTTACATTCCATTTCAGAATAATTCTGTCGTAATTCTAGAACACTAACCATGGGTATAATATACCCAGCACAAATTTTCCTATTTTTAATTACAATTTTCAGTACCTGATTTTCTTACCTAAATAATGTTTTCCAGTTCCTATTAATGTTAACTCAAAGTACAAAGTTTGAAGTGCCTGCATGGAAAATATTTTAAATAAAGATTTTTTTTTTTATGTATTCAAAATCGGGTATGATATACCCATGGTTAGTAGTGGTGTAACTTTAATTGATGGTTAGTGTTCTAGGATTAACAATAATAGCTTAAGTCCTTTTGAGGAGAAATTGTCAACTGTGAAATTTTAAACAGCTGTCATCATCTTCGGCTTTACTCAAATCTGTTTAATTTAACACTCTTCTATTTTTCTCTACCCGTGAGAATAGGAGATTTGGAGAGGCCTCACAAGTGGAATAAGCTAGGACCTCTCTTCATTTAAATCTGACCCTACTGAAAATAATTAAATATTTACATTTCAACGGTTATTTCTTTTTAATATAATTTAATCAGTCCTCCATTTAAAAAATTATAAGCATACTATAAGTATTACGAAATTTTAAAAATGTTTTTATTGACAGAATACGATATTAATATAGTGATGTGAGAGAGTTATAATTTATAATTCTTCACTATAATTTTTCGATCGATTATCTTTTTCCTGCTCTGTAAGTTTTGAACTGAGTGGGGATATATACTGAAAATCAGTGCCGGATTTACCTATTGGCTTAGCAGGCTGAAGCCTAGGACCTCAAAATCTAGAGGGCCTCCAACCAAGGTACATCATATCTTTGACACTGTCATAGGCATTTCTTACACATGCTGTCATAGTTTATTGTAGACTCTAAACAACTCTTCACTAATTTTCCTTACATTCCATTTCAGAATAATTCTGTTTTAAGCCAATAACTCGATTCTAGCATTGATTTTTTTTATAGATTTAAAAAAAAATTAACATTCATATCCTTTTGAGGAAGAATTGTCAACTGTGAAATTATAAACAGCCGTCATCATCTTCGGCTTTACTCAGATTTGTTTAATTTAACACTCTTCCATTTTTCTCTACCCGTGAGAATAGGAGATTTGGAGGAGCTTCATAAGTGGAATAGCCTAGGGCCTCTCTTCATCTAAATCCGACCCTAACTGTCAGCTGTATATAACCGCTTTATCAATATATATTTTATATTTGAAAAGTTATCCGATTTCGTTATATTAATAAAATATGAATATATAAATTGGTGGAAATAAAATTGCAACACTCTGAATTCTTCTTGTTTATCCAGGATGAGGGTGGTCATGACTCTCCGCAACTTCATATTCTTTGTAGTACTAAACAATGTTTGTCTTCTAATTATCCCACCCAGTCACTGTTTTGTCACCCATTTAATCAAGCTCGATGGATATCTTCCTTGCAGATTCCCGTTGTCTCTCTTGTTTTTAGAATGTTCCGAGAGTGTCGAATTCTGCAAACCCTATTTCTTCATTTTGCATCCTAGAAATGTCAACTCTCTCTTTCTCATTCTAAGCACAAATGTCATAAATGTAGGTGGGATAACTGAACAAGTTAGGTGACGTCTAATGCCGGAATTACCTATAGACCTAAGAGTCTGAAGCCTAGAGCTCCGAAATCTAGGGGCCTCCAGCCAAGGTGTATATTTTTGACACTGTCATAGACCTTTCTTACACATACTGTCATAATGCATTGTAGACTCTAAATAACCCTTCGGCAATTTTAAATGTCCGTCATCATCCACAGATTTACTCAAATTGCTTAATTTAACATTCTACCCGTGAGAATGGGGGATTTAGTGTGGCCTCACAAGTGGAATATCCTAGGGTTTCTCTTCATCTGAATCCGGCCCTGATTGCTGCATAGTGACAACCGATAATAATGATATCGTGCTTTTCCCCAAAATTTTTGCAATAGAGGTATACAGCCATATCAAACCCTTTCATCGTTCGATTTTAGTCACATCCATTAGGTCTCTGCACGCTTATAACCGTCCTGGGCATGGCGATAAACTACATCCGACTGCAAGGCGTCTGATTGGCAGGTTTAGAGGAACTAATTGCCGTTGTTCCCAGGGTGCTAGCACCTGTTAGGGTCCTAGCTATGGGCAAATAAACCCAAACTAGGATCAAAACATGGAAATATAAAAATAAATTACAAAAATTACCGGCAATATATTTTCATAGTAAAAACAAAAATTAAAAAATGCCAGCAATATATTTTTAATAAAGAAAAAATTACCAAAGATCACAAGAAAATAAAATTTCGCCATTAAATGACCCATAAAGAGTTGATATGCCGTTAAACAAACAAACAAAACAAGCCACACTTACAGATGCATTTATACAACATATGAAGGTAGATCAATAAATTGGTAGCCCGGAACGTAGTTACTAGTTAAATTTTGATCTGAAATTTTCATTGTGTAATGTTCCTTTGATGGGGCCAATGAAAAAAATAAAGTATATTATGTTGATTTTGTGATGTCAACGGACACTCGTTGTCATTTTTGCGATGCCAATGAATAATCGTTGTCACTTTCGTAATGCTCGCTATAGTAGAGACTTTGTAATCGCAGATACAACTATAATGGCGTCAGACGCTGTCGAATAGTATTCGCACTAATAGTACTTGCTCGATAATACTCGCTCGAATAGTAATCCGTATAGCGATCCGAATAGAGAAATAGTACAGTGAATAGATTAGAGAATAGCGGTCCGTATAGTAATAGAGGATAGACTAGAAATGCAGATAAATTAGACGCCAAGCTTCTACCTATTTATGCGTTTCCTCTATGGTCGCGTACCCAATTCAATAATGGGATCGTCCGTGTTTGCTCACTGGCGATCTATGTTCAAGCTCAAGTGTTGGCAGCGAAATTTTATTCCTACATAAAGGTCGAAAAGTAAATACTTTTTTAATAAAATAAAAGTATTTTTTCATAATTATTGACTTAACTAAATTTAAAATTTGAAAATTAACTGGCATTTTTACATTTCAGTCATTCTTGTAACAATACTATCTATCATGACAGTGTTTTTTTAATGATGTTCACACAATACGAGCCCAAGAGCCACTCAAGATAGAGGGTTACGGTGTTATATGAGTGAAAGAAAGATCAGGAAGTGATGTTTCATGGCGCTATGCAGGAAAAATAATGGTTAATTCTAGACTTGAAGAGGTCAAGATTGTTCTGATCAGGAAAAGAAAAAAATGAGAAAAGATCAGAACGAACCGGAAACCCTATCCTAATCAGGTAAACCAAGAATATAAATTACAATTATAGAATTTGTTGTATGCTGTCGATGAAATTCGATTTCGCAAGCCTCGCTTTACCCGAATTGAAAGGTCACGTACTGGTATCGCTCGGTTTATACTCCTCTCCGGTTTTCTAAACAAAACTAGATATGTATTCCTTGTTTCTTGTCTAGGATTGGGTTTCCTCTACGAAATTCGATTTCTCATGTTTCGCTTTACCCAAATTGAAAGGTCACGTACTGGTATCGCTCGGTTTACACTCCCCTCCGGTTTTCTAAACAAAACTAGATATGTATTCCTTGTTTCTTGTCTAGGATTGGGTTTCCTCTACGAAATTCGATTTCTCATGTTTCGCTTTACCCGAATTGAAAGGTCACCTACTGGTATCGCTCGGTTTACACTCCTCTCCGGTTTTCTAAACAAAACTAGATGCTTATTCCTTGTTTCTTGTCTAGGATTGGGTTTCCTCTACGAAATTCGATTTCTCATGTTTCGCTTTATCCAAATTGAAAGGTCACGTACTGGTATCGCTCTGTTTATACTCCTCTCCGGTTTTCTAAACAAAACTTGATATTTATTCCTTGTTGTCTAGGATTGGTTTTCCTCTACGAAATTCGATTTCTCATGTTTCGCTTTACCCGAATTGAAATGTCACGTACTGGTATCACTCGGTTTACACTCCTCTCCGGTTTTCTAAACAAAACTAGATGTTTAGTCCTAGTTTCTTGTTTAGGATTGGGTTTTCTCTACGAAATTCGATTTCTCATATTTCGCTTTACCAGAATTGAAAGGTCACGTACTGGTATCGCTCGGTTTACACTCCTCTCCGGTTTTCTAAACAAAACTAGAAATTTATTCATTGATTATTGTTTAGGATTGGGTTTCCTCTATGAAATTCGTTTTCTCATGTTTTGTTTTACCCGAATTGAAAGGTCACGTTCTGATATCGCCCGGTTTACTCTCCTACCCGTTTTTTTTAAACAGGACTAGATGTTTATTCCTTGTTTTGTTTTGTTTGTTTTTTGCTTTTTTTTTTAGGATTGGGTCTCCAGTTCCTTCTAAAGTCTACTTCAACTCTAACGTCTCCGACCGAACTCTGAAATGTTATTCACTAATTAAACCATGACCTCTTTAAGCCTAGGGTTAGCCGTTATCTTTCCAGCATATCATCCCCCATGAACTTCACTTCTTACCCTTTCTTCTACGCTCATACAACACGACGCAGTAATCCTCTACCTTGAGTGGCTCTTCGGTCATTAGTAAAAAAAATATTTAAATAACGTCACCACAAACGATATCTCGTCCAAGGAAAGTGTTTAATAAACCTGAATACAAGTATTAGAAAATTAGTGGTGCTTTACCCTCCAGGTTTTTATTTTCTTCGCTACAAATAAAACTGTCATTTCAAACCAGGACAAAAAGGGAGGTTAAACCAGAGAGTAAAAATATAATCTAATATTGTACTTTTCATTTGGGTGTTTCACATTTGTCGTCTCGCAAAACTTTCTAAATATCTATTTTTAGTCCATTAACGTAGTGGCATATGCATTGCTGGCACTAGAGATCGATGTTCAAATCCAGGTAAAAACCGAATATATCGAATGCTGATTTTCGAGTCAGGTGACTATAGAAACTGAAGCAACGCAATCTACTGACCCGTAGTTGGCCTCGTGCTCTATTAAACTTAATAAATGAAACTGTCTTTCTCCCAAACGGCCAAGTGTTGAAATCAATCATAGCCACAAAATAAACGTGTCTTACGCAGTAAAAGGATCATGATTTTTCTCCTGTGATATAATGGCGGACTTGTCAAACGTGCGGATGCTGTTTGATAGAAATATCGGATGACTGACTTAGTTTACAACATACGTATTATTACGTGCACATCTTGTAAGAAAAAGTCATCAGTGTTTTGCATTGAGTCCAGATATGTGCATTCATTGCTTCGAATTGAAACTAGGTTATAGCAATTTTATTGCTTTAAACGTCAAACTCTTAAAAAAAACGGAATTGCGGAAAAATAGAATCGGTGGGATGAGTTCAAATATCATCCGAGTCTGCTGCGTTCCCTATCACGCAAAAACCATTTGGGAAATTCACGAATCCATCTATCCTCCTCTAGCTATGGGTTAAATAGCTCTGTTATCTAAACTTCGGTGACAGCTAATCTAAGAGAATGATTACTCTGAATTCAAAACCATCGAGAAAACAACAGAAATCCCTTAAGCTCCACTATCTTTCAAAGGCTTACGTCCACAACAAGTTGAAACACGATCCTGTATGATCACTAAAGTTAAGCAACGACGAGCCTGGTCAGTACAGAGATGGGTGACCGCTTAGAAATAACAGGTGCTGTAAGCTCGGATATGCGGTTGGTTTAATGGATAATGGCTGGGAGTTTTTAATCAGAGAGCCAATTTCCAATTACCTTTGGTGTCGGTATACTCACTTGCGTGCAAATACCCTTGGGGAAGATATGCAGCCACTTCTTCTCTCCCCCGAGCTATGGTATCACTAAACCATTATTATCCCCAAAAAGAAAAAAAAAGCCTTATAATCTAATCTGGCTTTAAATAACTTGCAAAGGGTTGATAAACCGTAAAAAAAGAATCTTTTCATCAGTTACACAAAAATTCGATGAAAGTAATTAACTTTAATTTCCACCTGTGTGTATAGAGAGATAGAATGATTTATCTTCTATAGATTCTGATGGTCTTTCTGTTGAATATTCACCCTTGTTGAAAGCCGTTGATCACACCATGTTATGAGTTATCTCCCAGAAACTGTAACTAATGTCCGCTCAGTTGGGCTTTGTGGACGGCAAACAAAGACAAGGAAGGCAATAAAACTCCTATGGTAAAATGGAAAATTTAAAAAATATCTAGAACATGTAGATCTTTAAATGAACCCTGTTTTCTATTAAGGTTGACAAATTAAGGAAAATGATTCATAGGGAATTAAAAAGCTCAAATCTTAAGGTTAAGGTAGCTACTAATGTTAAACGAGTTTATTTTCTTGATGTTACGTTAGATCTTGTTATAGCGTTACTTTTTCTTATACTAATAATAAGTAGGTGAACTATGGTACACCTTATATGGTTTACTATTCTATTTAAATATTTAAATATTTTGATTTAATTTCTTTGTATTGATGTTTGGTCAGTATTATTATCATCTTATATGAATGTACAGTTATTATCAACATCTTACATTGATTAATTGGTTTTGTTAATACCTAATATGGATATTCTTTACTTAACGGTTGCATATTAATTAGCCAAGTAGTTCTGTATTTTTATATGTTTTTTTTTTCAAAAGGTTAAGTTATTTACCAGTTACTTAAAGGAGCCTTTTATTTACCAACTAGAAGATTTTATGTAAGAAGCTGAGCGATCATATAAGTGGTTAGCATTATACCATATTACTTCCCTACTCCTTTTAGTTTTTACTTATTTGGAAGGTTCAACGTCAGACTTCGATACATCTTACGAAATAATGTAACAACTTGTATCTGTCCATAAGGAAATTTTCTAGGATTTATATGCAGACAACTTCGTCTCATGACCTATATTATTTTTTTTTCCGGTAAGTATGAGTTTAGCGTAGGCCACATTCGATTGGTTAATCACAGCAAGGCCCACAGGCCTTTTTTTTTTAAGTATTCTACTTTTGAAATTGAATTAACCCTTCGCTCATCAGTGGTTTGATTGAGGAGACACATATGAGGTGTTGAAACATGATTGTAATCGTGTAGTGATTTTAAGATATTTTTGTTTTAATATCCTAAAATAAATTAAATGTACATATATATATATATATATATATATATATATATATATATATATATATATTAGGAAAATCTATGACAAAGTGTAAAATTATTTTCGGTTGACACGTTTCGTTCTGCATCGGACTAAGAAATAAAATTATACTTTGTCATATATTTTCATAAACTTTTCTTGGCATATAAACATTTATATGTCATTTTCCCATATATATATATATATATATATATGTGTGTGTGTGTGTGTGTGTGTGAGAGAGAGAGAGAGAGAGAGAGAGAAAGTGTGTGTAAAATATAGCCATAGGTTCTAAGGCGACAGTCTGTTCAAATTAACTGTTTCCCCAACGGAATTTACCTCAGAGAGAGATAAACAAACAGAAAGGAAAATAAGAATCAGGCTACGATAAACTAGAAAAGGCCGAATGCTTCACCCTCGTTTTCAACTGTTCAAATTGCAAACGGACGTTAAACATCATATCCATCAGATACTCGTTTGGGCACATGCGCGCAAATTTACTGTTAATATAATATAAATTATTCAACCCGTTGTTCGAAAGAAACCAACAGAACTCAGTTGGGAAGAAGAATTTAGACACCATATCAAAGGTTTGAGATCTAGTACAAGGCCGTTTGCAGCGTGGCCCCGCACACTATATGCATTTGAGAAAAATTGTTCAACGCTCCTTCGGAACTTTCATTTAGGAATGCCTCAGGGATTGATCCTAAGTTTCCCTTCTTGCATTGGAAGAAGTAGTGCCTGGGGTGGAGGGCCGGCCCTAGAGTTTCTGGGATCCCGGGCAAGCTGAACTTCGGCGCCCTTACAAGTAAAACTTTTTTAAACTTTCACAAGTAAAAATGTGAAAATGTAGGATAGCGAGTTTATTACAATATGCAACTTAATACAAGCTAAAGAAAACATTCATTATCCAACCTAAAACATTTTTTCTAGCCTTTAAATCTGCAAATCTTTTCATGGCACTTCCTACACCTATCTTCTTTGCAAGATCTTTTTCTATTGACAAAATAGCCAAAGAACTTAATCTGTCTTGAGTCATGGACGACCAAAAGAATGAACCCAAATACATGACATGGCGGCATGATGGCGCCTTCGGCTTACATGTCTTCCTGGATGACTGCCCGAGTTGCCAGTACCTTTAGCCGGCGCTGCTTGTGCAGAGTATAGCGTACCCACCACACTGTAGTTGAACGTATTATCTTTCTAAATAAGCAGAAATGTTCCTCTCTGTGCTAAAAAAGTATGGAAGTGTTAAATAATATATAATTTGAAATTTTCCTGTGTAGCAGCCGATATTAACTATTACTAGACTATTTCCAACACAATTACATAGCCACATACATAACTATTACATATTAAAACAGGCCCAAACTTTATTTTCTACCCAGTAACAGACAATATTACAAACATTCCAAAAAGATTCCACAATACAACACACATTGTTTAAAGTCAAAGTGTCTCTTAGGTAGAAATTAACATCACCATGGGAAAATATTTGACCAATGAGAGAAAACTAAAACTCTATTTGTCTCGAGCCTACATTCGGGAAAAAATTCTTATAAAAACTCCACAGATTTCGATATTCAAAGAGTAGGTATGCGGCTGTCTCCAAGCCGTTTAGACATGAGAGATGAGACTGTCTCCTCCCAGCGCGTGCTGAAAAAAACATGTGTTGGGGACTTCAAACAAAACAGCTACAACAACAGCTTGAACAGTCAGTGAATCATAGCTGACGATTCATGTGTCGGCGACTTCAAACGAATCATCTCCAACAACAAAGACGGTCAGTGAATCTTCGCTAACGATAAAAGTTTTTTTTTCTGTCTAACATCTATCAAAAGTCTTTAATTCAACTAAAGAATATTTTTAATCATTTTTTAAACTTTTGAATTCATGTACATATATTTGAAAACGCAAATGATTTATTTGTCAGGCATGAGACCATGATTTCTTCATTTTTATTTTATTATTGTTCGGAATTCAGACATTCGGATTTTTAATATAAGAAACCAGAATGATAGAATTTCCTACAATAGTTTACCTTTTACCTGATCCAGAATGACTCCAGGTGTGACTGAAGCAACGCTGCTTCATATCTCGGGCACAAAATAGCCTAGCCTAAACTATACACCCCACGCTAGTTTATGTCCCCTTTTTCTATTAGTAGCAACAACTCTTTTTCTTAACTAGAAAAAAAAAAAAAATATATATATATATATGTGTGTGTGTGTGTGTGTGTGTGTGTGTGTGTGTGGATGACACCTATATACGCCCCCGAAAAAAATAAAATACGGCCGAAAAAATAAATTCGGTCGAGAGGGTAAAGTGCGAATTTGTAAACAGTGATCGCTACTGCTGATGCAAAAGCTCTTATATGAATTGAGCACTCTGAGTCACTGGCGTGTTTATTCTAAAATAAATACGTACAAATACACCTTCCTCTCTGCCAGGAGCTGATAGCTCCGGGGGAAAAATCTCCGACTGATGCCACATCGGTTGGGTTTCAATCCTGATGCAATAGGATGTCTAGCCACACTGACACACCCACACACACGCACACACACACATAAATATAAAAAACGATTCAAAACATAAACACGGTTTTATAACCCGTTGTCATTTGTGACAGTACCATCTTGGTTCAATAACTTCTGGTATGACATTTTAATGGAATGACTTTTATGATTATCTACATGTATCATTGTGAATGTTTACGTGATGCGCTATGTATTTGGAATTTTTTTTTTTTTTTGTTAATCTTTATTCATGTGTATATATGTGTGAGTGGGTATGTAGGTAGACGTTTTCCCTAGTAACTGAGATGCAAAATCATATAGTCTTATAATACTTATTTACCTAGGTATACAGGTAAACGTAAGAGATAGATATGCGTTACTCAGTTTTTACTCGGTTTTTAATATTTTTTTAATATTCTTAACGTTGTCTTCCTCAATGTCCTTGAAGTATAAATTAATTTAGTTTCCACCCGCTTATTTTTATATGTTAAATGTATATATGGATAGATATGGTCCCTAAGGTTTTTTAATTAATTTTTACATTTTTAGCTTGTACTTTTTAATTTATATATAGATATGTATATGTGCGTTCATGTGCGTGTATGTATGTGTGTGTATATATATATATATATATATATATATATATATATGAGTGTATATATATATATATGCGTGTATATATATATGAATATATATGTGTATGTGTGTATATATGTGTATATATGCGTATATGGATTTATGTATATGTAGGTAGATGTGTATGTAAATGTGTTTATATGTGTGTGTGTGCGTGCATGTTTAGGTATGTATGTATAAACACACACACACACATATATATATATATATATATATATATATCTGTATATCGGTGTATATGTACGTATGTGTGTTTAGTTAGACGGATAGATAGAGGGATACATTGTTCATTTGTTTAGATGGGTGTGTGTAGGTATTTGTATGGAGATGCGTAAGGTTTTATGTATATATTGTTTATGTACACGTATGCGTATGTATCTACGTAAATGTGTATATATGTAAGAATGGATGTGTGTGGATATATGTGTATATGTATGTATATGTGCGTGTATATCTATGTGTGTGTATGTGTATATATGTATGTGTATATGTATATGTATGTATATGTATATGTATGGGTATGTGTGTACACGCCTATATGTATGTATGTACGTGAAAATATGAATATTTGTTGTGTATGTGTGTATACGTATGTGTTTTAGAACATAGAAATTTAGGTCCTTACTAGTTTAGATAATCGTTTTTTTTTATATGTTTATATTAAAGATTTGTGACCTGTAGTCGATATTACCTTTGTTAAATTTTCTTGATTACACAGCGGCTCTTTTAGAAAGGTCCTCCGGTTTTAGTTCCTCCAACCCACCTCCTCCCACCCCCTTTTTCTTTTCCTCTCTGTCTCTCATCTTCTGAGCTTTAAGATTTTATCGTCTATTGTGTGTGTATGTCACCAAGAAATGGATACACTCTTCTGGTGTATCTTTAGTGTATCAGACTTTTGAAAATATGCATATTTTTCTCACTTAAACCGTCTTTGCTTCCCCCTTTTTAAAACTTCTCTCTGTTAAATTTTAATCCACCCCTTCATCTTTAGACCTTCCTATTCTTCTCTCGTCTGTTACCCCTCCCTTTGGCTTTCATTCACTCTAGCATTCGCCCCACACTCTCATACATACACTCTCACTAAATTTTATTTTTTATTCCCGGAGATGTTTTTTGTGTTTTCTTTTTGAATTTGTAGGTCTGATGAATTGGATCGTATTTACGATTCCAATGGAATAAATTATGACCATGAAATATTAGTGTTTAAGTCTTTTTATTATATCCTTACTTTGTCCTGGACATTGAGTTCTACCTGGATCATATCCTCTTGGAATTATTTTTTATACATATATGTATGTGTATGTATGTATGTATATATATATTTATATTTGAGATATATGATTGCATATGTATGTGTATGTTTATCACTAATATTTTATATATATATATATATATATATATATATATATATATATATATATATATTAATTAATCTTATAGACTCGATGAATTACTTAATTATAATTATATCAAATCCTCCTAATTTCTATCATTTGTATATCTTTGCTTGAACCAGCTTCTAATCCTCTGGACTGGGCAGCTTGATGATAGTAGTCGTGGCTCGTGGAGGCACAGTCCTATGGGTAAAAAGAAACTCGGATGAGTTCCACCACGGAATATGTGATCGATGGCGCTATATCGAGTCTGATTCGCTACCTCTTCGTTACCAAGGCCCGTTCGAACAGTTCAATTCTCGGTAGTGGATACGCACTGCTGATGAGTCCATAATATAGGACGAAACGGCCGTCCAGTTCTTTCTGCATTCTGTATAGGTATCTTCGAGACTCAATGAATTAATTAATTATAATATATATTAATATATACAATGGCCCCAATCTTCCAACTTGTAATAATGGCTGATATGAATTCATTCAACAGTAAAAAGTTTCTAAAACAAAACTAAACTTGTTCAATTAATACAACATTAAGCAGAATGGGGTTTGACATAATAAATAAGATGAATTTAAAACTAAACTTGTTCAATTAATACAACATTAAGCAGAATGGGGTTTGACATAATAAATAAGATGAATTTAAAACTAAACTTGTTCAATTAATACAACATTAAGCAGAATGGGGTTTGACATAATAAATGAGATGAATTTAAAACTAAACTTGTTCAATTAATAAAACATTAAGCAGAATGGGGTTTGACATAATAAATAAGATGAATTTAAAACTAAACTTGTTCAATTAATACAACATCAAGCAGAATGGGGTTTGACATAATAAATAGGATGAATTTAAAACTAAACTTGTTCAATTAATACAACATTAAGCAGAATGGGGTTTGACATAATAAATAGGATGAATTTAAAACTAAACTTGTTCAATTAATACAACATTAAGCAGAATGGGGTTTGACATAATAAATAGGATGAATTTAAAACTAAACTTGTTCAATTAATACATCATTAAGCAGAATGGGGTTTGACATAATAAATAAGATGAATTTAAAACTAAACATGTTCAATTAATACAACATTAAGCAGAATGGGGTTTGACATAATAAATAAGATGAATTTAAAAGTAAACTTGTTCAATTAATACAACATTAAGCAGAATGGGGTTTGACATAATAAATAAGATGAATTTAAAAGTAAACTTGTTCAATTAATACAACATTAAGCAGAATGGGGTTTGACATAATAAATAAGATGTATTTAAAAGTAAACTTGTTCAATTAATACAACATTAAGCAGAATGGGGTTTGACATAATAAATAAGATGAATTTAAAAGTATACTTGTTCAATTAATACAACATTAAGCAGAATGGGGTTTGACATAATAAATAAGATGAATTTAAAACTAAACTTGTTCAATTAATACAACATTAAGCAGAATGGGGTTTGACATAATAAATAAGATGAATTTAAAACTAAACTTGTTCAATTAATACAACATTAAGCAGAATGGGGTTTGACATAATAAATAAGATGAATTTAAAAGTAAGCTTGTTCAATTAATACAACATTAAGCAGAATGGGGTTTGACATAATAAATAAGATGAATTTAAAAGTAAACTTGTTCAATTAATACAACATTAAGCAGAATGGGGTTTGACATAATAAATAAGATGAATTTAAAACTAATCTTGTTCAATTAATACAACATTAAGCAGAATGGGGTTTGACATAATAAATAAGATGAATTTAAAAGTAAACTTGTTCAATTAATACAACATTAAGCAGAATGGGGTTTGACATAATAAATAAGATGAATTTAAAAGTAAACTTGTTCAATTAATACAACATTAAGCAGAATGGGGTTTGACATAATAAATAAGATGAATTTAAAAGTAAACTTGTTCAATTAATACAACATTAAGCAGAATGGGGTTTGACATAATAAATAAGATGAATTTAAAACTAAACTTGTTCAATTAATACAACATTAAGCAGAATGGGGTTTGACATAATAAATAAAATGAATTTAAAACTAAACTTGTTCAATTAATACAACATTAAGCAGAATGGGGTTTGACATAATAAATAAGATGAATTTAAAAGTAAACTTGTTCAATTAATACAACATTAAGCAGAATGGGGTTTGACATAATAAATAAGATGAATTTAAAACTAAACTTGTTGAATTAATACAACATTAAGCAGAATGGGGTTTGACATAATCAATAAGATGAATTTAAAAGTAAACTTTTTCAATTAATAGAACATTAAGCAGAATGGGGTTTGACATAATAAATAAGATGAATTTAAAAGTAAACTTGTTCGATTAATACAACATTAAGCAGAATGGGGTTTGACATAATAAATAAGATGAATTTAAAAGTAAACTTGTTCAATTAATACAACATTAAGCAGAATGGGGTTTGACATAATAAATAAGATGAATTTAAAACTAAACTTATTCAATTAATACAACATTAAGCAGAATGGGGTTTGACATAATAAATAAGATGAATTTAAAAGTAAACTTGTTCAATTAATACAACATTAAGCAGAATGGGGTTTGACATAATAAATAAGATGAATTTAAAACTAAACTTGTTCAATTAATACAACATTAAGCAGAATGGGGTTTGACATAATAAATAAGATGAATTTAAAACTAAACTTGTTCAATTAATACAACATTAAGCAGAATGGGGTTTGACATAATAAATAAGATGAATTTAAAACTAAACTTGTTCAATTAATACAACATTAAGCAGAATGGGGTTTGACATAATAAATAAGATGAATTTAAAAGTAAACTTGTTCAATTAATACAACATTAAGCAGAATGGGGTTTGACATAATAAATAAGATGAATTTAAAAGTAAACTTGTTCAATTAATACAACATTAAGCAGAATGGGGTTTGACATAATAAATAAGATGAATTTAAAAGTAAACTTGTTCAATTAATACAACATTAAGCAGAATGGGGTTTGACATAATAAATAAGATGAATTTAAAAGTAAACTTGTTCAATTAATACAACATTAAGCAGAATGGGGTTTGACATAATAAATAAGATGAATTTAAAAGTAAACTTGTTCAATTAATACAACATTAAGCAGAATGGGGTTTGACATAATAAATAAGATGAATTTAAAAGTAAACTTGTTCAATTAATACAACATTAAGCAGAATGGGGTTTGACATAATAAATAAGATGAATTTAAAAGTAAACTTGTTCAATTAATACAACATTAAGCAGAATGGGGTTTGACATAATAAATAAGATGAATTTAAAAGTAAACTTGTTCAATTAATACAACATTAAGCAGAATGGGGTTTGACATAATAAATAAGATGAATTTAAAACTAAACTTGTTCAATTAATACAACATTAAGCAGAATGGGGTTTGACATAATAAATAAGATGAATTTAAAAGTAAACTTGTTCAATTAATACAACATTAAGCAGAATGGGGTTTGACATAATAAATAAGATGAATTTAAAACTAAACTTGTTCAATTAATACAACATTAAGCAGAATGGGGTTTGACATAATAAATAAAATGAATTTAAAACTAAACTTGTTCAATTAATACAACATTAAGCAGAATGGGGTTTGACATAATAAATAAGATGAATTTAAAAGTAAACTTGTTCAATTAATACAACATTAAGCAGAATGGGGTTTGACATAATAAATAAGATGAATTTAAAACTAAACTTGTTGAATTAATACAACATTAAGCAGAATGGGGTTTGACATAATCAATAAGATGAATTTAAAAGTAAACTTTTTCAATTAATAGAACATTAAGCAGAATGGGGTTTGACATAATAAATAAGATGAATTTAAAAGTAAACTTGTTCGATTAATACAACATTAAGCAGAATGGGGTTTGACATAATAAATAAGATGAATTTAAAAGTAAACTTGTTCAATTAATACAACATTAAGCAGAATCGGGTTTGACATAATAAATAAGATGAATTTAAAACTAAACTTATTCAATTAATACAACATTAAGCAGAATGGGGTTTGACATAATAAATAAGATGAATTTAAAAGTAAACTTGTTCAATTAATACAACATTAAGCAGAATGGGGTTTGACATAATAAATAAGATGAATTTAAAACTAAACTTGTTCAATTAATACAACATTAAGCAGAATGGGGTTTGACATAATAAATAAGATGAATTTAAAACTAAACTTGTTCAATTAATACAACATTAAGCAGAATGGGGTTTGACATAATAAATAAGATGAATTTAAAACTAAACTTGTTCAATTAATACAACATTAAGCAGAATGGGGTTTGACATAATAAATAAGATGAATTTAAAAGTAAACTTGTTCAATTAATACAACATTAAGCAGAATGGGGTTTGACATAATAAATAAGATGAATTTAAAAGTAAACTTGTTCAATTAATACAACATTAAGCAGAATGGGGTTTGACATAATAAATAAGATGAATTTAAAAGTAAACTTGTTCAATTAATACAACATTAAGCAGAATGGGGTTTGACATAATAAATAAGATGAATTTAAAAGTAAACTTGTTCAATTAATACAACATTAAGCAGAATGGGGTTTGACATAATAAATAAGATGAATTTAAAAGTAAACTTGTTCAATTAATACAACATTAAGCAGAATGGGGTTTGACATAATAAATAAGATGAATTTAAAACTAAACTTGTTCAATTAATACAACATTAAGCAGAATGGGGTTTGACATAATAAATAAGATGAATTTAAAAGTAAACTTGTTCAATTAATACAACATTAAGCAGAATGGGGTTTGACATAATAAATAAGATGAATTTAAAACTAAACTTGTTCAATTGATACAACATTAAGCAGAATGGGGTTTGACATAATAAATAAGATGAATTTAAATGTAAACTTGTTCAATTAATACAACATTAAGCAGAATGGGGTTTGACATAATAAATAAGATGAATTTAAAACTAAACTTGTTCAATTAATACAACATTAAGCAGAATGGGGTTTGACATAATAAATAAGATGAATTTAAAAGTAAACTTGTTCAATTAATACAACATTAAGCAGAATGGGGTTTGACATAATAAATAAGATGAATTTAAACTAAACTTGTTCAATTAATACAACATTAAGCAGAATGGGGTTTGACATAATAAATAAGATGAATTTAAAAGTAAACTTGTTCAATTAATATAACATTAAGCAGTATGTGGTTTGACATAATAAATAAGATGAATTTAAAACTAAACTTGTTCAATTAATATAACATTAAGCAGAATGGGGTTTGACATAATAAATAAGATGAATTTAAAAGTAAACTTGTGCAATTAATACAACATTATGCAGAATGGGGTTTGACATAATAAATAAGATGAATTTAAAAGTAAACTTGTTCAATTAATACAACATTAAGCAGAATGGGGTTTGACATAATAAATAAGATGAATTTAAAACTAAACTTGTTCAATTAATACAACATTAAGCAGAATGGGGTTTGACATAATAAATAAGATGAATTTAAAAGTAAACTTGTTCAATTAATACAACATTAAGCAGAATGGGGTTTGACATAATAAATAAGATGAATTTAAAACTAAACTTGTTCAATTAATACAACATTAAGCAGAATGGGGTTTGACATAATAAATAAGATGAATTTAAAACTAATCTTGTTCAATTAATACAACATTAAGCAGAATGGGGTTTGACATAATAAATAAGATGAATTTAAAAGTAAACTTGTTCAATTAATACAACATTAAGCAGAATGGGGTTTGACATAATAAATAAGATGAATTTAAAAGTAAACTTGTTCAATTAATACAACATTAAGCAGAATGGGGTTTGACATAATAAATAAGATGAATTTAAAAGTAAACTTGTTCAATTAATACAACATTAAGCAGAATGGGGTTTGACATAATAAATAAGATGAATTTAAAACTAAACTTGTTGAATTAATACAACATTAAGCAGAATGGGGTTTGACATAATCAATAAGATGAATTTAAAAGTAAACTTGTTCAATTAATACAACATTAAGCAGAATGGGGTTTGACATAATAAATAAGATGAATTTAAAAGTAAACTTGTTCAATTAATACAACATTAAGCAGAATGGGGTTTGACATAATAAATAAGATGAATTTAAAAGTAAACTTGTTCAATTAATACAACATTAAGCAGAATGGGGTTTGACATAATAAATAAGATGAATTTAAAAGTAAACTTGTTCAATTAATACAACATTAAGCAGAATGGGGTTTGACATAATAAACAAGATGAATTTAAAAGTAAACATGTTCAATTAATACAACATTAAGCAGAATGGGGTTTGACATAATAAATAAGATGAATTTAAAAGTAAACTTGTTCAATTAATACAACATTAAGCAGAATGGGGTTTGACATAATAAATAAGATGAATTTAAAAGTAAACTTGTTCAATTAATACAACATTAAGCAGAATGGGGTTTGACATAATAAATAAGATGAATTTAAAACTAAACTTGTTCAATTAATACAAAATTAAGCAGAATGGGGTTTGACATAATAAATAAGATGAATTTAAAAGTAAACTTGTTCAATTAATACAACATTAAGCAGAATGGGGTTTGACATAATAAATAAGATGAATTTAAAACTAAACTTGTTCAATTAATACAACATTAAGCAGAATGGGGTTTGACATAATAAATAAGATGAATTTAAAACTAATCTTGTTCAATTAATACAACATTAAGCAGAATGGGGTTTGACATAATAAATAAGATGAATTTAAAAGTAAACTTGTTCAATTAATACAACATTAAGCAGAATGGGGTTTGACATAATAAATAAGATGAATTTAAAAGTAAACTTGTTCAATTAATACAACATTAAGCAGAATGGGGTTTGACATAATAAATAAGATGAATTTAAAACTAAACTTGTTCAATTAATACAACATTAAGCAGAATGGGGTTTGACATAATAAATAAGATGAATTTAAAAGTAAACTTGTTCAATTAATATAACATTAAGCAGTATGTGGTTTGGCATAATAAATAAGATGAATTTAAAACTAAACTTGTTCAATTAATATAACATTAAGCAGAATGGGGTTTGACATAATAAATAAGATGAATTTAAAAGTAAACTTGTTCAATTAATACAACATTAAGCAGAATGGGGTTTGACATAATAAATAAGATGAATTTAAAAGTAAACTTGTTCAATTAATACAACATTAAGCAGAATGGGGTTTGACATAATAAATAAGATGAATTTAAAACTAAACTTGTTCAATTAATACAACATTAAGCAGAATGGGGTTTGACATAATAAATAGGATGAATTTAAAACTAAACTTGTTCAATTAATACAACATTAAGCAGAATGGGGTTTGACATAATAAATAAGATGAATTTAAATGTAAACTTGTTCAATTAATACAACATTAAGCAGAATGGGGTTTGACATAATAAATAAGATGAATTTAAAAGTAAACTTGTTCAATTAATACAACATTAAGCAGAATGGGGTTTGACATAATAAATAAGATGAATTTAAAGGTAAACTTGTTCAATTAATACAACATTAAGCAGAATGGGGTTTGACATAATAAATAAGATGAATTTAAAAGTAAACTTGTTCAATTAATACAACATTAAGCAGAATGGGGTTTGACATAATAAATAAGATGAATTTAAAAGTAAACTTGTTCAATTAATACAACATTAAGCAGAATGGGGTTTGACATAATAAATAAGATGAATTTAAAAGTAAACTTGTTCAATTAATACAACATTAAGCAGAATGGGGTTTGACATAATAAATAAGATGAATTTAAAAGTAAACTTGTTCAATTAATACAACATTAAGCAGAATGGGGTTTGACATAATAAATAAGATGAATTTAAAACTAAACTTGTTCAATTAATACAACATTAAGCAGAATGGGGTTTGACATAATAAATAAGATGAATTTAAAAGTAAACTTGTTCAATTAATACAACATTAAGCAGAATGGGGTTTGACATAATAAATAAGAAGAATTTAAAACTAAACTTGTTCAATTAATACAACATTAAGCAGAATGGGGTTTGACATAATAAATAAGATGAATTTAAATGTAAACTTGTTCAATTAATACAACATTAAGCAGAATGGGGTTTGACATAATAAATAAGATGAATTTAAAACTAATCTTGTTCAATTAATACAACATTAAGCAGAATGGGGTTTGACATAATAAATAAGATGAATTTAAAAGTAAACTTGTTCAATTAATACAACATTAAGCAGAATGGGGTTTGACATAATAAATAAGATGAATTTAAAAGTAAACTTGTTCAATTAATACAACATTAAGCAGAATGGGGTTTGACATAATAAATAAGATGAATTTAAAAGTAAACTTGTTCAATTAATATAACATTAAGCAGAATGGGGTTTGACATAATAAATAAGATGAATTTAAAACTAAACTTGTTCAATTAATACAACATTAAGCAGAATGGGGTTTGACATAATAAATAAGATGAATTTAAATGTAAACTTGTTCAATTAATACAACATTAAGCATAATGGGGTTTGACATAATAAATAAGATGAATTTAAAACTAATCTTGTTCAATTAATACAACATTAAGCAGAATGGGGTTTGACATAATAAATAAGATGAATTTAAAAGTAAACTTGTTCAATTAATACAACATTAAGCAGAATGGGGTTTGACATAATAAATAAGATGAATTTAAAAGTAAACTTGTTCAATTAATACAACATTAAGCAGAATGGGGTTTGACATAATAAATAAGATGAATTTAAAAGTAAACTTGTTCAATTAATATAACATTAAGCAGAATGGGGTTTGACATAATAAATAAGATGAATTTAAAACTAAACTTGTTCAATTAATATAACATTAAGCAGAATGGGGTTTGACATAATAAATAAGATGAATTTAAAAGTAAACTTGTTCAATTAATACAACATTAAGCAGAATGGGGTTTGACATAATAAATAAGATGAATTTAAAACTAAACTTGTTCAATTAATACAACATTAAGCAGAATGGGGTTTGACATAATAAATAAGATTAATTTAAAACTAAACTTGTTCAATTAATACAACATTAAGCAGAATGGGGTTTGACATAATAAATAAGATGAATTTAAAAGTAAACTTGTTCAATTAATACAACATTAAGCAGAATGGGGTTTGACATAATAAATAAGATGAATTTAAAAGTAAACTTGTTCAATTAATACAACATTAAGCAGAATGGAGTTTGACATAATAAATAAGATGAATTTAAAAGTAAACTTGTTCAATTAATACAACATTAAGCAGAATGGGGTTTGACATAATAAATAAGATGAATTTAAAAGTAAACTTGTTCAATTAATACAACATTAAGCAGAATGGGGTTTGACATAATAAATAAGATGAATTTAAAAGTAAACTTGTTCAATTAATACAACATTAAGCAGAATGGGGTTTGACATAATAAATAAGATGAATTTAAAAGTAAACTTGTTCAATTAATACAACATTAAGCAGAATGGGGTTTGACATAATAAATAAGATGAATTTAAAAGTAAACTTGTTCAATTAATACAACATTAAGCAGAATGGGGTTTGACATAATAAATAAGATGAATTTAAAACTAAACTTGTTCAATTAATACAACATTAAGCAGAATGGGGTTTGACATAATAAATAAGATGAATTTAAAAGTAAACTTGTTCAATTAATACAACATTAAGCAGAATGGGGTTTGACATAATAAATAAGATGAATTTAAAACTAAACTTGTTCAATTAATACAACATTAAGCAGAATGGGGTTTGACATAATAAATAAGATGAATTTAAATGTAAACTTGTTCAATTAATACAACATTAAGCAGAATGGGGTTTGACATAATAAATAAGATGAATTTAAAACTAATCTTGTTCAATTAATACAACATTAAGCAGAATGGGGTTTGACATAATAAATAAGATGAATTTAAAAGTAAACTTGTTCAATTAATACAACATTAAGCAGAATGGGGTTTGACATAATAAATAAGAAGAATTTAAAACTAAACTTGTTCAATTAATACAACATTAAGCAGAATGGGGTTTGACATAATAAATAAGATGAATTTAAAACTAAACTTATTCAATTAATACAACATTAAGCAGAATGGGGTTTGACATAATAAATAAGATGAATTTAAAAGTAAACTTGTTCAATTAATACAACATTAAGCAGAATGGGGTTTGACATAATAAATAAGATGAATTTA
The DNA here is from genome assembly GCA_964036315.1 of Acanthosepion esculentum. Taxonomy (NCBI): domain Eukaryota; kingdom Metazoa; phylum Mollusca; class Cephalopoda; order Sepiida; family Sepiidae; genus Acanthosepion; species Acanthosepion esculentum. The sequence goes on along the minus strand of OZ038497.1, from coordinate 35,268,741 downwards.
AAACTAAACTTGTTCAATTAATACAACATTAAGCAGAATGGGGTTTGACATAATAAATAAGATGAATTTAAAACTAAACTTGTTCAATTAATACAACATTAAGCAGAATGGGGTTTGACATAATAAATAAGATGAATTTAAAACTAATCTTGTTCAATTAATACAACATTAAGCAGAATGGGGTTTGACATAATAAATAAGATGAATTTAAAAGTAAACTTGTTCAATTAATACAACATTAAGCAGAATGGGGTTTGACATAATAAATAAGATGAATTTAAAAGTAAACTTGTTCAATTAATACAACATTAAGCAGAATGGGGTTTGACATAATAAATAAGATGAATTTAAAAGTAAACTTGTTCAATTAATATAACGTTAAGCAGAATGGGGTTTGACATAATAAATAAGATGAATTTAAAACTAAACTTGTTCAATTAATACAACATTAAGCAGAATGGGGTTTGACATAATAAATAAGATGAATTTAAATGTAAACTTGTTCAATTAATACAACATTAAGCAGAATGGGGTTTGACATAATAAATAAGATGAATTTAAAACTAATCTTGTTCAATTAATACAACATTAAGCAGAATGGGGTTTGACATAATAAATAAGATGAATTTAAAAGTAAACTTGTTCAATTAATACAACATTAAGCAGAATGGGGTTTGACATAATAAATAAGATGAATTTAAAAGTAAACTTGTTCAATTAATACAACATTAAGCAGAATGGGGTTTGACATAATAAATAAGATGAATTTAAAAGTAAACTTGTTCAATTAATATAACATTAAGCAGAATGGGGTTTGACATAATAAATAAGATGAATTTAAAACTAAACTTGTTCAATTAATATAACATTAAGCAGAATGGGGTTTGACATAATAAATAAGATGAATTTAAAAGTAAACTTGTTCAATTAATACAACATTAAGCAGAATGGGGTTTGACATAATAAATAAGATGAATTTAAAACTAAACTTGTTCAATTAATACAACATTAAGCAGAATGGGGTTTGACATAATAAATAAGATTAATTTAAAACTAAACTTGTTCAATTAATACAACATTAAGCAGAATGGGGTTTGACATAATAAATAAGATGAATTTAAAAGTAAACTTGTTCAATTAATACAACATTAAGCAGAATGGGGTTTGACATAATAAATAAGATGAATTTAAAAGTAAACTTGTTCAATTAATACAACATTAAGCAGAATGGAGTTTGACATAATAAATAAGATGAATTTAAAAGTAAACTTGTTCAATTAATACAACATTAAGCAGAATGGGGTTTGACATAATAAATAAGATGAATTTAAAAGTAAACTTGTTCAATTAATACAACATTAAGCAGAATGGGGTTTGACATAATAAATAAGATGAATTTAAAAGTAAACTTGTTCAATTAATACAACATTAAGCAGAATGGGGTTTGACATAATAAATAAGATGAATTTAAAAGTAAACTTGTTCAATTAATACAACATTAAGCAGAATGGGGTTTGACATAATAAATAAGATGAATTTAAAAGTAAACTTGTTCAATTAATACAACATTAAGCAGAATGGGGTTTGACATAATAAATAAGATGAATTTAAAACTAAACTTGTTCAATTAATACAACATTAAGCAGAATGGGGTTTGACATAATAAATAAGATGAATTTAAAAGTAAACTTGTTCAATTAATACAACATTAAGCAGAATGGGGTTTGACATAATAAATAAGATGAATTTAAAACTAAACTTGTTCAATTAATACAACATTAAGCAGAATGGGGTTTGACATAATAAATAAGATGAATTTAAATGTAAACTTGTTCAATTAATACAACATTAAGCAGAATGGGGTTTGACATAATAAATAAGATGAATTTAAAACTAATCTTGTTCAATTAATACAACATTAAGCAGAATGGGGTTTGACATAATAAATAAGATGAATTTAAAAGTAAACTTGTTCAATTAATACAACATTAAGCAGAATGGGGTTTGACATAATAAATAAGAAGAATTTAAAACTAAACTTGTTCAATTAATACAACATTAAGCAGAATGGGGTTTGACATAATAAATAAGATGAATTTAAAACTAAACTTATTCAATTAATACAACATTAAGCAGAATGGGGTTTGACATAATAAATAAGATGAATTTAAAAGTAAACTTGTTCAATTAATACAACATTAAGCAGAATGGGGTTTGACATAATAAATAAGATGAATTTAAAACTAAACTTGTTCAATTAATACAACATTAAGCAGAATGGGGTTTGACATAATAAATAAGATGAATTTAAAACTAAACTTGTTCAATTAATACAACATTAAGCAGAATGGGGTTTGACATAATAAATAAGATGAATTTAAAAGTAAACTTGTTCAATTAATACAACATTAAGCAGAATGGGGTTTGACATAATAAATAAGATGAATTTAAAACTAAACATGTTCAATTAATACAACATTAAGCAGAATGGGGTTTGACATAATAAATAAGATGAATTTAAAACTAAACTTGTTCAATTAATACAACATTAAGCAGAATGGGGTTTGACATAATAAATAAGATGAATTTAAAACTAAACTTGTTCAATTAATACAACATTAAGCAGAATGGGGTTTGACATAATAAATAAGATGAATTTAAATGTAAACTTGTTCAATTAATACAACATTAAGCAGAATGGGGTTTGACATAATAAATAAGATGAATTTAAAACTAATCTTGTTCAATTAATACAACATTAAGCAGAATGGGGTTTGACATAATAAATAAGATGAATTTAAAAGTAAACTTGTTCAATTAATACAACATTAAGCAGAATGGGGTTTGACATAATAAATAAGATGAATTTAAAAGTAAACTTGTTCAATTAATACAACATTAAGCAGAATGGGGTTTGACATAATAAATAAGATGAATTTAAAACTAAACTTGTTCAATTAATACAACATTAAGCAGAATGGGGTTTGACATAATAAATAAGATGAATTTAAAACAAACTTGTTCAATTAATACAACATTAAGCTGAATGGGGTTTGACATAATAAATAAGATGAATTTATAACTAAACTTGTTCAATTAATACAACATTAAGCAGAATGGGGTTTGACATAATAAATAACGACACAAAATAGGTTTTTTTCCCCAAATCGTTACCGTTTTTTTAGTAGATGAATTTAAAGGTTAAGTTTAAGTTCAGAATTGTATCATTGGAATTTCATTCCGCTGATCAGTAAAAACCTTACAGCACAGGCATATAAAATTTATAAATTACTGAAACTTTACAAATGATTTAGTAATAATTTGCTTGTACCATGCGTCTTGTTCATATGTATATGGACAAGACGCATGGCGCAAGTAAATTATTACTAAATCATTGCGCCATGAAATAAGACCTTCTTTTACTTCAAAGAGAAATTACACTGAGAAATTTATCTATATTATGATGTAATATGTTATGCAGTGCAATAGTTTCAGAGTGATTTTAAATAGTATAAATTTTAAATATTTTATCTGATAATGTGAGCCCAGTAATGATTATGATCGTATATAAACTTTTATCTATTTTTTGTTTTTATTAATTATGATCTAACAAATGATCTAACAAATCTCATTCATGGAGTAGCCTTTTTTTAAAAATCTTTTACAATTTTTTTCACAGTTTTTACTTATCGAATACAGTAAAAAATTGAATATTTTGCTTATGGTGATTCATAATTAAAAATTCTGGTTTGAATATATTATTCATTTAATGTATCTAATACAAAAAATATCAACTTTATTTGGATTTATTCTTAAATAGTAAAATGTTGAAGTCAGTTAGTAAGTAAAAACCCGTGGAAAGATATTTCTGCACATTTTTTCAGGCGATTTTAAATTCTAAAAAAATTGGTAAAAGCTATCAAACTAATTTTTAGTCTCGGTACTTAAAAACCTTAAATTTAAAAAAATTACACATAAATAACCATGAATTATCTACTAGCATCGAGCTTATAAAACGGGTAAATATTTAACTTAATGACTTTCTCGATGACATCAGCTCTCAATTTGGCTTCTACACTGGCGACACATTTACTTCTGCCTCAATAGTAAAGCTGATCAGTCTGACAAGGTCAAAATGTCAGCCGATGTCCAAAAACGAATTCAAGTCCATCGTTAACTGGGGGAAACGATGCCTTGTTGATTTTAAGGCCTCCAAAATGAACTTCTCTCCATTAATCATCTGAGAGACCCCTCTCTGCCATCCATCGTCATAGCTGATGATAATCTCCAGGAAAATGACTCGTTGCGCCTTCTCGGGCTAACATTCTCAGTTGGCACGAAGTGGAAGTACTATATTGTATCTATTGCTAGGTCAACTGCTAAGAAAATCGCTTCACTGTGTCGTGAGAGACAATTTTTCTCTCCGGAAAATACCTTGCATATCTACAGGTCTACCGTTTGAATTAGAATATTGCTGCCACATGTGGTCCGGTGCCCCTTCTATTTACCTATAAGATCCAAAGAAGAATCTGTAATATTACCGGTCCTGGTCTGGCGGCTCGGCTTCATTCACTTACCCACCGCCGTAAGGTTGCCTCTCTGTAAATACTTGCACGGTAATTTTTCCAATGAGCTTTTCCTTATGCTACTTAGACTTAATGAATTTAAGCGAATCACTAGACGGACACGGAGATCTCAATTTACAGGTGAGCTGGCTAGATGTAGCCGTAAGTTCTATGCGAACACTTACTTCTTTCACACTTCTCGTTTGTAGAACTCCCTTCCGGCTACATGCTTTCCAGCCAACTATAAACTGCAAAAATTTAAATGCAATATCAATCGCTATCTACTGTCCTCCTGATTACTCTTTTCTTTTGCCACTAATTATTAATGTTTCTGTTCTTAATTCTTCCACGTCCTGTAACGCCTTGTGTTATCGATAAAAAAACTTCTATAGACATAATAAACAAGCCTAGAGAAATATGAGGCAAATGGTATTTCAAATGATTTAACGACCTCAATATAATTTTACTTGAAATGATGAATTATTAAAAATGATGCTGTTCCGACATCTAAACGTTTACAACGTCAGATCGTAAGATGCCGATTTCATCAGAAAACTTGAAGGTATTTAATGTAGGGCCCTCGAAAATGCGATACCCATAGTATTTACTACTAGGATAATCAGGCTCTGATGCTTTGCGCGAAAATCATTTTCTATTCTAATTTCATTAAGATTTATTTGGTTAAGCAAATCAGCGTTTGAAGAAAGACTTTCATAATCGTCAACAGCCAATCCTCCGATGCCCTGGCAGTCTATGCAGGAAGTCATTTCTCAGACCAACCTTCTTTCTGATTTACATAAATGATCTGCCTAAGAATATACTCAGATCATTTGTAAACATCTAAGCCGATGATACGATTGGCAGCTGACCTCTCTTCCGATCTAACACCAACTTTTCAGTGAAGAAAAAAACTGGCTGGTTACATTCAATGCCTCATAAACTAAACTTGTTACATTCTATCAGCGACGATCAGACCCCGAACAACCGCCAGGTACGATAAACGGATATCCCTTCAAGGAGGCACCGTGCCTTGAGAGAATATTGGGCCTCAAACCCACATCCGGCCTCAATTCAATATACGACCCATCGCTAAAGATGCATGTAAAATGACTGGCTCTCTATGCCGCTTCAGTAAGTACCCGACCCCTCATGCTGTCCTCTCCATTTATAAGCGCCAGATCAGACCGAAAAGCGAATACTGTTGCCATATTTGAGCGAGAGCTGCCCGGGCTTCACTTTCTAGTCTTGATATAGTTCAAAAGCGTCTCTGTGTCCTTGTTAAAGAAGAATTATTTTCCACCTTCCTACCTCTCTCTCGCAGGCGGGATGTGTCGAGTCTCTCATTGCTCTGTCGCTGCTACCATGGAAAGTTCTCAGACGAACTACATTCCTTGGTTCCTCCAGGTCTAACCTTCACGACTAGGACTTGCCATGCCACTTACATAGTAGCAAGCCACCCACATTCCCTCTGTATTCCATCGGCGAGAATTAAGTTCTACACAAACAGCTCCTTCCCGCGAATCACTCCCTTGTGGAACAGACTCGCAAAAGAATGTTTCCCCAATCACTACAAATCTTAACCTGTTCAAGTCGCAAGTTAACCGTTATCTTCCCTTCCTATCAATATAAACTACTCCTTAGCGTAACACTTTACTTCGAGTGATGTTATAGAATGCGAACGCTAGGGCCAGAATGGTCATCGATTGGTCAGAGTTCCTCATGGGTGTCGCATTCCGACAGTGATGAATGTTGTTTCAAATTTCTTTCTAGGTTCTGAATATAATTCCAAAACGGCGATAATTCAGCAGAGAGTCTCAAGAATTTGGAAGCGTCGATAAGCTTCCCACACACAAGTTTGCAAATGGCTAATACCACCGCGGATAGACGCTGGGCCAACGTTTCAACATGCGTTTCTGTGACATCAGTCCTCCTACTACCTCTGAGAATCCAAGTTGCCACTCTTAATAAAACGAATGCCAAGAATAAATGACCCTTTCCGTTGATACTGTTTTATGAGTAGTATGGGGACCCTGAGACGACATAATACGTAACAGTAGCTCCCGGATCTTGTACAGAGATAACCTTACTGTAAAAACTAAAAAAAAGCACGTTTTCTCGGTTTCTCTCTCTCCTATAACCGCTCATGTAGCAGCAGTCATATCTCGAAAGTAACTCTCTAGGCGTCAGTAATTTATAATACAGTACGGTTTTCATATTCCACTAAATATAATGCAATAGTATTTCCGCGCAAACATTTGCTGTTGCTATTGATGTTGTAGGCTTAAATGCTTCCATACAAGATTTTCAACACTTTTGGTTATCAAAGAAAATCTACAGTATTTACATTAGTCGGACTATTATCCTCATCTTTGTCGCCATATTTGTCACAACGTTTCGGCCGTTGTAATGTCGAACTGAACCATTTATTTCGATCACTGGGGTAGACTGTTCTAGTTCCACGAGCCATGTTTGATGGATGTCAGTTATCAGTTATCTCCTGCTAATTTTCCCTCTGAAAGTTCTCCACTGCCTTAACCGGGTATTGAACTCACACTCCTTGGGTCTGTCACTGGATCTAACCAACGCCTTTATCCACTGTGCCATGTGTCCTTGTCTCGTGGAACTAGAACAACCTACCCCAGTGATCGAAATAGAGGGTTCAGTTCGAAATTCCAACCACCTGAAGCGTACAACGGCCGAAACGTTGTGACAAATATGGCGACAAAGATGAGGACAATAGTCCGACTAATGTAAATACTGTACATAATACCTCATCTCAGAAATATAGACAGACATAGAAAATCTACTTTTCATCTCTAATGTTAATCTTCTACATTTCTATTTTCATGTAAAATTCATATAAAACAGGTGTTCGCATTTTTTAATCTTACTCATTTTTTTTGCAAACATATGACACTTGTCCGGTGTGTGGCAGTAGGTCTTTCAGTCAGTTCCGATTTGGGCTGCGTGGTGGTCTCCATCCAAAAGATCTTGAAAATCGCCACTTCCAGGTACTTGTAGTCTACCGCTGCTTAGTTTGTTCCCCAAATTTAATTTCCCTTTCCTCTAATCTCACAAGCTTCATAAAACATTCACGAAATGCAATATTTAAATGGACGATCATTGGGCCTTTTTATTTGCTTTTGTTTCCATCTTGCCTAATTTGAAAAAAACATTCACTGTCACAAGTCTACCTTGTGTGAGATTATTTGTTCTTTCTCAACTGAGGATATTTGAACACTGATTTGAGCACAGTGGTTTTGTCTGGTAAAAAGTGACATTTTATAACAGGTCGAACTGATCACAATTGCTCGCAGACACGCCCACGCACACACACAAACAAACACATGCATACACATACACACGCACACATATACACAGATAACTAGCGTACAAATGAATTTCTAACTTGATATAAAGATAACGAAAAGGAGAAAATCAACAGTCAATTGCTGTTATCTCCTGACGAGTGGGCCGAACGATTACTAAAGATGTTCATCTACGAATCTCTGGAGTCTAGGGTATGAATAGAATACTAGTCAGCAAAGTCACAAATTTTATTCGTATTAATATATATATATTTTTTTTTTCTAATTTTAAAATTTCCAGAGTCTATCGTTCGTGTGTGTGTGTAGTCTCATCAGTGTAGGTCCGATGAAGTCCTAAGGGACGAAACACGTCACACGAAAACCTTTTCCACTTTGTCATACAACTTTCCTCCAAAACTATTCTTGATATATAAAAATGTATATATAGTTATCTCATATATATGGTCTTCCAGCTGCCACCCTCTTGACCCTGGGTAGCATCAGCACCCTGGCTATAAACCTGATTGACTTGGAGGGATCGTTTTCAATCATAGCCTAGATTTTACCAACAAATTCGGGAGTTTTTTGTTCTTATCAGAACGATCAAAGTGAGTTTTCCGAACTACCGTACCTTCGTAATCACCTTAGACTCATCCAACTCTTTCCGATCCTCGGCACTGTCTTCAGATTAACACCCAAACACTCTGAAATGTTCGGATCAGAACACTCGGCGCGAATGCCAAGCAGTACTACATGGCGTTTCCAAATTTCTGTCGGAGTGAATTGCGTCAAAATGTTCTTTTTCTCTCAGACGGTGCCCAACTGACCCTACTATACTGTTGCAGTCGACAAAATCAAAAACAAACAAAGCACATGCACGAAATTAAAAAATATAAAATGGCGACAATTTACCTATCGCACAGTGTGTGTGTGTGTGTGTGTGTGTGTGTGTGTGTATACATATACATACATATATATATATATATATATATATATATATATTTAGTTTTTTATATAATTTCTCGTGCGATCTAATAAAGTTTTTCTTTTCAGAGGATAAATTATATAAAAATTGTCCGAATGTTCTTTTTTTCCGAGCGCTTTCGGCTATACATTTAGCCATTATCAAGGATTATATTTCAACTGTTAGAATTAGAAATAGTTTGTTATGTGTATGTTTTATAAAGTGATTTATAAAGAACATTCGGACAATTTTTATATAATTTATCCTCTGAAAAGAAAAACTTTATTAGATCGCACGAGAAATTATATAAAAAACTAAATAAAAGCACCTTGTCAGTCGTTTTTAATGAAATGTGCTTGAAAGAAGGATTGCTGCCTAAATACACAAATATATATATATATATATATATATATATATATATATATATATATATATATATATATATGTGTGATAAAAATAGAGTTTTTATGCTATGCTATATTTAGGGGAAAATTGCTCAATATCAAGGAAGAGCATTTGAATATAAATATGACAGGGGACACTGAGGTCAACGAGTGGCGACTGTCTGTTATACACATGAACGCAAATCTTCATTCAACTGAAGATTGCGTTCATGCCTGAAACAGACTGTCGCTACTCAGTGTTGATAAAGGATGTACTTATATATATGTGTGTGTGTGTGTATTCTGACCTGAATTCTACATATATAGATATGTTTAACGTTCTTTTTATAGATACAAGTATTTAAGAAAATGCTCTGTTTTATAATAAACAGTATTAAATAACATTTACCGGCCTGAATGTCCGAGAAATTTTCATAGAAAATTTTCGTTCTCCGACAGGAATCGAACCTGTCTCCTATACAGAACCGTCATTTCGCGTGACGTGCCTTAACCGTTCGGCCACAGAGAAGCGTCCGGTTAGCAAGGTCGATTTTACTATCTTTAAACTTAAATCTTCCATGAATATATAGATATGTGTGTGATAAAATAAAGAACAAATAGGAAACGTATATCAATCTGACATGTTTCACTTTAATTTAAGCTTCATCGCATATTGAGAGTGTTTTCTCTTCATCTCTGTTAAATCTTTAATAAAAGTGAAACACATCAGATTGATATACATTTCCTATTTGTTCTTTATTTTATCATCCTGTCGGATTCCGGTCCATATTTGATCTGCATATATATATATTTATATATATATATATATATATATATATATATATATATATATATATATATATATATATATGTGTGTGTGTGTGTGTGTGTGTGTGTGTGTGTGCGTGTGTGTGTGTGTTTATTCTGAGCTCGATTTGAAATTAGGTTTTCGTTCTATTTTATGACACGTTATCATAAGGTTAAATTCCCTTTCTATCTCTAATCGTACCCACATATACAAGTACACACACTTTTGCATTCCCATCAAGCACATACAAAAATTATAACTGCAAACCCATAGACATGAATAGGCGAGCTTGTCTGTATGTATGCATGTTTTTAAACCAACAAAAATTGCTTGTTCGTAGTATGTGTGTAAAATAATACTAAGAAATCATAATTCCTTCTCATCAGCGTCATGTGCGTAGGAAATTTATGTACAGTATACGTCTGCATATATATATATATATATATATATATATATATATATATATATATATATATATATATATAATAAACATTCCCCTCTTAGAAAAACCCTAAATGTATGAATTCGTGCAACGTCATCCAGTGACTGTGATTGCGCACGCGCGAGCGAGCGAACACGCGCAGTCCAGAGAAAATGAGAACGGAAAACATTTCTGTTCTTTCCATTCACTCAGCAAACACTATGGCATTGAACGGGGAAAAAAAAAAAAGCTCCACCCTCGACGAAGCTGTCGAAGTTTGTAGGCGTCGCTTTATCTCCACACTTCAAGTCAAGGGCACGGCACGCGCACAGTCATTTGCATACTGACGACTGCGCATAGTGATAGGGCGGAGTCCAGGCTCGGCTTTCAGCCAATCGCCGCGCAGCATGCTCTGGCATCGGCTGATCGCTTCGTGTCTGTGGAAAATAGCAAGTGGTTGCAAGAAATATATATTCTTACATGTAAGGAAGTAAAAAATTGTATAACGTTAAACTAAAAGAACACACACAGACACATAGGCACATGCACACACATGTACACACACATAGGCACATGTACATACACAAACATGCACACCACACATACACTCACACACACACACACACACACACACACATACATATATATATATATATATATATATATATATATATACCCGCGCAGGGCCGGTGCAAGAATCTTGTGCCCCCACTGAATATATGATAACTCCCGAATCTATGATACCTCACCGAATCCATGATACGCCCTCCCACTCTACCACATCTCAATTTCGATAAGGTAGTATTCATATAAAATACAAATTTTATTGTAACCTAATTATGTACAATAATGTATCCTATGCAATAATATACGTGAACAATTCAAGTACCAAAAATTGAAAAATATACAATATATCTAAATACAAATTAGAGACATGTCATAATAGATCCTTCCATCTTGAATAAATCAACAGTGTTTTGAGGTAATTTTCTAAACATGAACTTGAGATTTTTCTTATTAAAAAGTTGAATAGTTTTAACACATTTATCATTATGCATAAAAACTAGTGAATTTCACATAGAGTTTTTTTCGAGACTCATATCACGTGCAAAAAACACATTCACAGATTTGAAGGGGAAAAAAAGTTCACAGAATGATGTGCCAAATCCGCAAGAATTTTTAATCCTTTAATAGACAGTTGTATTTAGTTTAATTTCTAAGCAAATGTTGATAACATAGCGAAGTTCACAAAGCACTACCTGGGACCCTAAATCAGGCTTGACACCGCTCGCTCGGTCGGTCAGAGGTTCGGGGGTAGTACGCACCGGCATATAAGATTTTGACCAAATTACGTTTGCTTTGTTTTGTTTTACGGCGTATTAACTTCAATGGGTCATTTAATGCCGACAAAATTTTATTGCTGGTAATATTTTTTTTTAGAAATGTATTGCTGGTAATATTTTTCCCTAAAATGTATTGCTGGTAATATTTTTCCCTAAAATGTACTGCTGGTAATATTTTTCCCTAAAATGTATTGCTGGTAATATTTTTCCCTAAAATGTAGTGCTGGTAATATTTTTCCCTAAAATGTATTGCTGGTAATATTTTTCCCTAAAATGTATTGCTGGTAATATTTTTCCCTAAAATGTACTGCTGGTAATATTTTTCCCTATGTATTGCTGGTAATATTTTTCCCTAAAATGTATTGCTGGTAATATTTTTCCCTAAAATGTACTGCTGGTAATATTTTTCCCTAAAATGTATTGCTGGTAATATTTTTCCCTAAAATGTACTGCTGGTAATATTTTTCCCTAAAATGTATTGCTGGTAATATTTTTCCCTAAAATGTAGTGCTGGTAATATTTTTCCCTAAAATGTATTGCTGGTAATATTTTTCCCTAAAATGTATTGCTGGTAATATTTTTCCCTAAAATGTACTGCTGGTAATATTTTTCCCTAAAATGTATTGCTGGTAATATTTTTCCCTAAAATGTATTGCTGGTAATATTTTTCCCTAAAATGTACTGCTGGTAATATTTTTCCCTAAAATGTATTGCTGGTAATATTTTTCCCTAAAATGTACCGCTGGTAATATTTTTCCCTAAAATGTATTGCTGGTAATATTTTTCCCTAAAATGTATTGCTGGTAATATTTTTCCCTAAAATGTATTGCTGGTAATATTTTTCCCTAAAATGTACTGCTGGTAATATTTTTCCCTAAAATGTATTGCTGGTAATATTTTTTTCCAAAAATGTATTGTTGTTAATAATATATCTCTGGTAATAATTTTTCCTTCAAAAATCCATTGCTGGTAATAATTTTTTACAAAAATGTATTGCTGGTATTAAAAACTATTTTTACATTTTCATTGTGATTTGAACCCAGTTTGGGGTTAACTATTTGCCCATAGCTGGGATCCTAACAGGTGCTACCACTCCGGGTCAGAGTGAACCCGGGAACACCAGTAATTAAGAGGTGGTTCCACGCTCTTCAAAACCTCCTGATCAGACGCCTTACTGTCGGATGTAGTTTATCGTATTACCCAGAACGGGCCAAATTATGGCTTTAACAACTGATACTAACGCATAAACACAGTTGAAGAGAGAAAATCATTACCATTTATAGAGATTCGCTCTAATGTCATCCTTGATACATATATAAACAACGTGTATAGCTAAAAAAAAAATTCTGTCTTTGTTGTATTATCATTTGCGAAAATTTAATGTTAAATTTTCATTACAATTAATAATGATTGCTTAATGGATCAAGGAAAAATCGGTGAATTAAGAAAGAAGGAAAATATGCTGAAAATAAACATTAAACATATATACATATATAAGTAAAAAATGCATTTATCGTTAGGATAGGAATTTATTGATATTAGCACTCTTTCTCCCCCACCCCCTTTCGCTTGGTTATGTACGACGTCATACAACCACATTACGGATTTACGACCTGCGTCTGCTATTCCGCGACCGTTATCGTCGCATAGCAAACTTGTATGCAAACATAACAGGATGTCATCTTTGACAGTAAACATCTCTGTAGTAATGTCCATATAAATACTCGGATTGCTGGATAGCTTTTGTCTTTATTTTCTTTTGAAACGAAAGCCATTATACGACGCTTGGAAAGGCTCATGATAAAACGTAATAGACATTCGTTGTCTGTCATATTTATTATATGTATCAATATATATTCCTTGCTAATGTCATTCGCATACAGGCCTGTTTCAAAGCGCATCAGTGCGACCAGACAACCGAACGCGTCAAGACAGGATCGAAACCCGACCGACTTGGTATCAGTCGGAGTTTCTACCCCCAAGCCATCGGTAGAGAGAAAGACGAATTCTAGTGTAATGTTTTACGAATGTCAACAAACACCAGTCAGAGGGCTCTATTCATTAATGAAGAGCGATTCGTTAGCGCTGACAGCAACGTTATTTTTAGGGGTTTGAGTTAGCTTTTTTCTTCAACAGTGAGGCTTAGATAGAGATGGCCTACTGAAAAAAAATGAGTCTCACAACAAGAATCGAATCCAACTCCCTTTTTTCCTCGAAGGATACTACACTTATGGTCTAAGCATGTCGCTACCAATTTGGCTATGGAAGAGCAGCGTTACAGTTAACGTAAATTAGTGACGAATAAAAAATATCCTGTCAACATCATTGGAGTGCTCTCTCGTGATGGCGACATTATGCCTCCATTCATCTTCCCACAGGTCCTCAAACTCAAATCGGAGGCCTACATCAAGTGGGCGTAGTGCTACCCTAGGTTAAGAAGTTGCCTCCTGGAAGACCCTGTCTGACAACAGGACCTCGCAATATGCCACACATGCAGGAGAACCCAGCCATGTCTGTCAGATGCTTTCTGCGTCTACATGACCCCTTGTGACTAGTTTTAAATGTAATTTTGTTGAGTGTGCGTTCCATTAAACAAAGCAACCCACACTCAACAAAATTAAATTTCAAAATAGTCACAACACATTACATTACATCTAGACATATGGTTCTGTTGTTAATATTTCGGTCTCTCGCATGGTATGACGTCAGAGAACCGCATCTTGAACTTATGACCAGTGTCTGCTATTCCGCGACGGTTATTGTCACATGACAATCTTCTATGTTAACATAACAAAATATCCTCTTTGATGACGGATATCTGATATTTAAATGTCCGTATAACCACAGGCTGTTTCATGCTAGACGCAAGGGACCCCGAGGCCTGACGATTGCGTCTACCATGAAACAGCCTGTCGCCTCTGAGTGTTGACTTCAATGTTCACTTTTATATTCATATTTACATAAGCTCTATCTCCGATATTGAGCTCTTAATCCCATGAATATAGCACACCTTAAAACTATGTTCTTCATATATGTATATATATGTATGTGTGTGTGTATATATATATATATATATACATATACATATATATATATATATATATATATATATATATATATATGTATATATATATATATATATATATATATATATATATGAAATGAGGTATTATGTACACTATTTATATTATTCGGACTATTGTCCTCATCTTTGTCGCCATAATTATTACAACGTTTCGGTTAAGGCAGTGGAAACTTGGAGAGTTATATATATATATGTTTATATATATACATATATATATGTTTAAATGTATTACTTCAAGCGTTATTTTTAGTAGATACCCGTATTTGTGTAGACGCTCCGTTTTTTAAACACTGTTTATTTCGTCTACCGGCCTCTGTGTATATATATATATATATATATATATATATATATATATATATATATATATATATATATATATATATATATATAGGGGTTGGACAAAATAATTGAAACACTTGTTAAATTCAAAGAAAATTTATTTAATATAGAGTTGGTCCACATTTAGCCTCACATACAGTTTTAATACGTCTAGGAATGGAATCATACAGCTTCCTGACTTCATCCAGAGGAATTTTCCCACCATCGTGTCTTAAAGAGCTGGAGCAGGTGTTAATGGTAACACCTGCTCCAGCTCTTTTGAGACACGATGGTGGAGGATAGCGGCTCCTAACTTGTCACTCCAAAATGCACCACAAATTTTCAATAATATTGATATCTGGAGATTAGGAAGGCCACTCCATGTTTTCTAGCTCACTTTCATGTCCTTCATGCCAATTCTTAACCACTCGAGCGGTATGTATTGGAGCATTTTTTCGTCTTGGAAGATGCAGTCACTATCAGGGAATAAGGTCTTGGCCTTTGGATGAACATCATCTCCCAAAATGTTCAGGTAATATTTGCTGTTGATTCTACCATGCAGGGCAACTATTGGACCGAAACATTTCCATGATATGCCGGCCCAAACTATCACTGATCCACCTCCATGCTTCGCTGTTGGAAGAAGGCAGTCAGGGTGGTAAGCTTCTTTGGGCTGCCTCCACACATAAACTCGCCCTGAAGTTGGAAAAGAGAATAAACTGGACACATCTGAGAATATGACTTGCTTCCATTGGTCTGCAGACCAGGCATTGTGATCTCTGCACCACTTCAACCTCTTCTGAATGTTGCGAGTGGAGAGAAGAGGTTTCCTTACAGTGTCTCTTTCATGATATGCAGCCTTATGGAACTCACGACGAACAGTTTTAGTAGCAACTGGACTATTCAGATGATTAATCAACTCAGCAGTCACTTTGGCCGCAGTAGTCCGATGATTTTTTGACACATTGCGTCTCAATACACGTCGGTCCGTCAGTAAGTAAGTCCGGCCCGAATTGCTACGGTTTGTAGAGGTTTCTCGAATTGCATCATAGTTCTTGATATGGTAGCTCTTGAAAAACCAAACAGTTCAGCAACCTTAGGGTTCGAGGCTCCTGCCATGCGAGCTTCAACAATTTGCCCTTTTTCGAACTCGGAGAGGTCATGCATTTAGCTTAAGTTTTACTAAATTCTAAAAATAAATAAGACAAAGACAGTAAATTAGATAAATGAACGTATTTACAATAGATATAACCTGCAATTACGAAGTTTTAGTTAAAGTTCTTAATATAATAGGTTTTTGAAATATTGGAGTGGAATTTGCACCTGTTCCAATGATTTTGTCCAACCCCTGTATGTGTGTGTATGTGTGTGTTTTTTGTGTGTGGTATATAATTTTTTTTAATGTTTACGTTGGTGGTTGTATTGAAAATTTCTCCTGGTTTATTTTTAAACTTGGTGCTGAATTGTCTAAATAATTTGATAAAAATAAAATGGAGAGAATGATTCCTGGGTTAATTTCCATTTGCCTTTTTTCTTTTTTTTTTCTTTTTTGCCAATGACAAATTCTTCAAAAATTCAGAGTACGTGCGTATTAAGACCGCTGAAGAAAATGTTTTCAATGATAAGGATTTACCGGGAGGCTATTTGACTGTAATCCAAGTTCTTAGGGGTAGCAAAGAGTAATGTTAATATTGAATAACTATAAGCAAGAAACGCAAAAGAGGAACATATATTGTGAAGTCATAAAAACAAAAAAAACTCTGACATACAGAATGAAACTGAAAAGTAAATATTTTTCAGTTTGTTTCTTTCAGAGCGTTGTACTACTTCAGAATAAAGTTCAGATCTGTGTAAACACACGCATATTCACATGTTATATATAAATTTGGGGGCACTTCTATGTGGTGTAATAGTTAGCAAGCTTGTCTCCCTAGAAATATTACGAGTTTTGATCCTCACTGGGCGCCCCATACATTTCTCGTGCCTTGTGCCACATCTAAACTACACTTAGAAAGTCACCTTATGTATAAATCTTCAAAGTTCTTCGCATATCAGTGAAAAACAAATTTTATATATAAATTGGATCTGTGTGTGTGTGTGTGTGTGTGTGTGTGTGTGTGTGTGTGTGTGTGTGTGTGTGTGTGTGTGTGTGTGTGTGTGTGTGTATGTGAGAGACCAAAAATTACGTATTAATTTATGAAATAAATGCGGTTTTAGGCAATTATCTCTACGCCCACTCGCCTGGAATGTGGAAACTGGCCGAGTTTTAAAGGCGTGCATAGGATTGGAAACAAAAATTTCCCAGTTCCCCTGACACTTCCCCGTTGGAACTCTTCAAGCATCGAGGGTTGATCCTAACCCTTCCCATTTTAGTACAATGGAAGATGTATTGCCTAGTGGGGATAGACCAATCCCTGGAACTGAGCTTGATATTTTTTAAAATACAATATCTCTTCAGATTATAGGCGGTCATGGCTCTCCGCGGATTCCTTTTCTTTGTTATCTGTGAATTACCATAGAACTATAGTGGAGTGCTTTCCCGTTATTTTCCCCATATCTCTCAATACAAAGTTTTCTTTCTCTTTGATTGACTGACACCTAAGACTAAAGCCTAATTTAGATATATAACCTCAAGCTGGGAGGAGAAAAAACGGATACATGACTTTACTGAAGACATTTCTGCAAAAGTGAACACAACAGACTATACCAGAACTTGAACTCGGTATGCCAATTTTACTTTCCGTATCAATAAACATCACGTTATTTGCATATTCCCAGCTTAATAGTAAGTACCGCATATGAAATGTGTTTTAAGGGATTTATTCGTGCAACCACTCAAATGAAATATGGCAAAAGGCCGATTTTGCGTATATGGACTTTGAGTAAAAAAATTACTTAAACCTTCGCAGCATTTCCCTTTTGAAGACGCGTCAAGTGACATGGATTAACCCTGCCCATGGAAGTACTGTCTGGAGAGAGCCCCAATCGAGTTGCGCAGTATAATTGTAAACCAGCATTTAAAAAAATCCTAGTTTCAGGGGGATTTATTCCATGCGTCCACTAGAACGGAATATGGCATAAGGCTGGGTTTAAAATGGGTTGGTTGGTTTGTTTTGTTTTGTTTTACAGCATATGAACCTCAATGGGTTATTTAATACCGACAAGATTTTTATTGCTGGTAATATATTTTTTCTTCAAAAATATATTGCTGGTAATAGTTTTACAAAAACGTATTGCTGGTACTAAAACTTATTTTTACACTTTCAGTGTTCTGACCCCAGTTTGTGAGTTAACTATTTTGGGACCCTAACAGGTGCTACCACCCTGGGTTGGGGGTGAACCTGGGGACATCAGCAATTAACAGGTGGTTCCACACTACTCAAAACCTCCTGATAATAGGCCTTGCTGTTGGACGTAGTTTATCGTCTTACCCAGGACGCGGATGTAGTTTATCGCCTTATCGTCTTACCCAGGACGCGTTTAAAACGGGATTATCACGCGTATATGTGGAACAAAGAACCAAAAATAGTCCCGTCTCCTCGGCATTTCCTCTTTCGAGACGACTCAGGCGTCAAAGATTAACCCTAGCTTTCCTCCGAGGGAGAATTGTTGCATAATGACTTTTTCTCCCAACCCCATGGGACTGAATTTAAATATTGTCAGCTCACAAAAATACTGGTTCTATCATGGGATCTATCCGTGCATCTCACCTATCAGGTAATGACCATGACCCTTCTCGAAGAAGAGGCAAAGATTTGGAGGATGCCCCACCCCACCTTGGTTCGAGCTTATGTTGATAATTGTAAAACCTGTAAAATTGCGGATTTTATTTAGTTCTTCGCCTGCTTCATAAAAATGTGACACATCGTCGAGTTTACAGTGGGAGATCTCGTGTATATAGGCAAGGATTAAAAAAAAGATTGTCTCTTTCTATTTAGGGACGACTCAGGCGCTATATAATTACTCTAGCCTTTGGGTTAGGCCTCCCAACCTTGGAGCTCAAGTTTATATTAATATACTATTTACATTATTCGGACTATTGTCCTCATCTTTGTCACCATATTTATTACAACGTTTCGGCCGTTGTACGCTCCGGCCTTCTTCAGGTGGTTGGAATGTCGAACTGAACCCGTTATTTTGCTCAATGGGATAGACCATTCTAGTTCCACGTGCCATGTCTGATGGATGTCAGTTATCTGCTAAAGAAGGTCGTAGCGTAATAGTTTTGGCGTCTAATGATTTTTTTTCTTTTTCTTTCAGATTTCACAGCTTAAGTCTTTGGCAATTTCAACCATGGAAAGATTAACAATCCAACAACGTGTTCAAGTTTCAAGAGTGCAATTGGAAAAATTGTTCGTAAATTCAAACAAACTGGGTCCGTGGCAGATGTAAAAACACCATTGCGTAAAACTGTAAAAGCAGAATAACAATATTTTTATTACATAAAAACTTGCAAGAAAATTAGATTTCAGCATTAAATAACCCATTAAGGAGTTGATATGCCGTTAAACAAACAAATCGGTCAACAAAAAGTAAAGTCAAGATACTCCTACAGTAATTTAAACAAACTTCGCAATAAGGCAGAAGTATATTTACAAACCAAAAACATTTTCTATTAGTTAATTAGATGGATGAGAAGTAAAAAAAATCATTATTATGAATTCCTTTGCTCTATAAAAAAATCTATTTGACATTAGTTTAAAAAAAATCTGTATTGCCTTTTCTACATCTAGAATTAGGGTCAACGATTAGTTGAATAATATTTGGCATTTGTTCATATTGCAAAATTATAAACTTACAGCCTAGTTAAACTATTATTATCAATTTTCTTTTCTTATTTAAGTTTAAATATAGGGTGTTCCAATAACTTGGACCGATTTTAAATATGAATTAAGTTTAAGCGTCAAATGATTTGTTTCTTTTTCTTTCAGATTTCACAGCCTAAGTCTTTGGCAATTTCAACCATGGAAAAATTAACAAACAACATGTTAGTTATCGAAGCCTATTACGAAAATGGACTTTCAAACAGAAATGCATTTCGCGCACTTTGCGATTATTTTGGTCAGCATAATCGACCAACCGAGAGTGCAATTGGAAACGATGTAACGTTGTTGTGGAGAGGTTCAATTCCCGCGGGCGATGACAAATAAATGCGTCTGCATTTTGGACCACATTCTCGTGTACTGCAGCAATGTTTTCAGCTGGATGGCGTAAGCGAGCATGCAATGGTGTTTTCACATCTGCCACCGACCCAGTTTGAATTTACGAACAATTTTCCAGTGTGCACTCTTGAAATTTTAACTCGTTGTTTGATTGTTAATCTTTCCATAGGTGCAAAAGACTTTAGTTGTTAAATCTGAAAGAAAAAGAAAAAAAAATCATTTGACGCTTAAACTTAATTCACGTTTAAAATCGGTCCAAGTTATTGAAACACCCTATATATATATATATAGATCTATCGAACTGCTTTAATTACGGAAATCTCTCAAAGAAATGATTCCGTGGCGTTGTAGAACAAATAAAATGGATCTGGCCCGGACAATGCCTATTATCACTGCTAGTACACATATATGTTTATCGATATGCTCAAGAATAATTTAGTAAATGGGTGTCAGGCAGACACATACAGGTATGTATGTACACTTAAATATGAATTTAAAGTCTAAACACATAAATTCATACAAGCCAATAAATGAACACATAAACGTGTTAGCTTGAAAGACATACTGAAACGTACAAACATCACGCAAAAAAATGTTTGTTATGTAAATTTTACTCACAGAGACGACCCAAAAAATAAATAGATATTTATTTATTTATGCATAACTCACGGATGATCATAGAAAAACATAATATATATATATATATATATATATATATATATATATATATATATATAGTGTAACCCGGATATAAGAGAGTTGTCGGGACCGGATAAAAGTCTCTTATATCTGGGTTTGGTCTATTATATATACATTAACCCAGGCTCTAATTTGGGACCAGAGAAAAGCTCTCTTATATCCGGGCTTCTCTTATATCCGGGTCCCTTATATCCGGGTTACACTGTGTATATATATATATATATATATATATATATATATATATATATATATATATATATATATATATAAGCACGTGGGCGTGTGGTTAGAACGTTAGCATTCTGACCGGGGTTGAATCTCACACTAAGGTCGATTTGTTAGTAAGGAGACTTTCTGATGTTATCGGACTGGAGTGGCCGATCCCAGCGTGAAAATCATACCACGGGTTGACCCAAGCCTCGTGAGTGTAATTGCTGGCACAAAGTCACATCGTAGCTCAGGGCTTGAGCGTGCTGGCTTTGTTCAAATTGTTGGTCACGCTAGATAACACGCTCTTTCCCAGAAACTGCTCAGCATAGTTGCTGTATAAAACCACGGGTGGGCTCTGTGGGTGTTAAATAAGCAAGCGTCTGCAGTAGGGATTGGCTAGCCACCCCAGTAGACAGGTATCCTCGAATACGAGCGGCCAGCTATACATACATGTATACATACATGATCCATATACTCAAGAATGATTTAGTGACTGGGTGACAGGCAGACACATACAGGTATGTATGTATGTACACTTAAATATGAATTTAAAATCTAAACACATAAATTCATACAAGCCAATAAATGAACACGTAAACGTGTTAGCTAGAAAGACATACTGAAACGTACAAACATCACGCAAAAAAATGTTTCTTACGTAAATATGCTCACAGACACGACCCAATAAATATGTAAACGGATATTTATTTATTTATGCATAACTCACGGATGATCATAAAAAAAACATAATAATTTCACCAAGGTTGGCAAGAGGATTCGTCGTCGTTGGCGGAACTCGTTGCCGAGTATTGGGGTGCTCATCGACATTTCCTAATATGTTGAATGAGTTCTATGTTGGATCTGAAGAGACGTCCACAGCCAATGCATGGTAGGGTAGGAAAGTTCAGGGTGTGGAGAGCTCTGGCTTTTGTTTGCATTCTGTTTCTAGTATCAATATCTGAATGATTTGAGTCACTAATTTATTGATACAGTTTTGAATTAATGGGGAGTATCGTCGTTGGCGGAACGCGTTGCCAGGTATCGGTGTGCTCATCGACATTTCCACCTGTGTCGGATAAGTCCTATGTTGGATCGGAAGAGACTTCCGCATCCACCGCATAGTGAGTTAGGAGAGTTCAGGAGATTGAGAGCTCTGGCTTTACTTTGTGTGCTCTTCGTCTCTTCTATTTGATTTTTTTGCTGTTTTCGAAGGATGTTGTCTTTTCATAGACTGCTCTTCTCCAATTGGTTCATTCTGCAGCTTCCGTCTCCCAACTGACCGGCTCGTTTTCTCTTCACAGCCAGGTGTTTTTGAGCTGATCCTTGAATCGACGACGTGAGAATCCACGTTGTCTCTATTGTCAGATGCGAGCTCCGAGAAGAGGATTTGTTTAAGTAAGCGGATGTCTGGCATTCGGGCAAAGTGTCCGGCCGTTGAAATCGGTGGCGAGTATAGATGGTTTCTAGGCTCCTCATCTTTGCGCGGAGAACTTCGTTGTTCGTGTTTCGCAGGATTTGACGAAGTTTCATTTGATGGAATCATTCTAGTTTGAGGTTCTCTCTTCGGTAGAGTACCCCGGTTTCACAGGCGCACAGGAGAGTTTTTTTTTTTAAAAAAAGAGAGGATTACATGTGCCATAACATGCTTTCTGTATTCCAGTACCACTTTATGGCATGCATCTGACATCAAATTAATCTGTCATGACCGGACACACAGACATGCATTTACACATGAAAAAAAAATCACCTACAAAAAGATAGGCATACATACGTCCCGAGCCCCCGCAACCATCGATTACGCTGGCCTCGGTGCGTGCACCGATCCCTCTGTCGAATGCAATGCGAAGCAGATAGCCGGCACATCTCGGTATAATTTTCCTCAGTTGCGACTCTGTAAGATATACAGTGTTATGAGTGAATTAGTGACAAGACAGAAAACTGTATTGCGACACGTTTCATTAATCTACGTTTAATATTTAGATAGATCGAACATCAAAATTTATATTTAAAAGGCTTCTTTGTATCGTTCACGTTTTGGATGTTTATCCCATGTTTCCTGCTTAGGATTGGGTTTCCGTTCACTTCTAAATTCTATTTTAATTCTATACTTCTAACGTCTCCGCCTAAACACTGAAATTTTTACTATTTATTTATTTATTTTCCACAGTAGCAGTAGATATGTTCACCTATCGCGCGATTCGCACTCTTTCCTGGTCTTTTGAAAAAGAGTAAAGTTTTATCCATTCTTTTCTGTTTAGGATTGGGTTTCCGGTTCCTTCTAAATTCTACTTAAATTCTATACTTCCAACGCCTTTGCTTAAACTCTGAAATGTATACTATTATTGCATTTCCGGATCATTCTAAAGTTTTTTTCCTTGTCTTTCACTTCCAGTAGCCCCCTTGCGGCTTAATGGCGTTATCGCCTTACTTGTTTAAAAAAAATGTAAACCGTAGCCAGCGTTTATTATACTTTTCTACTGTACATAGGATTGACATAATTAATGAAGCCCTTGTCTGAAGAGCTTAATTCTGAACAAGACGCGTCACAACACTGTTTTCCGCCATGTCATTTAATTACGCACTATTCTTATATGCATTGCAATAGCAGTTTTACTACGTTCAATCATACCAACTATGTCACGTTAAGAGAGACTTCGCTTTTGCAGCTCGATAATTCTGCCACGTTCAAACCCTGTCAACATTTTAGCCTTCGCCATGTTTTTACCTAGTATAACGCAGGCAATACCATTGGGTGATATTGACTACGCTTATGTTTAAACACAAATGACTAAATTTCGCTACGTGTTTACCAATTAAAGCTTTGTTTAAATATGGTCTTAAACATTTGACCGGCTAGTATTTAGCTTCATTTTCCAGTATTCAAATTTTCCCTATTACGTGCTTAAAAAAGTTTTTGATTTATATTTTTTCCCTTTTCTTGTTTCCATTTTTCGAAGATCTACTCAAGTAAGTGATTGAGTCTAACAATGCGAAAAGTATATTTTTTCTTTATATTCATTGGCATTAAGATTTTGTCGCGTGATGTTATTATATATCGTATTTTTTTGTACAATGCTATAGGTTTATATCTGAAAGTATGAAATAAGTTATTATCATCTTTATTTAACCTTGATGTCCAGATTCTTACGCTTTATAGAATTTATATTTTGATACTTTGCATATTTTAAAAAATAAATAAATCTACTACTACTATTACTACTACTACTACTACTACTACTACTAATAATAATAATAATATAATAATAATAATATTAATAATAATATTAGATGAATAAATAAAAATAATAATAATAAATGATAATAATAATGGATATAATAATAATATTAATAATAATAGATAAATAAATAAAATAATAAATAATTATAATAAAAATGACAATAAATAATAATAATAATGATAATAATAATAATAAATATAATAATAATATTAATAATAATAATAGATAAATAAATAAAAATAAAAATAATAAATAATAATAATAATGGATATAATAATAATAATAATAGATAAATAAATAAAATAATAATAATAATAACAAATAATAATAATAATGATAATAAATGATAATAAAGATAATAATAATAATAAATATAATAATAATATTAATAATAATAATAGATAAATAAATAATCATAATAATAATCAATAATAATAATAATGATAATAATTAATAATAATAATGATAATAATAAATATAACAATAATATTAATAATAATAATAATAATAGATAAATATATAATAATAATAATAAATAATAATAATAATAATGGATATAATAATAATATTAATAATAATAGATAAATAAATAAAATAATAATAATAAATAATAATAATAATGATAATAAATTATAATAATAATAATAATAAATATAATAATAGTATTAATAATAATGATAGATAAATAAATAAAAATAAAAATAATAAATAAAACTAATAATGGATATAATAATAACATTAATAATAATAGATAAATAAATAAAATAATAATAAAAAATAATAATTATAATAAATAATAATGATAATAATAATAATAATATAATAATAATATCAATAATAATAATAGATGAATAAATAATAATAATAAATAATAATAATAGTTATAATAATGATAATAAATAATAATAATATTAATAATAATAATAGATAAATAAATAATAATAATAATAAATAATAATAATAATAATAATAATAATAATGGATATAATAATAATATTAATAATAATAGATTAATAAGTAAAATGGTAATAATAAATAATAATAATGATAATAAATAATAATATTAATAATAATAATGATAATAATAATAAATATAATAATAATAATATTATTAATAATAATAGATAAATAAATAAAAATAATAATAATAATAATGGATATAATATTAATAATAATAGATAAATAAATAAAATAATAATAATAATTAATAATAATAATAATAATAATAATAATGATAATAAATAATAATAATGATAATAATAATAATAAATATAATAATAATATTAATAATAATAATATTGATGATGATGATGATGATGATGATGATGATGATGATGAATAAATAAATAAATAAATAAATAAAAGGAACTACCATGTACGAGCAGTTAAATTTTATTTCTACATACAAATATGATACTTGTTTATTTTTTGTTTTCTTTTTGTAAAATATAGATATCCTTTTATTTCCTGAATATCATTATTTTTTACAATATTCGTTACGTATATACCAATTAAATGCAATATTCGTTACGTGTTTACCAATTAAATTGAATTCATATTAACGCTTTTCAGCGTTAATATGTATTTCATGTCAACTTTTATGATGAATATACAAGCAAAATCGGATCATTATTATCGAGGCGAGCGTGAATGCAGACGCGGGATCATTATTATTATCAATTTGTAATTTGCAATGGAAGTTGCTTTTAATCTTTAAAAGCATTTTAACAGCTTAGCGCTAATAAAAGTTATGCTACGAAGTGCCACTTTTTACTGTGTTAGAGTAACAAAATGATACAGCCACAATCAGTAATTGTATGTAATATGCTGGTTAATTAAATTTGAGGAATAAAAAGACAGCAAAATGATTACAATATTGGCAATAAGATTAATGATATTTATTATATAGTAGTAGACTTTATGACTTCATATATATATATATATATATATATATATATATATATATATATATATATATATATATATATATATATATATATATATATTATAAATTAATAGATTTAAAATATGGTTTTACCGCTACACAGTGATGACCATGTTTCCATGGTCATCACAGTGTAGCGGTAAAACCATATTTTAAATCTATTAATTTATAATATTAATGCTCTGTAAATTTAAATTTACATAGAGCACTATTGTGTAAAAATAAAAATATCTATAAGAACACCGGATTTTATATCTTACTGTTCTTTCCTTTTTATTTATATATACATATATATATATATATATATATAGGTAACTATACTCGTGTCGAAAAACCTTCGAATTCTTGATTTAACAATAGCCAAATCAATCACGAAGGGAAAAAAGGGTTTTAAAAAAGAAAGAGACAGGAACATGAAAGTCTCTCGAAAATAATATAATATATTTAATATATATATATATATATATATATATATATATATATATATATATATATATATATATATATATATATATATATATATATATGAAGTCATATATATATATATATATATATAATAATAAATATATGTTGTGGCGTCCTCCCTCTATTGAGGCTATTGTGGACTCTTCCACTTACTATAAAGTAGTAGGAAAGTAAGGGAAGTAAGCCTCGCGAGGAACGGTGATATAGACTGTTCTACTGAGGCTGTTCGCAGTTCCTGTCGAACTCTCTGCTTATTGCAGAGTGGAACCCGGACGAGGCTGTGCCGAAGGGCAGAGTCTCGTCCTGGGTGGTAGACATACCCGAACCCGTTTATGCGTGTTCTACGTGGATTTTTTGGATGACCCACGTTAAACTTGGCCTTGTGCTGCATATATCCCTCGTGGGGTGAGGGGGCTGTTAAATAGTAACGGGGATAGACTGAACGCTGGTCAACCGACACACACTCCCAAGTCGTGTAACACACTTCTGTTGTATTTACTGTTCAATACATTATTTATCTGCAACCCGCTTGTTTTGTCTTTCCTTAACCAATTACTTGGTCATAAATTATATATATATATCATTTATATACACACATACATAAATTATATATATATATATATATATATATATATATATATATATAGTTAAATTCCCAGATCAACTCTGTGGACAAGACATATTGGTATAAAATGACAATTGGAAAAATCTTAGATTTTGCCGACGCGTTTCGTCTTCCGACTTTTTCAAGGCAAAAATGAAATCGAAATATCTCTGTTGTTATAGTTACATTAAAATCCCAATTTAAAAACATAGACGCTTCTGTCCAAGCCTTTTTTTCTTTTCTTTTTTTACTATAAATGTAATTTACATTAACCAGAAAAAAAGGCTTGGACAGAAGCGTCTATGTTTTTAAATTTGGATTTTAATGTAACTATAACAACAGAGATATTTCGATTTCATTTTTTGCATTGAAAATGTCGGAAGACGAAACGCGTCGGCAAAATCTAAGATTTTTCCAATTGTCATTTTATACCATATATATAAATATGAAAAGAAAGGAAAGAGAGAG
This sequence comes from Acanthosepion esculentum, assembly GCA_964036315.1. Lineage (NCBI taxonomy): Eukaryota > Metazoa > Mollusca > Cephalopoda > Sepiida > Sepiidae > Acanthosepion > Acanthosepion esculentum. The sequence goes on along the minus strand of OZ038497.1, from coordinate 35,240,754 downwards.
AGAGCTTACAGGTTTTAAAAAAGGTGTTTTTCCGTCGAACTTCCTGACCCCAAATGCAACAATATGTTTCTTCTATCCGAAAACAATTTAACCTGCATTTAAGCACCCATAGAGACACGCGCACGAGCGTGCACATGTTGTTCCGACAGAAGAAAAAAAATGAAGGGAGGAAAATTTCGAAGTCTTCAGAAAAGAAAGCTATAATAAGGAATAAAAAAAAATGCAAAATGCTACTTCAGCACCACGTAGTAAGTAGCTAAATACAATGCGTGTGCAGATTTTTTTGAGGATATGTGGCCATTGGGGCACACGCTGAATGGGGCTAGGAAAATTGCATACTTAGATCTACAATTACACTGGGTGAGACGTGATTCTCATCTGCTAGATATATTGGCTAGTTTGCAGATATCTTTAACAGCATGAAGAATAACCGGAGTTGGGCATACGAGACTAAAACGTTGCTCAAATATTCACATCCACGACATTAAGTTTATTTTATTGTCTATACATGGCAAAGTACGCACACACGCGCACACACACGCAAGCACGCATAAAGAAAGAGAATAAGGTATATATATATAGAGAGAGAGAGAGTGATTCAGTACAAAGATTCCATATTTTTTTCTAGTTATCTACTCTCCAACTTTTCTCTCTCCTTCTCTTTCTCTCTTAATTTCTTCTCATCTCTCACATCTCTCTCTTCTACTTCTCGAACATTTCTCTTTATCCCTTTTCCCTTCTTTCTTTCTTTCTTTTTTCGCGCTCACTTCTCTCGTTCTCTCTTATTCTCTCTCACTTCTCTTCTCTCATCTCGCACGCCTCTCTTTCTCTCTATTTTCTATTCTCTATCACTTTTCTCTCGTTCTATATATTAACAGAACCGTATGAAAATTCGGATGTAGTAGAGAACAGTGGCCATATCATAGCGTCGGGTGTAGGGCACGAGACTCTGACACTGGCTCTGTATATATATATATACAGTGTAACCCGGATATAAGAGAGTGTCGGGACCGGAGAAGAAGTATCTTATATCCGGGTTTCTCTTATATCCGGGTTTATCTTATATCCGGGTTTGGTCTGTTTTGTTTAGGTAAGTATGGCTCTAATTTGGGAACAGACGAAATCTCTCTTATATCCGGGTTTTTCTTATATCCGGGTCTCTTATATCCGGGTTACACTGTGTATATATATATATATATACATATATATACACGCATAAACATATATAGATTTATATATATATATATATATATATATATATATATATATATATATATAAAGAGAGAGAGAAACAGAGAAAGAGGGAGAGAGATGAATAGAGAAAGTTAAGGCAGAAAGAATTATATATATACACACACACACATATATATATATATATATATACACACAC
>OZ038497.1:35189364-35236864 GCA_964036315.1 Acanthosepion esculentum | reverse complement strand
TTGTAATTGTAAGTGTGACGAAAAGAAAGAAAAACGGAAAGCTAATTATTAATTTATTTGTACCCCCACCCACCCACAATGGAAAAATGCGAGATAGGTTCAGTGGTTTGGCCCTTTGAGGAAGGGTTATATCATTTATATATCCCACACAGCTCCAGTTTGCATTTTAAAGTGAGCTTTCCAGAAATTGTCCGATTCTATCAGACTTTTCGATATAGATCAGTGGGTACTCCGATATTAACCTTTTTGGTGCAATAGGGAGGAACTGTCTGGATAAGGATCTCCAGTTGCCAAGCTTCTATTAATTTTGGGGCTCAACCTACCCCCACCACCACCACCACCACCGGAAATAGAATTGAACTCAACGAATATTTTAAATAACATAAAAATGCATACTGACGCTGAAGAAAGAAATGATCGGAAAGACATCGCTGGGAGAGAAGAGAATATGAAAAGTCATATTTTTATTTTAACAAGATGGAGAGAAGAGTTCTTGTACGTATGAATGCGCGTGTGCATGCGCATGCGCACGGTGGGCATTCTCATAAACCGATATACTTTCATTTTTTTTTTTTTTTGCACGGGACGATATTTGCCTCTGACAACCTGACTTCCTTGAATCGTCGCACACACACACACACACACACACACACACACACACACATAGAGTCATATATATATATATATATATATATATATATATATATATATATATATATATATATATATATTGTTCAATTTATATACATGTGTGTACGTAATTCGCTAAGCCCGTAGTTTAATGATAAAAAAGAGCATTTTACGCAATGAATAATTTTAACTTTTCTCATTTATATTCCGATGTTATCATCTTGTTATTATCACGTTTCGACAGTTCCCCCCCCCCCTGTTTTCTTTAGGTGTATATTGGTAAACTTCATGGAATTTGGAACTGAATCCTTTACTTAATCTCTGGTCGGTGTAGGTTTTTCTCGTTCCGCTATCCGTGTTTCGAGATATCTTGTCATTTTTTTTTTTTTTTTTACTGCTTAGTAAATAATAATTCCTCTTTTCAGAACTCCAGACAGAAATACATTCTCTCTTTTGTCAATGCATTTAATCCAACACGTCTCTATTATTAACAAATATACAGGGAAATCTCCAGATCAAAGTTCCATTGTGTCAGACTATAGTTATTTTGATCTACCCTTGTCTAATACAGTTTTCAATTTGGAGTTTTGTATGTTTCATCTTGCAATCAAAAGTTCAATATTGTTATAAAATAAAATAATAATAATAATAATAATAATAATAATAATAATAATAATAATATTTTCTTTTCTTTGGTTTCTGTTGTTTGCCCATTTCTTTCTGGATCCCAACCAGAGACCTAAGGTCATAAATGGCATCATGACAGCAATTTAAAAAAACACACACATATTTTACATAGATAAAGCCCTTCGTAATGTATGGGCTGTATTCCTTCAATGAGTCTATAGGAATCTTTTCCAATCAATCCGAGGACTCCAACTACAACAGGGATTGTTAATGTCCTCATGCACCACATTTTTGAGGTTTCGATTTCAAGGTCCTTGTATTTTGATAGTTTTTTGAAGATCTTCAAAGAGACATTGAAATCTGCAGGGACTGCCATGTCAATAAGGAGGCACATTTTGTCGTTGCGGTCTCTACTCACGATATCAGGGCGATTAGCTTTGATTGTTCTGTCCGTGTGCATTGTAAAGTCCCATAAAATTTTTACAGGTTTTTCACACCAATTACTTGCATTTCCTTTCCGTAAATGCTGCAGGTTTTCCAGTGCAGTCGTGTCCTGGTTTATATTCAGTGAGTGCCAATACTGCGCAACCTGACACAAGATGGTCAATTGTTTCTGGATATTTATCACAGAATCTGCATCTTGGACTAACACAATTTTTCAGAACGTGTCCTCTGTAATTTCTAGTTAGCAAGCATTGGTCATGTGCAACAAGAATAAAAGCTCCAGTTTCAGCTTTCAACCCTGCACTCCGTGGCTACTGATGGGTACGGAGTTTGTCTACGCCAGCTTGTTTGGTACAGGCAGAGTAATGACCGTGAAGCGGTTTATCTTACCATCGTTTCTGTATCTGGTCGGATGCATTTGCTTTTGCTTCCTTTTTAAATTATTATTATTATTATTATTATTATTATTATTATTTGTGTATGTTATGTTTCCTGCTTTGTTTCCTGTAGAGCCGGGTCCAAACTATGGTCCTTAGGCACTATAGGAGAATTGTCATTTAATTGATAGCATTTTTCTTAGTATATGGAATGTTCCTAGTAGGGCAATCTTCTGGGCAATTTATATGTTGATGTTACGTGGGACTCGTAAAATTGTCCATTCCTTTTCTTACAAGGTCCAGTGCTCCGACTACTATTGGTACAGTCTCAGTACTCATTCCACACGTCCTGTTAATCTCGATCTACAGGTCCTTGTATTTGGACAATTTCTCGATAATTTTCATGGGAGTGTTTCTCACATATGGTACTGCTAAGTCAATATGCATACACTTCCTGAATTTCTTGTGTTTTATGATAATATCAGGTTTGTTGGCTTTTATTTCCATGTCAGTTTGAATTGGTATGTCCCAGAGGCTAGTTACAGTGTTATTTTGGGTAACTGTGTCTGGTTGGCGTTCATAACATCTTTTTGCATATCTTCCAATGCACATATGTCGCTTACTTGTTATGTCTGTGGGTATCTTCATTTTTTGCTAGTTCTGGGCAACCTGAGATAATATGGTCGACAGTTTCATCATATTTTCCGCGCATCCTGCATTTCGGGTTAGTTCCATTCTTGATTATGTGACAGTGATTGGATCTGGTTGCGAGAGTTTGGTCTTGAGATGCAATAATTAGGCCTTCTGTCGCAGCTTTCAACCCGGTGATACTTAGCCACTGATGTGTTTTCTTTTGGTCCACATCTACTTGTTTCGTTCTTTTTATGCATTTGCCATGCAACGCCTTGTCATTCCAGGTTTTTTTATAATTATTATTAGTAGTAGTATTTCTGTTGTATGCTCGTTTCCTTCCGGGTCCCAACCAGAGACCTAACAGTCAGTTATTATTAATATTATTATCATTATCAATATTATTGTTGTTGTTGTTGAATAAGAGAGCAACACGCCCCAAAAAAGAGACGCTGAAGTAGAAAGTCGTATATATACTAGGCACGTGCATCGCAGATAAATGTGCTTTGATATGGCGACAGCCGAGGCAAAGTTAGAAAAAAATCTGGTAGCCAAGTCCCCTCAGAGGATCATCGATTTTGGAGGTGTACCCTAGTATCTAAATGTTAGTCGCAAGTCGTCTTGGCTGCTTCCTCCTTAGCAAATAAATAACCCTCACAAACAGAGATGTACAGTGCTCCAGCCCCTAGTGGGCATACCCAACTGGTTAGGGCCAAACAACTGACAAGCAAATCAGGATATTTACTGTGACCCATCTTAATTCATCAAAACAAAAATTTTACATGTTAACATCTTCAATCAGTTAAGATTAGAAGCCATGAGAGCCATACCTGGTGCAGGGTCAGGGCATTTATTATTATTATTATTATTATTATTATTATTATTATTATTATTATTATTATTATTATCTTTCGATTACTGTTATTGGTCACACTACCTACTAAGTCTGTGGGAAGACCTAAGGGAGGTAGTTATTATTTCATGATTTGTTTTTATAACTCCTATAACATCACTAGCGTTAGAGGGACAAAGTTCTTCATAGTGTGTGGGCTGCATTTATCAAGACTTTTTTTGTATTTTTCTTAAGCTGGGATCTCTAGGGATGTTTTTTTTTGTGTTCCTTTTTTATCATTCCAAGCACACCTACTATGGCTGGTACAGTTCTTGTTTTCAATTTCCACATTTTGTTTTTCTATTTCGATTTCCAGGTTTTTATACTTTGATAGTTTTTCAAATTCGTTGGTTGCTATGTTACAGTCCACTGGGAAAGCCATATCAATTAGTAGGCAATTTTTTTCTTTTCGGCTTTTGACAATTATGTCCGACCTATTTGCTTAAATCTTCCTGTCTATAAAGATGGTGTGATCCCATAGAATTGTGATGTCTTCTATTTCTGTAACCGGTTCTAGGTGATGTTCATACCAGTGTTTATTAACATCTTTTCCAACGTGTTTGCACATTGTGCAGTGTAAGTATTGCCCCATTCTATCGTGACGTTTTTTTTTATATTCATTTGACGCAAGTACAGGACATCCTGAGATTAGATGGTCTATGGTTCCCTGATATTTGTCACAGAACTTGCATTTTGGATCCACACTATTATGTATGATATTTACCTGAAAGTTTCTAAGGAAAAGACTCTGGTCTTGTGATGCAAGAATAAAGCCTTCCATTTCAGCCTTTAATCCAGATGCTCGTAACCATTGATGAATGTCAACTTTATCAACATCGGCTTTTTGGTTTCTCTTAAGCTGAGATTTCCAGGGATTTTTTCAATGTGTTGTTGTGTTCCTTTTTTATCATTCCAAGCACACCTACTATTACTGATACTATTTTTGTTTTCAATTTCCACATTATTTTCGATTTCGGTTTCCATGTCTTTATACTTTGATAGCTTTTCAAATGCCTTAGTTTACACATTGTCCAGCGTGAGTTATTATTATTATTATTGTTTATTATTATTATTATTATTATAAATAGTTTTCTCAATCCTAGTATTGCTTCTTATCCCAACACTTTAAACATTAAAGAACAAGTGAGGTTGATGCTGCGCACACCTCTCTAGCACCAGAAAATTGTCTCACTTGCGAATATCGACTATTAAGATACAACACGTAGGTATATCATTAAGTCCGTAATTTAATGATGAGAAAAAAGTTTACTTTACGCGAGAAATATTTTTAACATAATCTCCTCCTTCCTTTCCATTTCACTTAGTCCCACGCTTCTTCGTCATCAGTCACACAGATCGAACATTGCGCAGTGAAAATTCCAAATCAAAATCCATAATAACCCTATCAGGCTGCAGACTTATTGATCCAACGTTATGCGTGTCAATGAGTGCTTGCCACTGTGTTGTTATGAAAGTAAAATGCCGCCAAATATATGCCGAAATGATCAGCGGAGTTTTGAAATTGAGCTAATTCGGTTGTGCCTTATAAGAGGGCTGGTGCGCACTACCCTACCCCCGACTGTGCGGAGCTTGATTGGGGGGGGTCCCAGGCATGCTTTGTGACCTTCGCTACCTTATCAACATTTGTTTTGTTTTGTTTTTTTTTCAATCAATATTTATATACGTTACAAATTAAACTAAGCACAACAATTACAGGATTGAAAATTCCCGCGGATTTTGACGTCATTCTGTGGTCTTTTTTTTTTTTTTTTTCGTCCAAATTTTGTTTTGTTTTTGTTCATTGCTAAGTTCCGGGAAAAAAAAACGATATATAAAATTCACAATTTTATATTCATAGTATTGAATGTGCTAGTATCTTTCAACTTTTTAACAAGTCTCAAGTTGGTGTTTAAAATTGCCTCAAAATATTGTTGATTTATTTAAGATGTGATTTTCTATTATTACGTCTTTAATTTGTATTTAGATACATTGTACGTATTTTCAATTTTTCTTTTTTTTTAGTGATACATTATTGTATATAATTAGATTACAATAAAATTTGTATTTTATAAGAACACTACCTTATGAAAATTGATATGTAGTCGAGTGGGTGCCCCGATCATAGATCGGGGGGGGGGGACCGGAAGCTGTCGAAATCTGGTTGAAACGCTAACTCTTTCAAGTAAACGCATGAAACGTAAATTTCCCATCTCCTTGTCCGATTTGTTTCCACCCTAAGAAAAAGAGATGTTATGAATGCAAATGAAATTAATTAAGGTATTCGATCCCCTAAAGATGATTGATGTGGTCGTCAGAACTCATCTGTTCTTTTATATTTCCTTCGTTATCTAAAATAGACCCTTCCCTGATGTTGGACTGTCAGTTTTGTCGCTTTTTATCATATTTTTTTTTCTTTCTTTCTATCTGTTTTTTTTTTTCTTTTTTTACTTTTCTTTTCGCCCGGCTCGCACTTCGTTTCTTGCTTGCTCCTCCCACTGACCGCCTCTCCTGATTTCTGTTACTCGGGCGCGTTCTTCAGCACACACACACACACACACACACAGAGAGAGAAGAGAAAGAGAGAAAGAGAGAGTACGTGAGAGAGAGACGCACACACACCCTATCTTTATTCATTATTCGCTATCTCACCACCCTCTCTTTACCTCATATGCACATTTTTTCTTTTCTTTTTCTTTTTTCTCCAGTTCTTGCTGTCACACTCTACTCTTCATCACCACAGCACATACTAACCCTGATAAAAACTCAGCACAAATATACTTGCATATACACCATAAGTCGGTTAGAATATTCGATCATGCCTCGCCTTTTTCATTAAAATGTCAGTCGTATTAATTTCTTTCCTCCTTTCTTTCTTTCTTTCTTTCTTCTTTCTTTCTTTCTTTCTTTTTCTTTTTCTTTCTGTCTTTCTTTCTTTTTTCTTTCTTTCTTTCTTTTTCTTTCTGTCTTTCTTTTATTCTTTCTTTCTTTCTTTCTTTCCTTCTTTTTTATTTTATACTTTCTTTCCTCCTTTTCTCTTTCTTTTTTCTGTCTTTCTTTCTTTCATTCTTCTATTCTTTTTTCTTTCCTTCTTTCTTTTTTCTTTCTTTCTTTCTTTCTTTCTTTTTTCTTCTGTCTTTCTTTCTCTCTCTTTTTTCTTTCTTTCTTTCATTTTATCTTTCTTTATTTCTTACCTACCTACCTACGCTCACAGATGTCCCTAACTTCATCTAACCCCATACACATTTATGCAGACTGCAAAGGCACGTAATGCGCTGAGGGAATCATCAAGCCCAAGTTCGATTTTCAGGCTATTCTCCATGTTTGCCAATTTGCATATATGTGATGTACACTGTAAATGTATGTGTGCAGCGGTGGTCGACGCGGGAGATTGGATTGGTTGCGCCGAGTTGAAACCCCTGCTACGTTCGCTTCCACGCAAATACCCTTGGGACAGTAGAAATCCATAACTTTTCCTTCTAGTTAGAAGTTAATAACAGGGCAGACTGAGTTCTATAGCCTTGGTTGGAAACCAGTGTAGAAGAAAAATAACTGTAAATCCAAAACCGATTAGGCATGAGCTGGCAATGCTACCCCATAAAAACCTACACGCTATCTTGGTGAGGCTGTGGTCCCCTATTCCATCGAAAAGTCTCCAGGTCTTTCATAAACATACATACGCTAGTGTAAATACAATTCTTAATAGGATTTTCTCACGCATAATCGTTGCGTACTGAAAGACCAATATTCAGGTTCCTTCTTTCCATTGATAGGTTTGAGTTTAAAAACAGATTTTTGTGAAAAATCATAGTTGCTTAAGGGTCCAGTTGAAAACATTCTTGTTGGGATCAGGTAGGCCACAAGATTGGCTTCAAGAGTTGGGTACGGCCTTTAAGGCAGTGTGACGTGAGTAAAAACTCGCACACTAAAATAAGTATACATCACTTTTCACAAGGGATGGGTTATTTCTGGTGTTGGTAGGGAACCCTCTTTTTGCGCGATGGACCTGTTCTAAGTTCACTGTTAAGACCTTAGCAGATACATATAAATATATATATATATATATATATATATATTGTAAAATATGGTTTTAATTAAAGGTATGCCCAATTTAAGTGCTTAATATCAGGGATAGAGATAGGATAAAAGCGTATGTGTACACTGAGGCTAACACTGAGCGGCGACTGTCTGTTTCTTGCTTGAAAGCAATTTTAAAGCCCAAAGATAGCATTCAAGCGTGAAACAGTCCGCCACCTTAGTGCCAACTTTATATATATGTATATATATATATATATATATATATATATATATATATATATATATATATATATATATAAATTCACCATAATCGGTGTCCGACCACAACGAAACACATCTACAAGTTTCATGTGTTCTCACATAATCATCAAGCGATCAGATTTCATATATATTATATATATATATATATATATATATATATATATATATATATATATATATGCATCTGCGTGTGTGTGTGTGTACGCGCGTGCGCGTGTGCGCATGTTTTTTTGAGCACTGAAAAGTTATAAAAATTAAATTTTCAGACACACTTTGTTACATATTAATTAATATTTTTGGCTTTATTATTTAAATTAGTTTCTTCGACTAATTTCGGCCAGCATTGCCATCATCAGGCTTGTTAATAGCAGTGAACTACAGGATATATATATATATATAGAGAGAGAGAGGGGGGGGGAGAAAGAATATAGATAGATATGTGTAGTGTACTCTTTCCAAGAAATTCATTTATAAGCTAAATCTTAACATTATTTCAAATAGTATAATAACAATAAATACATTCTGTTGACTTTTTCTATAATTTATAAAAAAATCATTGTTGTTGTTTTTTATAGCCTCAACGTATTGTAATGTTACGTATATGTTGGAACGTGTCTCGAGGTGGTGTCATGGTTAACAAGCTTGTCTCGCTAGAACAATTCCGAGTCAGTTCGCTCCTCATTGGGTGCCCAATAATCTCGGCCTTGTGCCACATCTAAGCTACGCTTGTAAAATCACCATATGTTTGAATGTGTTGCTGCGTCTATTTTACACATGACTAGCAGAGAGAACCCTAGGCACGGGCCCACTTGGGAACAATAGATCTTTTGGCTTAAAAAGCCGGCGATCTACCCTGGCCCCCCTGTATTCTTAGGTCAGTCTCGTATATACCAGATAGACGCAATATATGCGTATGTAACCACATCAGTTTCTGTCACACGCGCACATTACCGCTTGTCCGTGTGCGCACACACGCACACGCGCATCCCGACCAAATATCCACATGACTATGATTCTCCTCAATCCACGCTTAAATAAACACGCTCCATGTCTTCTTTTTGTGTGTGTGTGTGTGTGTGTTTGTGTGTGTGTGTCCTCACACACGAACTTAGACTATAAAACAGATAAATACACATTCCCGTTGGAAGAGGCATGAGTTCTTCTTACAGGTCTCGAGCTTACCCCTTCATCTATGGGCTGGAAGAGGAAGAGACACGCAAGCGGGCGGAGGTAGTCAGTAGAGAGACATGAGGCATCGATTCGACTAACTCCCACTTGTTGAAGGAGGAAGAGTTACGACGAATATTGTCCCTCCTCTACCCGCGTTTGCCACCCTCCGCCTCCTCCTTCGTTTCTTTCAACTTCTCCCCCCGCTTCTCCCAACTGTTGCTGCTGCTACTGTTGTTATTAATTGGGTGACGTTGAACTGGAAACTTAGTTTTTTTGTTTTTTGTTTTGTTTTGTTTTGTTTGTTTTTTTTGACAAGAAAAAGACAAGAAAGAGGCAAGTGTGAGCGAGACCCGTGTCTCTCCTTTCTTGGTGGGACATATTCCTACCACAAGTGCGACACCAAGACAGACCAGTGGGAACACCTATACTCGCAAACTTGGACTGACGCCATCAACAGCTACAACCGGCTGCCGTCACTGACGCTTACTCAGACTTCTGAGTGTTAGTGTGTATGTTAATCTCTGCCTATCCGAATCCTTTTTTTTTTTTTTAATTAAATTTTTTTTCCCCCAAAAAAAACTGTTACATGAACAAAACAATGCATTCGGAAAAGATTCCTACAGCCACATCGACGTCTTCGAGCGAAACCAGGAAAGTAAGTGTTCGACCCACGTATCTACATTCTTCAAAATTACTTACACATGCTTATCTTTATAATACTCACGAAGAATATGTTTTATGCTTATTGCAATTGTGTACGCACACACACGCGCACACACACACGCGCGTGCACACACACACGCGCGTGCACACACACACACACACACACACACACATATATATATATATATATATATATATATATATATATATATATATATATATATATATATATATACATACAAACACACACACACGAACACTCACACACACACACACACACACGTTCATTCATTGCTTACATTAAACAATCGCTCGTGTATTTTCGGAGTTTTGATGGCATTCAGATAAATTCGTGTCCGTAATACATTGTATGATGATGATGATGATGGTGGTGGTGGTGTTGATGATGATGATAATAATAATATAATATGTAAAAAAAAGATTTATGGATTTTGTTAGGGAAATCTGACTGAAACAATTTTCGTGACTATTAATTAAATTATTAAATTTTTTTTTTTTAATAATCTCTTCTTTGACTGTATATCTTTATTTTTTTTCAATACGAAAATGTTTACGTTTTCTTTAACGCCACGTAGACGACCACGACTCTCCACAGCATCCTTCATGTGAACTGTCATGATTTTTTTTAGGAAAGACAGTGGAGCGGTTTCCCATTACCTTTTCCACGGTTTGGAATTCAGATTTTTCTTTTTCGTAACCTGGCTTGCCTCCCAATGTTAGAGAGAACGGTCTACCCTGCTATTTTTTTTATCCATAAATATGTGCGGTGACGGAGAAGAGACAGATTCGTGACTCTTCTTTTGTACGAAAGCGGACGCAGACGAAAGAGTAGCTCGGAATTTGAACTCGGGTCTCCGATTCCACTTGCTATATATCCGTTTCATCGCCCTGAAACACAATATGCATAAAAAAAGAAGGCATAATAAAAACAGCGAAAGTATATTTTCAAGACAGCAACCCCATGCTTTTAATAAAAGAAAAATTTAAAAAAGATTCCCTAAAAACCGCCTGTAAATAAAAAAAAATTATTTCACGACAACCTGTTTTCAGTTGTTGTACGTAAACAAACTGACAGTCGTTGGCGATGAACGTTTTACAGGAGACTCGAAAGACAACTTCTCTAAATCTGACTGTAGCGATGAGGAGAGCACAACGCTTTGTATTAGCACAACGTGTATTATATTTTTAACTCGTAAGTGCTTCCTTAATCCTCTTAAGGGGATAATGTTTGCGTTTCAAATTGGTCTGTTATTAGAAGGAGCGTTGATAATAATTACCCTCATTCATTTCTCTGTCTCATTCTCGGTGACAAAAACAGAGTAAAATCGGTACAAGAGAACACAGGGAAATGGGGTTTATGCCTTTCCCCGCAGCAGTAAAGCAAAATAGAATATATTTTTTTAATGTAATTTTTTGACTTCCTTCTGTGTGGGTGTGTGTGTGCATGCGTGTGTGTGTGTGCGTGCGTGCGTGCGTGCGTGCGTGTGAATTTGGGCGCCTGTCGTAGAGTGACGATTAACAAAATAATCTTGCAGTCTGTTTCTAGTGAGTTCGATTCTTGTTGCTCTAAGTCTCCTCTTTATCTTTGACGACATTGTTCAGCATTTACTGTCATATCGGAGGACAGATATCACGCAACAGTTCAGTCTATTTTTCTTTTTATTTCTAACGAAGTTTTGCTATTTCTTAATACTTTGCTTATCTTTGGAATGCATGAACATACGTAATTAAAATGTGAATTATCTTTCTATATAGTGATTTTCCAAGCTTAGCTTAGATGTGGTACAAGGCCGAAAGCATAAGGCACCCAGTGAGGATCGAACTCATTACTCAGTTGTAATTGTTCTAGCGAGACAAGCTTACTAATCATTACACCACCTCGAGGTGCCCCAGTGATTTTCCAAGCGTAGCTTGGATGTGGCACAAGGCCGAAAGTAAGAGGCACTCAGTGAGGATCGAACTCACTACTCAGTCGTAATTGTTCTAGCGAGAAAAGCATGCTAACCATTATACCGCATCGAGGTGCCAAAATTATCTTTCTATATATAAAGAAAAAGATTGAAACACACACACACACATACACAAACACACATGTACATACACACACACACACACATATATATATATATATATATATATATATATATATATATATATATATATTGAGAGACTGAAATCATTTCCATTCATTGAACTATCGGTTTTTAAAAGAAGAAAATTAACTGTGGATAATGAAAAACAAAACAATTTCGTATTCTGCCTTCCAGTCTTTTCTTGTCACCATGAAAGATATGAACTCTACATTTTTATATGGCTGGTCATTTCACCGTAACCAATCGGGTTAAAAAAAAAAAGAAAGAGAGAGATAGTGATTATATCAAGAAAAGAAAAAGATCCTAAACATGTACAAAATTCGTTCCCCAAAGAGGATTTATATTTTTCTTAGAAAAGAATGTCATACCCCTCTGTTTATTTTTGTAAGCATACTTGCTGACGTTATTACATTTTTTTTAACAAATTCGCAGTATCACTTTTTTTATTCATGCATTATTTACAGTTTGCACTTTCTTTCATATATATATATATATATATATATATATATATATATATATGAACATAGTTGTATAAAATATGTAATTGTACTAGTCTTGTATTTAGGGTAATGGTTATTAAGTTCGACTAGCTGAACATTACTACTGTGTAGTGCATGGGTTCTCAACCAGGGGGAATTCCTCCCAGGGGTGAAATTTCTGGGTTTCAGCGGGGAGTGTCTTTGACTTTTACTTTTTTTAATTTACAGAATTTAGAGTCCATTATGAGTGTCAAAAAAAAAAGAATTCTCTATAAAAATAATCCATGTAAATGTATATGTATGAATATGGAAAATAATTATTTTCAATAATATATGCATTTTATATGGGATGCATCTTTTGAGTCTGGCAATCTTGGAAAGGGGGTGACAGTCTAATTTATGATGAAATGGGTGCATCGGGCCAAGAACGTGTAGTGAATTCAATTCTCACTGGGTATATTTGTGTCAAAACATTTGTAGAAATAATTAAAAATATATATATATATGTAAAAAAAATCAATCCTTAATTCATGATATTTCGTTGTAATTTTAATTTTGCGTTATATGAAAAACTATCAGTAAGAAGGATGAACTTTCTGACCGCAGCAGATTATGAATGTTTAATTAGAACGATATAAATTAACACCACAACGTCGCCATGCATACGTAGATGTTTATATAAAATTAGTCATTGATTAGTAAATAGTACTAATGTTTTCGACTTTATCGTCATTGTTTGGATTTGGGATTTAAATTCTGGAAAGCTCATAAATTCAGTAGCATTTTTAAAGCTTTCGTGTGCATTTGCCAAATTGTGCCATCGTCGTCGTAGTCGTCGTCGTCGTCGTCGTCGTTGTCGTCTGTGGATGGAGTTTTTAGTTTCCGCGAAGGAATTTCGCCCAGACCGTGAGAAACTGGAAAGTTAAAAAATAAAAAAATAAAAATAAATAAAAAATACAGAATACAAAAACAAAAAATTTTTTTTTTTTTTTCCCTTTTTCTTGTCTCTGCTTTCGTCATTTGCTGGGCGGCAGTAAAACCAGAAAGCAGCCAGTTTTTCTTTCTTTTCTTTTCTTTTCTTTTCTTTTCTTTTCTTTTCTTCTTTTCATTTATTTCTTTTCCTTTTCTTTTCCTTTTTTTCTTTTCTTTTCCTTTTTTCTTTTCTTTTCCTTTCTATCTTTTCTTTCTTTTTATATTTTAGCCCAAAGAATCGGTGTCATTTTCAATGGATATTATTCATACTTAATGCCACAAAATTACGGATTTATTATATAAAATCTTTTATCTCGTATTTTCATGAGAAAATATTTCCAGTGCGTGTATGTGGGTGTGCCTATATATATATATATATATATATATATATATATATATATATATATATATATATATATATATATATATGTACACGCACATTTACTTATAAAACCGCTGAGTTGCATCCAATGTATATCTCAGCATTTTTTAATTGATTCGGCTTTATACATTATTCTAAATATCATTTCTTAAAAAGATTATTTATTAACATATTTTTCGTATGTATTCCCTTTTATGTTTTAAAGTGAAAAAGATATTAAAAGATTATGTATTCGTGTTGACTTTGACATGAGATTTGCTTTAAAACTTCAATAAATATAAAA
Source organism: Acanthosepion esculentum (assembly GCA_964036315.1). Taxonomy (NCBI): domain Eukaryota; kingdom Metazoa; phylum Mollusca; class Cephalopoda; order Sepiida; family Sepiidae; genus Acanthosepion; species Acanthosepion esculentum. The sequence goes on along the minus strand of OZ038497.1, from coordinate 35,222,905 downwards.
TTTCTGTATTTTATACAAATGATAGCAGAATATCTAAGTCAGCAGTATAGTGGTTTCTCACCAGCAAGTTGTCTACAGGTATTTTATAGCCACCACTCACCTGTCAATATAAACGAAGTTATGTTAACGATGCCTATCTTGCATGGTAAACCGAGAGTTACCTGTCTCTCTGTCTCACTTTCTCTCTTTCGCTCTATCTCTTTCTCTGTCTCTCTGTCTCGCTCTCTCTCTCTATATATATATATACATATATATATGCATATATATATATATATATATATATATATATATATATATATATATATATATATATACAACACATAAATATGTGTGTGTTTGTGTGTTAGTGTCTATTAATTTGTATCACCCCATTCAAGGCAATAAAGCCACTAAGAAACAAAGGGTTTCAGAGTGTGGAAGAATTAAGAACAGAAAAAGTGAAGAGGAAATTAGGGGAACGGTAGCGATCGACATTGCATTTACATTTTTACTGATTAAAGTTGGCTGGAAAGCATGGAGCCGGGAGTTCCACAAGCGAGAAGTGCGAGAATATATATATATATATATATATATATATATATATATATATATATATATATATATTTGAATTGGACAAAGTCCGACAATTTATTTAAAGACATTTATGATATGTTTAACGTTAAACATATCATAAATGTCTTTGTATATATATATATTTATATAAACCATATATATATATATATATATATATATATATATATATATATATATATATAAACCATATATATATATATAAACCATATATATATATATATATATATATATATATATATATATATATATATATGGTTTTCTAAAATGTCTCTTTTGTGTTCATATAATTTTTATTTAGATTCTATGAGGTTTCTCCTATGTATTTTTGTGACAATTATTACAGGCGATCGAAGAGCAAATTTCTCCTTATTGTTTAGTATATATATATATATATATATATATATATATATATGTGTGTGTGTGTGTGTGTGTGTGTGTGTGTGTATGTGTGTGTGTGTGTGTGTGTGTGTGTGTGTGTGTGTGTGTGTGTGGAGAGAGAGAGAGAAATAAAAAAAATATTTCTAAGAATAGGAAAAATGTATTTAAATGACAAATTGGAATACATTCTATTTAAAACGTTTCATCCTTTAAAACGACTTCATCAGACTAAAATATTTGTGAAATATAAAAATTAATTTTATTCATATATCTTTTTTTCAATCTGATGATAGCCTTTCAAAAAATACGAAACACATCACCCCCCCCCCACATACACATATAGTGTTTTTATCTGATTTTTACGTATCTACGCTTGTATAACGAGTGAGTTGCTGCATATTTTAGTGTCAAACGGTGTGTGTGCGTGCATATGTAGATATTAAATTAAATACTCGAACTCCTCAAAAATAGGTCGTTATTGAAGATAATTTTGTTTGTTCTTTTTCCCTAATAGAACTTTTTATAAGATCTGCTACTTGAAGTAATCAACATGAAAGTGTTTTGTCAGAAACACGGACGAACTTTCTAATGTAAAAACAGCTTATTTCTTGATATTCTGGTTCTTGTTTTGGTCTCTTTATCATTTTCTGTAGATTTTTCAGATATTTGCCTCGCATTGTCGGTTAATAGGCAGAATTTATTATTTATATATTTCTTTATGGCTTTCATTACTTGCTCTGTCAGCCTGTTTGCGAGTTCCTAGTTCGTAAAAATAAACCAAATTACTCTCTTGTCCAGAAAAGACGGCTCTACCCGGCGATTTAAATTCTGATGTTTATTATTCCAACATATTTACTGTCATTTCAGACCCACACCCCGTTTATTTAATTTTCGACCTTCTTCCAACCTACCCGTTTATTCCAACCTCCTCTCCCTCTTTTTTTGTTCTGAAAACAAATTAATTTTGAATGAATTTTCCAACCTAAGTTTTTATTCCAACCTATCCTTCTATTATGGATTTAAGAAGAGTAAAGTGTTTCTCCTCGTCGCTATTGCAATTACATTGAAGAACAATGACATATCGCTCCTTTATTTGGATTAGGAGTCTCCAGAACTTTTATGCCACCGGCCCCTTTATGGAATCCTTGATCACTCATCGATCCACATGTACAAACAATATCGATAGTTTTTTTTTTATTTAATGGTAGAGATTCCTTTGCCCCTTTACTTCATTGTTTCTCAATATAAAATTCATTTTAACTTTAGGTTTTGTTATTTTTCTTCTTTCAGTTTCTATTTCCCTTTCCCTTTCTAGACTAGACGTGTTTGTTTCAATAACAGTAATGATGATGATGATGATGATGATGATGATGATATTGGTGGTGGTGGTGGTGGTGATAGCGGTGGTGGTGGTGGTGGTGATGATGATGATGTTGATGATGATGATGATGATGATGATGATGATAGCTGTGGTATTGGTGATGGTGATGATAGCGGTGGTGATGATAATTATGATGATGTTAGCTGTGGTATTGATGATGATGATGATGATGATGATGATGATGATGATGATGATGATGATGATGATGATGATGATGATGGCGGTGATCGTGGTGATAATTATGTTGATAGTGGTAGTGGTGACGGTGATGATGATGATGATGATGATGATGATGATGATGATGATGATGATGATGATGACGACGACGACGATGATGATGATGATGATGATGATGATGATGATAGCGGCGGCGGTGGTGGTGGTGGTGGTGGTGATGGTGATTATGATGATGATAAAGTTCAAAATGCATATAACAATGAACGCATTATACATATATGAATATACCTTTTGATTGAATTGGTTGGTAATGGGGAAGGGGATGCGTATGATGAGTTTCAACCAGGGCAATTGATAGTCGTAAGTTGCCACGATTTATTTATGAACCCCATTTTTAGATGATGCCTTTCTCCATGTTCATAAAGAACTTGACATTGTGATGCTTGAATGATGAAGAAAGGACCGCATTATTTTCAACGTCGAAGAAAACTACTGAGGAGAATCTGAATGACAAGGTTTACCGACGTTGTGACTGTTCCGAATTAACATGGTTGATTTTCTGCTTGGCACGACTTTCACATAAATCGGTACTTTAATAATACGCCGATATGCGTGTAACAGGCATGAATAATTATATAAGAGACTGGAAAACACTTATTATTATTATTATTATTATTATTATTGTTTGGAAGAGAGAGAGCGAGAGAGAGCAGAACGCCAGTAAACTGATGTTGGGTTACAAATAGACGAAATCTGATAAGGATATACGATGCAGATGCACCGTAGCCAAATGTGCGCGATACGGTGAGAGATTTTGATAAAAAGTAGCGCAAAACCTTGCATGCGAGTCCCACTTAGAAATACCTTCAATTTGGGAAAGCCAGTTCCATTCAGACGGTCTGCGATTGAGGGTATTTCCCAAATATCTAGATCGCTATAGTTCCCTCTTGGTTCCAACATTAAAAAAAAAATCCTCTCAATACCTGTGGTACTGAATGAGACATTTACTGTAGCCCATCTTAATTCACCAAGATAAAACATGTACATGTTAATAACAGCCATGTCTGGTGTAGCATCGGAGCATTTATTATTATTATTATTATTACATCCTTTGATATCTGGCGTTTACATATTTCTTTCCGGGTCCCGCCCAGGGACCTAAGGTTAGAAATGTCATCATGACACTTTCCACTGAAAAAAAAAAAAAAAATAAAATAATAATAATTACATAGATGAAGCCCTTCGTAAAGTGTGGGCTGTACTTGTCAGAACAATTTTTTGTATCTCTTTGAGGAATGGACTTCCAGGGATCCCTTCAATCAGCCTACTGGAATCTTTTCCAACCAGTCCAAGGGCTCCAACTACAACAGGGATTGTTGATGTTCCCATGTGCCACATTTTTGAGATTTCTATTTCAAGGTCCTTATTATTATTATTATTATTATTATTATTATTATTATTATTATTATTATTATTATTCCACAGTTAAGGGAAGAGCGCGATTTACGAAAAGATAAAGAAAAGAAAGAAAAGACAGACATTCTGTCAAACACTGTGTTTTTTCTTTTCTTTTTCTTTTCTTTTTCTTTTCTTAAATCCCGCTCTTTTCTTAACTGATGAAGAATATTGGAATAGTTACGTCAGTCATTTTGTTTTATTATTATTATTATTATAACTAAGATCACACATATTTTACATGGATAAAGCTCTTCGGAATGTGCGAATTGCACTTGTGAGTACATTTTTGTATTTCTTTAAGGCATGGGCTACCAGGAATCCCTTCAATGAGTCTATCGGAACTTTTTGCAACCAGGGCTCCGAATATAATTGGAATTATTGATGTCTTCATGTGCCATATTTTTGAGATTTCCATTTCAAGATTCTTGTATTTTGACAGATTTTTGAAGATCTTCAAAGGTACATTACAATCTTCAGAGACTGCTGTGTCAACAATTATTATTATTGTTGTGTCTGTGGTATTATCTTGCCAGAGAGTAATTTTAAGTGCCTAATTACCGAGTCCCTTCAGGGGTCTACGAGTGAAAAGGGCAGCGTAGGAGAGTTATCTATGCACACTTAGGGTGTTTTGTTTAGATGGAGGGAGTTTTGTAGATGATATGTGTAGTTCCGAATAAAGTAATCTTTTGTAGCTCTGAGATACTGATATATCCAGGAATTTTACTCACATGATTTTCGTATTACTTTGTTGTTGATGTTATGGTTGTTGTTATTGCTGCTACTGTTGTTGCTATTGTTGCACATTATACACAGCGTATTTGTTTATGTAATTTATATTATGGTGTGTGTGTGTGTGTGTGTGTGTGTGTGTGTGTTGTGTGTTGTGTGTTGTGTGTGTGTGTGTTGTGTGTGTGTGTTGTGTGTATGTGTGTGTTGTGTGTGTGTGTGTTGTGTGTGTGTGTTGTGTGTGTGTGTTGTGTGTGTGTGTGTGTGTTGTGTGTGTATGTGTGTTGTGTGAGTGTGTGTGTGTGTGTGTGTGCGTGTGTGTGTGTGTGTGTGTCGTTGCTTAGGTCTGTGACTGAAAGTGTTAAGCTATTCATGTATGTACGCTTGGTATTCATATATACATGATATTTTTTTTTAAACATCTCCCTTCAGGACGTAGGCGATTATGGCTCTCCACTTTCTCCTTCAAAGTTTTTTAATCTTTATATTGCCATGTATTATTGAGAAAGATATTGGAATGTTTTCCCGTTGCCTTCTCCACGGTTTTGAATTAAGAGTAGTCCTCTCAGAACGGCTGCCCCTCAAGGCTAGTGAAACCAGTCTACTCGGTTATTTAATCCATAGGTAAAAGGAGAAGAGATGGATGCATGTCTTTCCCAAGGCTATTTGCACAGTAGGCTAGGCCAGAATTTGAACTCTCCTTTCCGCGCATAATTATAGATTCATGCAAAAATATATGTTATATATATATATATATATATATATATATATATATATATATATATATATATATATATATATATATATATATATATATATGTATGTATGTATGTATGTATGTATGTATGTATTATCACCTTAAACGTTATTTTTAGTGGACACTCATATTTGAGTAGATGCTCCTTTTATTTATTAAACAGTATCATCATTTATTTTCGTCAACCGGTCTGAATATTCGAGAAATCTGAGCAGGTTCGAATCCTGCCAGAGAGCATCTATTTTTTTTTAATAAGATTTCTCGAATATTCAGGCCGGTAGACGAAAATAAACATACTGTTAAATAAACGGAGTGTCTACTCAAATACTAGTATCCACTAAAAATAACGCTTGAATTGATAAAAATGTTATATATATATATATATATGTGTGTGTGTGTGTGTGTGTGTGTGTGTGTGTGTGTGTGTGTGTGTGTGTGTGTGTATGTGTGTGTGTGTTTATGCACATATAGAATAAGTTGCACGAGCTTGGATCAATAAGTTAGCAACTTGAGAGAATTATTAGTTGACTTTCGATATGTTGAAAAAATGATGTAAAATGAATGATTTTTTTTCATTGTTAGGTTACGTACTTATTGATGTGCATATTTATGTCATTCAGTATATACAGGAGTCCTAGATTGCAGCATGTGTCTATGTGAATTCATATATACCCGTGGACCTTCAATGGAAATAATACACACGTCGTACGCATGCATACACGTATGCAATGTTACATATGCGCATAAATGTTATGTAAATTGTTTTGATGCAAAGAATATTTGCATGATTTACAATGTCTTCTACCCGTTTGATCTAATGCACGCACGCACACACACACACACACACACACACACACACACACACACACACATATATATATATATATATATATATAGAGAGAGAGAGAGAGAGAGAGAGAGAGAGAGAAAGGTAATGAAGAGTTTAGTAATCCGTGTAGATAATTCCAAAGTGTTGTAATCCAGAGAACTCAATGTAACAACAGAGCATATATATATATATATATATATATATATATATATATATAGAGAGAGAGAGAGAGAGGGAGAGAGAGAGAGAAACAGAGAAAGAGAGAATCCGTATATGGTGCAAAAACAATGTGTGTAAAACGCAATGCATATTTGTAAGATTTACAATATTTTCTACTCGTTTCATCTAATACACACACGCATACATCTCTCTCTCTCTCTCTCTCTATATATATATATATATATATATATGTGTGTGTGTGTGTGAGGAGACAGTTTGCGTATGTAAGTGTACTGTAAACGTACTTATTTAAATTGTGTATTTTCAGTATTGCAGTTATTTTTAAACAAGTTTCTCTGTGTGTGTGTGTGTGTGTGTGTGTGTGTGTGTGTGCGTTTGCATATCAGTGAGTGTGCGTTCGTCAAATGCGCACAAACCCATCCAGCCGACGCTCTCCGTTCAAATTAAAACAGCTGATTATACGTCTTCCTTAGCCTCTTCCTCCTCTTCTACTTCTCCTTCCTCCTCTTGCTGTTACTCCTACTACTACTACTGCTGCTGCTGATGATGATGAGGCCATGTTACTTCAGCTGGTTTTCATGTGCACCACGGCCCCTCCCACCTTATCTTCACCTCCTCTTTTATTTTTTTTTTTTCTACTTTCTTTCGTCCGCTCTATTTTTCTTCTTCGTCTTTGTCTTCTTCTTGACATTTTTTTTTTCTACAGGGCGGGGCGGGAATGTTCGAGAACAAAAACTAAGCGGCCATTTTCTTTTTTTCAAACCACCCTTAAAAACCAAATTTTTCATTCTTTTTACTTGCTTTAAAAAGAAAAGGAATATCAAGAAGCTTTAGATGTGGGTGGGGATCATTTTTGAAGGGCTATACTTGAATTTATATTAATACATATACACTCTGTTGCTCTCTACGGGCTTGGCTCAATTGGTAAATGAAATTACTGAGACCCGAAATGAATACAATTCCAGACACTACACACTAAAGTATAATACAATATTTAATTTCAAACTGACGCTTCTTTCTGGTCATTAGTATAATTCTTGCAAATTTAGTACGTCAGTTACTACTTGCAGATAAGTTAAGCTTGATGTAGTGGCTAAATCAAGTAAATATATTGTCTTTGAAAAATCTGAGGGTGGATCAATGTTTGTAGACTGACACGCAGTTAACAGCTGAAGTTTGATTTGGAAGTTGTATTTTCATATTGTTTGATCTATGTGATTAGTAGCCACTCGTGACTAATGCAGTGGTTAATGTCTCGGAATGAATACTCAGCAAAGCCAAGTTCGAATTCCAGTCGTGTTTCATTGCACTCACTTTAACGCAAATATGAATCTACCTTTTCTCCGCACCCCCCCCCCTAGTTATAGGTTAAATAAATATTAGGCCAGGGTGGGATCTTCGTCCTTGGTTGGCAACCAATTTGGGAGAATGATAACTGTGGATTCAAAATGTTGCTCCGCGCGAAACTCATAATATGCAACAACCAAAAGGATTCTGGAGTTCACAAGGAAGCCTGTCATCTTGACTGCGGTCGATCGGGTGGATGATGATTGACTCAGTCAGTCAGTCAGTTAGATGCCATGCGTGATACACACTTAGGCGATCATGTATCTTTCGATACATGACTGACGAGGCTGATTTTTTCTCGCAGTAGGTTGCCATTTCTTTTTGCGGTAGACCAGTTGCCATCCGAGGCTACAGAACCCGGTCTGTCCTGCTATTTACCCATAGCTAGGGGGGAAAGAAGAGGATTCATACCTTTCCCAAGTGTGTTAGCACGTAAGTGAATTTCAGTCAGTTATGTGCCATGCGTGATGCACGCTTAGACGATCATGTATCTTTCGATACATGACTGACGAGGCTGATTTTTTTCTCGCAGTAGGTTGCCATTTCTTTCTGCGGTAGACCAGTTGCCATCCGAGGCTACAGAACCCTGTCTGTCCTCCTATTTACCCATAGCCTGGGGGGGGGGAGAAGAAGATGATTCATACCTTTCCCAAGAGTATTAGGACGTAAGTGCTAATACCCTTGGGAAAGGGAATCGACTGGAATTCGAACCCGGCTCTCCGATTCCTCAATTCGAGACGCTATCCATTACGCCACCGTATAAACGTTATAAATGATGTTTGGTCAGGTTTTGGCAAGTAAATTAGGTTGATCAGTTTTCAGCACCCCCCTATGTTACCGTTTTCTTTCTTTATATGAATGTATAATATTACAGGTAGGTGGCCGGTCGTATGTCTCCTGATAGCTATCATTTCCAAAAGGATGAGTGATATCATTGCAAAATCTCTTTTTACTTCAACAGTATGAAAGTCTTTCTTGCCATTTCGGCTTCCAGCAGATTTCCTCTTTTAATTTCTTATAAGGATCGTCGTCGACTTACGTCCACCAGGGCTGTTGCAAGGGTCACGTGCCCCCAACTACCATTCATGATACGAACCCCAAAAATCTACCGCACTCTACCACATCTTAATTTTCATAAGGTCGTTTACATATAAAATACAAATTTTATTGGAACCTATGTAAAATACTGGATCATTTATATAAATAAATGCGAATATCAGTGTGTCAGACTTTTTCAACTAGAGGCCGTAGACCAATATATCATACCATTTTGGAATGAGGCCGACTTCGTGAGCAAATTAAAAACATTCCGGGCTGGATCCGGACCCGTAATCTTGAAATTTCAGATTCCCAGGTTTTCATTACTGCAATTGTATTTTGGTGATTTTTTTATGTGATTGGTTAAGACTGACATGTTGTAAACCGATCTGGTCGTAAGTTGGCCTGTAATTAAATTTGGAATCCTTTTATCTTTCTTTCGGTATTATTGCGTTTATACATATATATATATATTTTACCGTTTCTTTATGTTTGATACCATTTGCATAATCTCTCTACACGTGGCCAGACATCCCAGTTCTGGTAAGGTCGAATATTCGTAAGTCGCATAGGTCGTAAATCAAAGACGATCTGTAATTCATTGATCGTAATGATATATTGATTTATTACAAATCTTATTCTTCGTGACAGTGGCTTGAAAGCCCCAAGAATTGCTTGTGCATTTTCTTACTTATATTCGTAACCATACCTGAGAAATAGATTTTCTTTTTTCCCATGATTCATTCGACGTAAACCTGCATACTAAATAATTAGTATTTTTATAATAATAGCAGATTTTGGAGGCTACACAAATATTAAGAAAAAAGGAAAAAAAACAAAGAAAAAAGATTACTGAACGGCTATATAACATCGATCGTCCTGTAGGGCAGTGATTCTTAATTATTTCACCCCAAGCAAGGCAATAAAGCCACTAAGACGCAAGAGTTAGAGAATATGAGAAAAATATACTATTAAGAAGAGAGGACAATAAAAGAACAAGAATTAAGAAGACAGAAGATAACAATTGACATTGCGTTTAAATTGTTGAAGATCAAAGTTGACCGGAAAGCAAGAAGCCAGAAGAGAATTCCACAAGCGAGAAGTGCGATAGAAGAAACTGTTAGCATAGAACTTACGGTTACATCTAGCCATTTCAACTGTAAAATACTGAGAGCTTGTCGCCAGTCTAGTACTGCTCTTAAATGTATAAAGTCTAGGTACCATAGTGAAAAGTAATATTTATTTTGAAAAAATATAAAAATGTGACATAAGGCCAAAAGTGGGGTAGGAGAAGGCTGCTCGTCAATCTGTCATATCTTAAACTTAGCTGACCACAATTACTGACCTAAACATACCAGATTATTACTTATACCAAAACAACACATTCTTACTTACCGTTCTTACTACAGACACCATAATACCTCAAAGTCTCTATGTGGTCCTAACTAGTTCCCATATGTACAATTTATTCATAGAGGAAAGTTTATCAGAACAATCACCATGAAAGTATTTATAGAAAAAGCACAGGAAAATTACATTACGGCAGTGAGAAAGGGACTGAAACCGAGATGCCAGGTCATGACCTATAACACTGCAGATTCTTCTTTGGATATTGTCAAGAATCTCCAACTATACAGCTGTCTGCTGTGAATGCTGGGCAATTCCATCGCAGATGAAGAGGAAAGTTGAAACAACAGAGATGTGGTTCTGGAGAAGAATGCTGAGAATAGCATAGACAGAGCATATCAATCATGAAGGTTTAAAGAAGAGGAAAATAAAAAGGACAAAGAAAAAAAAGAGTTGAAATTTCTGCAATGCATAAATGATATTTGGAGAATTATATACTCACAGGATATACTGAAGGCAAGAGGAGCAGAGTAAAACAGCGAGTAAAGAACCTGGCGTGCATGCGTAAATGTTTGGCAGAACAGCGAGTAGGAGAGATAATAAAAAGACAAACATTACGATGAGCTAAGAGAATAGGAAATAGTGGAGATCCATGATCGCTCCTGTCCTGAAGGGGCATGGCACATGAAAGAAGAAACAGTAGTAGTTTCATAATACAAGCTATTCCAAAAGTCTCGGACACATTTTGACATTGAATATCTCGAAAACTATCAAGGATATAAAACTGCGCCTGACATATTCTGAAAGAATTTAATCTCAAGTTTTACATGGAATGTTCAAAGATGTCCAATGTGAGCACCGCTGGTCACACGGCACGCATCAAACCGATAGTCCAATTTATGCCAAACGTGTTCCAGCATTGTAAAAGTCACGACGATATGGTTTATCAGTGTCCTGCGACTGTTGAGTTAACTGTAGTTTGTAAGGTTGTCATGCGCAGTCGTCTTTTTAAGACACGCCAAACAGTTGTTGTAGGAAGCTGAAGTTCCTTACTGGCTCTTCTAATCGATTTACGGGGGCTCCGCTGAAAGGCAGTTCGAACTCGTTCAACCATATCATCTGAAGTTAAGGGGCGTCCCGTTCTCTTAGCTGGGCACAAACACCCATCCTTCATGAATTTACCATGCCATCTCAATATGGACTTCGTTTCTGGTGCGTCTTTTCGGAATTTTGTGCGAAATGCACGTTGAACAAGTGTCCATGTTTCGGCTTTTGCAAATTCAAGGATGCAAAACGCCTTTTCTGGTTGAGTGAACGCCATTACTGGATCTGAAAAAATCATTAGCATTACAAAAAAACTAATGAATTTAGCTTTAAAATGATACCAGTTTCATCTTACTACCATTCATAGTTCAGCAGATATGAAGACTTGAAATGTTCCCAAGACTTCTGGAACACCCTGTATTACCTTTTTTGTATTTCAGTTTCACCTGAACTCAATCCCATAATCAAAATCTGAGGAATTTCTCTTCAATTTCGAATGAAGATATGTTTTGGACAATCATCGCACTAAATATTTTTTTAAACTTTTAATCTGAAACAATTGGATATGTTCTTAGTGCCAGTCTTGTTCGTTTTTTCCTAAATGTAAACGCAATAGAGACAGTTTCGCAAGATATTGTTTACGTCTTCGTATCAGTCAAACATTCAGTAAACAAGAAGGAAAACAAAATATACACAAAATAATCAGCCATATCTTGCCAGTATCTATGGCGACAGATGTCTCATAAATGCATGGGCAGTGCGAGTCAATACTAATTTTTGGACTTCTTACAAAGAAGCTTTTCCAAGTATCATATGAAGAAATGGCTCAGTTCCTTTCATTAAAGGAACTGAAACATTTCTGCATATGATACTTGGAAAAGTCTAAGTCTAAGTGGTCCTACTATCACCGGAATGACAGTTACTCTAAGATGCCACATTTATTCAATTTCTATCTGCAGGTCTTTACATTTACATAACTTCCGGAATTGTTCAAAAGATTCATTGCAATCGCATAATACACTCGTGCCGATCAGGAGACAAACTCCATGTTGGTGACCTTTAACAATTACACCTCGTGTGTTTGCTTTGATTGTTCGGTCTGTGTTCACAAGAAAATCCCATAAAATGGTTACTTTTACTCAGTTACAGGTTTAGGATGATGTTCATTATTATTATTATTATTATTATTATTATTATTATTATTATTATTATTATTATTATTTCCTTTGATTTCTGTTGTATACACATTTCTTTCCGGGTCCCAACCAGGGACCTAAGTTCATAAATGGCTTCATGACATTTTCCACTGATCCCTTTTGTGAAAGAAACAACAGCTTTACACTCATTTTACATAGATAAAGCTCTTAGTAAGGTGTGAGCTCTACTTGTGAGTACACTTTTTGTATTTCATTAAGGCATGGCCTACCAGAAATCCTTTCCATGAGTCTATCGCATTTCCAATCTATTTCCAAGTGATCCGAGGGCTCCAACTATAACTGGAATTATTGATGCCTCATGTTTCACATTTTTGAGATTTCCACTTCAAGATCCTTGGATTTTGATATTTTTTTTTAAGATCTCCAAAGATACATTACAATCTGCTGGAACTGCCATACCAATAAGAAAGTAAATTCTGATTTTGTATTCTTCGATCACGATGTCTGGGCGATAAGTTTTGCAGTTTCCTTCCCGTAAAAGTTGTACATTTCCCAGTGCAGATATTGGCCCACTTTATAATGTCGAGTTTCATAGCCAGTGGGTGTTAACACTGTGCAACCTGACACAAGAGGGTCAATTGTTTCTGGATATCCTTTCCATGAGTCTATCACATTTTCAATCTATTTCCAATCAATCCGACGGTTCCAACTACAACAGGAATTATTGATGTCCTCATGTGCCACTTTTTTGAGATTTCCATTTCAAGATCCTTGGATTTTGATAGTTTTTTGAAGATACATTACATTCTGCAGGCACTGCCATGTTATTATTATTATTATTATTATTATTAATATTATTATTGTTTGCATTTTCTTTCCGGGTTCCGCCCAGGGACCTAAGGTTAGAAATGGTACCATGACACTTTCTACTGCAAAAAAAAATATATATTACATAGATAAAGCCCTTCGTAAAGTGTGGGCTGTACTTGTCAGAATAATATTTTGTTTCTTTTTGAGGCATGGACTTCCAGGGATCCCTTCAATTAGTCTACTGGAATCTTTTCCAACCAATCCTAAGGCTCCAACTACAACAGGGATTGTTGATGTTCCCATATTATTATTATTATTATTATTATTATTATTATTATTATTATTATTATCAGTTATAATTATTATCAGAATTATTTCACGTATAACTCCACTATTATTTTTAATAGTAGTTGCAGTAGTAGTATTTAAGTTACAGCTTCACTACTGCAATTACTACTACTACTGCTACTACTATTGGTACTAATATTACCCTCTATATTATTCCCAGTTCTAAGGACACAAGATATCTTTTTGTTTTTTCTTAAAGACCCCCCCCCCACTTTACACTTTTTCCTTTTCCTCGTTGTTATCAACTTCTGCATTAATCGATTAGTCTTGTGTTCCAAGATTATTGAGCGCACACAGACGCACGCGTGCATATGAAAAAGAGCCATGGACACACGCTAGTGCGTAAACAAGTGCACTCATCCACACGAATGGCGGCGCTTTGATGTAAGCACAGTCGCACATGGACACACCAGTCAAGGTGCTGGCAGATTTACTTCGCAGTTTCATAGCGCAAAGGTAATCATGCTCGCAACCCTTCCTCGTCCTTCCCTCCCTCTCTCCCACCCCCTATCTATCTCTCTGTGTCTCACTCTCTCTTTAGTACATATCTCCAAAAAACACATTCACCTTTCGGCAAAGTACACAGTCTTCTGATCAAAAGTAGTTTGTTGTCGCCATTAAAACTTCCTTTTCCTTTTATGATTTTGATGATTTTGTACGCTTTCTTTTTTTCTATACGAAATAATTGCGATAATAGAAGACTTAAAATACTTTAGCGCGTTTTTCTTCATCAGATGGACATTCGGGATTGCAAATTCCAAGGGTTCTACGCATATACAGGGTCTGCAAAAGTAGATATACAGTAAGCATTACACGTATTGACATGTTTGTATTTTCAATACAATACGTTTTGTTTTTCATTACTGTATACCTACTTTTGCACCTATCTGTATATGGCTGTTTGGTTTGATTTATTTTGTTTTACGGCATATCAACCTCAATGGGTTATTTAATTCCGACAAGATTTTTAGAATAGGCCCGTCTGAATAAAATATGTATTCTTTGGAAGAAATCAGTTTGTCGATCAGGCTTCATTGGCGTAAAGAGGATTTTTGTCGAGAGTCAAATATATTGCTGGTTATATATACTTTTTAGATGTATTGCTGGTATTTTTACTATAAAAATCTATTTCTATAGTTTCATAGTGTTTTCCTTTTGTTTGGATGTTAACTATTTGCCCATAGCTGGGACCCTAACAGGTGCTACCATCAGCAATTAAGAGGTAGTTCAACGCTCCTCAAAACACCCCGATCAGAGGCCTTGCTGTCGGATGTAGTTTATCATCGTACCGAGGACACGTATATGGTGATGGACTCTGCCGTCTTATTTCGACGTATGCGGGATTAACGGTCGATTTTGTTTAGCAGTATATCAACCTCTATAGATGATTTAATGCCTTCAACTCAATATATTTTGAACGCAGTTATATGCCTGTAATTATAGATATTTTGTTTGTTTGTTTAGCGGCATATCAACTCCTCATGGGTCATTTAATGCCGGTATTTAATTTTCTTGGGAGCATTAGTAATTTTCATTACAAAAATGTATTGCGGGTAATTTTTTTTTTTTTTTTTTCAAATGTATCACTTGTAATTTTTTTACATTTTAGAAAAATGTATTCCTAGAATTTTTACTATGAAAATGTATTTTTATGCTTACATAGCTTTTTGATCCCAGTTTGGGGGTTAACTATTTGACCATAGCTGAGACCCTAACAGGTGCTACCACTCCTAGTCAGGGTGGATCTTGGAACAACAGCAATTAAGAGGTGGTTCCACGCTCCTCAAAACTTCCAATCTCTCGATCAGAGGCCTTGCTGCCGGATGTAGTTTATCGTCTGAACCAGGACGTAGTGATTAACAGAATATAGTGGTGATGGTTTGTGTGGAATGAACCACTATTACGTTCGGAGTCTCCAAACAGCTCTCCTCAAGTATTCAATTCTCGGTTTTCTTTCACGTAGAGTGGTTACCAACCAAGAAAAAGGAGCCTAGCCTGCTTTGCTATTCAAACCATTATGGAAGAAGACATGGATTCGTATCTTTTCCTTTTTATGATGTAAATTCTACTGAGTATAAAGCAGTAAAGAATTATAGATATAATTTATAATTGTTTCTGTTTTATACTCACTAGGATCTTACTTACATAATAGGGAAAAGGTAGAGAGACAGTCATTCACCGCTGTACTTCACTGCTACTAAGAAGCGGGAATTTTTTCTCCTGAAGATGGCCACGCTGGCCGAAACTAGCCAAGGAACCTAATTAAAAAACAAAACAAAAATATTAATATACAATCTAGTGTGTCTGAAATTTTAATTTTGAACATTTTGTATTGTTCAAGACTTATAAAGGGTGTTTCATTAAGACGGATTATATACAAGGGTGTTTAATTAAGACGGATTATATATAAGGGTGTTTCATTAAGACGGATCAAAGTCAGTAGTAAATAAATCAGTGTTATTGGTGAAAATTTATTTATTTCTCTATTGGATTATGTTATTTAAGTCATGGCAGTTATGCGTGAAAAATAATATCGCCCAAATGTCTGCCAAGGCTTCGGCGGCACCCCCACCACTCGATGGTCAAAATTTTTTGATGACGTCTCTGCATAGTTGCTCCTCGATCTCACCAACATGCCTTATTATCTCATCCTTCACCTGTTGAATTGTTGTTGGCTTGTTGGCATGGCCCTTACTTTTGAGATGAACCCAAAGGAAGAAATCTAAAGGCGTCAAGTCGCACGATCGTCGTGGCCAATTGACTTCGTTGTTTCAAGAGATGATGCGACCTGGAAAATTCTCATTCAAATTCTGTTTGATCGTCAATTTTCGTAATAGACTTCGATAACTTTGACACGTTGTTTGATTGTTAATCTTTCTATGGTTGAAAGTTCCAGAGACTTCAGTTGTTAAATCTGAAAGAAAAAGAAAAAAATCATTTGACGCTTAAACTTAATTCACATTTAAAATTGGGTCAAGTTATTGGAACACCCTATATTTAAACTTAAATAAGAAAAGAAAATTGATAATAATAGTTTATCTAGGCTGTAAGTTTATAATTTTGCAATACGAACAAATGCCAAATATTATTCAACTAATTGTTGACCCTAATTCTAGATGTAGAAAAGGCAATACAGATTTTTTAAAAACTAATGTCGAATAGATTTTTTTATAGAGCAAAGGCATTCATAATGATTTTTTTTACTTCTCATCCATCTAATTAACTAATAGAAAATGTTTTTGGTTTGTAAATATACTTCTGCCTTATTGCGAAGTTTGTTTAGATTACTGTAGGAGTATCTTGACTTTACTTTATGTTGATCGATTTGTGTGTTTAATGGCATATCAACTCCTTATGGGTCATTTAATGCTGAAATCTAATTTTATTGCAAGTTTTTATGTAATAAAAATATTGTTATTCTGCTTTTACGGACCCAGTTTGTTTGAATTTACGAACAATTTTTCCAATTGCACTCTTGAAACTTGAACACGTTGTTTGATTGTTAATCTTTCCATGGTTGAAATTGGCAGACTTAAGTTGTTAAATCTGAAAGAAAAAGAAAAAATCATTAGACGCTTAAACTTAATTCACATTTAAAATCAGACCAAGTTATTGAACACCCTTTATATATGTGTGTGTGTGTGCGTGTGTGTGTGTGCACCTGTGTTATGTTATATATATATATATATATATATATATATATATATATATATATATATATATATATATATATATAGGGTTTGTCAATGTTGGCATTGTGTCCTCGGTTTATTTGAATTTCTTAACTTATTTTAAGTTTTAGCTTTTACTCTTACGAGATTCAATGTATAAAAGTGGACATTGAAGTCAACACTCAGCGGCGGCAGTCTGTTTCATGCTTAAACGCAACCTTCCTGTTTGACTTTTGTGTTTAAGCATGAAACAGTCTGTCGCCGCTGGGTGTTGACTTCAGTGTCCACTTTTAAACATTCTATCCCTGATATTGAGCACTAACACATAAATATACCATACCATAAAACTATATTTTATCATATATATATATATATATATATATATATATATATGAGTGTGTATGTGTGTGTGTGAATAATAACAAAAGGAAAAGTGTTGTGGTGTATTCCCTCTAATGAGGCTATTGTGGACTCTTCTACTTACTTTCCTACAACTTTATAGTAAGTGGAAGAGTTCACAATAGCCTCATTAGAGGGAAGACACCACAACAAAAGTTAAGTTAGGATTCTCACGTTTGTCTTGATAAAGTCTGTCAGATTACGAAACACGTCAGCTGACATAAGTTTTCCTTTTGTCTTTATTCATATTGTCCTTTGACAGATATATTTTATATCTGAATTTTTTTACTTATATACACTACAAGTTAAAAGTTTTAGGTAACCCTTTGTAATTGTTTTTAAATTGGCCCAAAACGTATTTGTTTTGTACTTTAAATAATTGAAAATTATTATACATGGTTAAAAAAGTGAGACATGATATATTTTTTAGAAATTTTATTATGACAAAAAAAAAGAAGCATTTTATGATTATATTTTGTTCTCGTCAAAATTTCCTCCTCTAGACTTGATTTTTGGCATTCGTTGCTAACGCTTCTCAAAGTATAAGTTTGATAATTGATTCCATTCTTTCTTTCAATGACCATAAGATTTCTTTTGCATTTTTTTTTTTTTTTTTTTTTTTTTACTCTTCGGTCAAGTTCATCCTATGCTAATTCTGGGGTGGCTTCAAACATTTGAACTGTAGTAAACATGTCTATATCTATATCTACATCTATATCTATATCCACACACACATATATATATATATATATATATATATATATATATATATATATATATATATAAAGGGTGTTTCATTAAGACGGATCAAAGTCAGCAGTAAATAAATCAGTGTTAGTGGTGAAAATTTATTTCTCTATTGGATCATGTTATTTAAGTCATGGAAATAATGGGTGAAAAATAATATCACCCAAATGTCTTCCAAATCTGAAGGAAAAACAAAAAACATTTAAAAACACATTTAAAATCGGTCCAAGTCATTTGAAAACCCTTTATATATATATATATATATATATATATATATATATATATATATATATATATATATATATATATATATAGCGAAAAAGTATTATATTATTTCTTTCTTTTCTCCGATTAACCATTCTGGGTTTGATTTTATGACATTTACTTAATCAATTAGTGTTAGTTAAAATTGATCTATTCTTATACTCACTTCATATTTTAATGCCTGCCCTTGTCCGCGGTGACGGCAGAAACGAATACGAGTCCCAAGTGGGGTCCACATTCACTGTACAATATATAAATTACGACGAAACCTGAAAAAGACTCCATTGAACCTGAAAAAGAAATTGATTGAGGCTTATCAATCCGGAAAAGGAAATTTGGAGAAATTTTTCAATCATTTTGTCATAACACGTTCCACTGTGTTATTAATCGTTTGCAAATAGAAATAAATTGATACCATATCAAAGCTTGTAAGATCGGGCGTTTCTAAAGAAGAATTCAACATGTGAGTTGATTAAAATCATAATGGAAATTTCAGTCAACTTGAAATTGAGATTAAATGATATCCAAGCGAAGAAAGTATCGTGAAGAACGTTGGAACATATGTAAAAGTGTCAACAATCCATTAGATCAACATGCAACGGGTTCCACGAAAAAAAAAAACGACTATTGATGGAAGTATATACGAAATAGTTCGTTTCAGCATTTGCTAACATTTTTTGCTTCAGTCAAATGATTACTGGAATAGTTATTTGGTCAGATAAAACAAAATTTAACTTTTAGAACATAGACAACAATATTGTGCTTGTAGAAAAAAATGAACATGGCGCATGTTGTCAAAAGCGGCAACAGAAACACATGGTATGGGTCTTATCATGTTATGGGGCTACTTCAGCTCAACAGATACTGCGAAACTCATCAAGGGGAAAAGGAATTGCTAAAATATTCATAGATTCTTTCGGAAATATCTTTTACCACCTGCTGTTCAGTTTACAGTTGGTAGATGATTTATCTTCCAACAAGTCCTGGGTATGACGATAAACTACATCTAGCAGTAAGGCCTCTGATCGGTAGATTGGAGCTTTTGAGGAGTGTTGAACGACCTTGTAATTGCTGTTGTTCCCAGATCTACGTTGACCAGATGTTTAGCATCTGTTAGGTTCGAAGCTATGGTATATAGTGAACCCCTAAACAAAAACAAAATACTATATATCTTTAATGTAAAAATACCAGCAATACATTTTTATATATAAAAAAAATCAACAATACATTTTTAAAGCAAAATGATCTGCAATACATTCTATCTGTACATTAAACGCATACAATTGCGTTCAAAATATATTTAGTTAAACCCATAAAATTGTGTTCGAATTATTTAGATTTCAGCATTAAATAACCCATAGAGTTGTTGATATGCCGCTAAACAAAATCAAAGAACCAACATGAAAGAGCTCTTTCATGATATTAATCTATATAATATCCTACAATTTCTTGAAGAAATAAGTGTATTCCAAATATAACTTCAACAAAACTACAACATAAAACACATATCATTATCTCTCGTAATCATATCCACACCAACTTTTATATACACAAAAGCTAAGTATCATCTACCATATATTCAATTGTGAAAGCAGAATAACATATATTTTTATTACTTCAAAACTCACAAGAAAATTAAATTTCAGCATTAAATGACCCATAAGGAATTGATATGTCGTTAAACAAATCAACCAATCAATCTTCCAACAAGACACCGGCCCGAAACATACTTCGAAAATCCTGTCAGAATGGTTTATGAAAAACAATAAATGAATGGTTTAAGAAGACTAAGATTAGCGTAGTGGAGTGGCCTTCTCAATCACCGAAGCGAAAATGTGGAATAAGAATTGAAAATTACTGTTCAGAAACGAAAGGTATCGAATCTAAATTTGGAACGAGATACGAAAGTTACGGAAAACGCCTGTTATTATTGATCGTCACCAAAGCAGCCTCAGTTAAATAGTTGAGGAGATTGAGTACTTACGCAAAAGTCATTTTAATAAAATATAGATAATTATCGAAATAAAGTAATCCTAACGGTAGCTGTGAACATTTCACGGCTTCCCTAATTGGATTTTTTGATGCATCCTAATTCTTAAGTTAATGATTGAATAAAATCATGTCGAGTTCCATGACTATAAAATAACCGTGGAAATTCACCAGTTGCAAGGACACATGGCCCAGTGGATAAAAGTGTTGGTTGAATCCAGTGACTTGACCCAAAGTGTTGTGAATTCTATACCTGGCTACAAGCAGAGGTGAACAAAAAACTTAGAGAGTTGAGTTAAAGGGAGATAACCGATACTGCGACATCCGGTAGAGACATGACACGTGGAACTAGAACAATCTTCCCCGATGGACGGAATAAAGGGTTCACTTCGAAATTCCAATCACTTGAAGAACGGCCGAAACGTCGTGAATATGGCAACGTAAATGAGGACAACAGTCAATCAGTCAGTCAGTCATGTGCCATCATTAGGCGATCATGTATCTTTCGATACACGACTAACGAGGCAGATTTTTTTTTCCTGCAGCAGGTTGAGTACTTACGCAAAAGTCATTTTAATAAAATATAGATAATTATCGAAATAAAGTAATCCTAACGGTAGCTGTGAACATTTCACGGCTTCCCTAATTGGATTTTTTGATGCATCCTAATTCTTAAGTTAATGATTGAATAAAATCATGTCGAGTTCCATGACTATAAAATAAGAAAATAAGCAGACCAGTTGCTATCCACAGCTATAGAACACGGTCGGTCCTGCTATTTACCCATAGCTGGCAGGCGAAGAAGAGGATTCGTACCTTTCCCAAGAGTATTAGCACCTAAGTGAATGTAATGGATTCGACTGGAATTCGAACTCGGCTCTCCGATTCCTCAACCCGATCTGCTATCCATTACTCCACCCTAATAGTAAATAGTTTAAATAATTACAATACCCCCATCTCAGCAAGATAGACAGATATTGCATCGTTAAATATTTGAGCTTATTAACTTTAACAAATTATTGCAATTCATATTTGATGTAATATAGGATGTAATTTATTTGATAATTTATGTAAATTATTTATAAATTTATAAATTACTTGATAATTTGACGTACTTTCTTTGATGTAATATTTGATTTTATTAACTTTAACAAATTATTGCAATTCATAAGGATGAATGCATGTTGTTATTTAAAAAAGTAAAAGGTTACACATGAAAGGTTACAAAATTCACAATGTCTTATATTTCGTTGAAGTGAGGTAAGCATATTTCATTGAAGTGAGGTAAGCATATTTCATTGAAGTGAGGTAAACAGATTTCATTGAAGTGAGGTAAACAGATTAGAACGTTCACGCCTCCTCATCTCTTTCTTTCTTTTATTTTCTTGTTACTGTGTATTCTTTCTTTACCTCACTAAAATTAAACAGCATTTAATCATTTGCTTCTGTTTTTTCCTCGTAATAAAAACGGAATGGTCCATTATTTATCTAATATAATGTCAGGGAAGAAGCAAAATCCATAATGTGATATTGATTCTGATTTATTTATAATCAACTAGCCTGTTTTGCTAAATAAATATCATCAAATCAAATTCGGAATAATTAATCGACAAAAATAAGGAAAATAATCCCACGGTCGAAATGTTTTTGTTTTTTTTACTAACTGTACACTCAATACAAGGCCCAAGCGCTACTCAAGGTAGAGAGTTACTGAATGATGTTGCTGTGTAAGACATAAGAAGCGCAGACCATGAGGACATGTAGGAAAGACAACAGTTGACCGTGGATTTGAAGCGTGTAAGATTGTAACGATCGTGCAATCATCTTCCTGGCGTCTGCTCTACAGAGACACGGTTCTCGGCAATATTCTTTTCTATTAAGCTGTCGATGTAAAATCTAGATCCCCAAATAATTATGGCGATATTTATTTTATAACCGCCATTAAGCCGATGTCAGTAATTCTCTCAACGAATACTTTTGATTGTAAAGAAACTTGGGGAAACTTATAAAGAAATAAGTACCGCTCATTTTTTTTTAAAAAAGTCGTAAATGGTAAGCTCTTTGCAGATCTCGTCCATATAAGTATCATTCGGCTGTACAATAGAACACAAGTATTTATGAAGCCCTGATTATTTAACGATGTTATAGAAGACGTGTTGTTGATACGCAACGGACATGAACGCCATTGTTGTGCCTATTCAAAGAGATCTTTGTTTTGCTTTTAGATCAGATAGTAACCTGGTTAGTGTCTCCCACAACACGTGTGTCTATATACAAATGCGTTTACATTCGTAGGAGTAATTGTCCATTTTTGATCTTATTACTCCCATTGTGTGTACACGCAGTTTTATCCCTAGATGATTATCCATGCAGGTATTGGGTAGGGGCGGTGAAAGGTTTTCGGCTCGATTCACTTCCCAAATTCAGTATTCAAATATTTGTCATTAAAATACAGATATGGGCAAGTGGAGCAGCTCGAGAATTTTTCAGAACATTCCCGGAATTATAAAAAGTCTTGTCGAGTTTAACAGGAAAATTTAATTGAAAACAAACTAAACATTACTAAACTTTTATGTAATATCTGTCTTTCATTATGCCATTAAAAGCAATTCCTCCACCCCACCTACACACACACATATATATATATATATATATATATATATATATATATATATATATATATATATATATATATATATATATATATATATATATTATAGTAAAAAGAAGAAAGAACAGTAAGATATATAACCCGGTGTTCTTATTGATATTTTTATTTTTACAAAACAGTGCTCAATGTAAATTTACAGAGCATAAATATTATAAATTAACTGATTTAAAAATATGGTTCCTTCGCTACACAGGAATTACCAAGTTTCAAAAACCGAAGCTAAAAACTTCAAATTTAATTATATAATTAAATTAAAAGCTTTAGTCCTGTTTCATCTTCAAGCGAATTTTGGAATAACCCTAGCCTCAGTTTTTGAAACATGGTAATTCCTGTGTAGCGAAGGAACCATATTTTTAAATCAGTTAATTTATTATATATATATATATATATATATATATATATATATATATATATATATATATATATATATATATATATATAAAAGGTATATTTAGGAAGCAAGAATTCATCCAATCTTTCGTATAAGGTGTTGCGTATTAGGATGAATATTGTGAATAAACTGTGCTGTTGTTTGTACTTCCGACCGTCTCAGCCCTTTTCAAGAATCAATGCGGTGTCGACATCATGGTATTCTTTGGACAGCTGGAAGTTTGAAATAGTCTTCGGTGATATCGTGTGTAACGGTCACTTGGAGGCTGCACGAAAAAGGATGCGTTATATATATATATATATATATATATATATATATATATATATATATATATATATATATATATATATATATATACATATATATATATATATATATATACATGTATATATATATATATATATATATACATGTATATATATATATATATATACATGTATATATATATATATATATATATATATATATATATATATATATATATATATATATATATATATATATATACGTTTTACCAGTTTGTGACTGGAGGGATAATTCCGAGAAGTATATAAATCCAGAGAGAGCTTAATGTAGACTACAGAGCATTGTAATGATAAGAAGACGGAGACTTCAATTATCTATTATCCATTTCGTTTATAATTTTTATTTCATGAACACCGAGATGTTCATCTGATCAGAACGAAAACCTGGTCCGTGAATGCGCGAACCAGGTTTTCGGATAATTAAAGTTCCCGTCATCTTATTATCACTATATATATCTATCTATCTATCTATCTATCTATATATATATATATATATATATATATATATATATATATATATATATATAGTGAGGAGAGAGAGACACACGCATAGATAGATAGATAGATAGATAGATAGATAGATAGATAGATAGATAGATAGATAGATAGATAGGAACAGACTGCGATAGATAGATAGATAGATAGATAGATAGATAGATAGATAGATAGATAGATAGATAGATATGGTGGATGCGCGGTGGAGTAATGGATTGCGGCTCGAACAGAAATCAAACAGCCGAGTTCCAATTCATCATGTTGTATTCATTAGATTCACTTACGTGCAAATACCCCTGCCCAAGGTATGAATCCGCCTCCTATGCCCATTAGATATGTGTAAATAGCAAGATATGTTATGCGCTGTTTTCCTCTGTCCCTCTTAACCTCGATTTGTCCTGTGAGCATCAGATTTTCCAAGCCCTCTTTCCTCATTACGTGCTCCAGATACAGCTCTATAGTATTGATTATGATGTGATGTGTACAACGATACAGATCATTTTGTAGAATGATAGTTTTTAGATGTAAAGAAAAATGCTTTACAGTAAAGGTTTTTGAAAAAAAAAAGAAAATACTTTTGATACGCCCTAATACTGAATGGCCGATGCAGCCATTCAAGCGATATTAAACCTTCTAACATGTTTAATATTCTTGATTTAATGAAGCCTGCAGTAGTTTATACTACTTCTGTTCTTGCTTTCCTCTTTTTTTTTTTTTTTGTAATAATAGAGAATATGTCATTTGCATGTTCAGGGCTTCTTCCCGCGTACAAAGTGTTTTTCTTTCTTTCTTTCTTTTCCTCTCGGATTCTATAACTGTAAAAATGCAATTCTTTGGCAATAACTAGATTCTTTGACAATATGAACATCAATGCATATGTTAAATACATAAATCCTGTAAGACATGAACAACGAGTTTGACAGCTGTTTCGAATGGCGACTATGAGGTGTGAGAAATATTTGTATCAAGTTTTTGATGCGACGAAAGTTTATTTTAAATTTCAAATGAATGAAAATTAAAGACAAGAAATTGAGAACAAAGAATAAAAAAATAAAAAATGAAAAATAAACTTTATTTAAAATGACCGAAATCGACTCAAAAGAAATAATTTCTGATGACAAAGAAATTCTCTCTTTTTATTGTTCCGGTGTCAAGCAATACTGGCAAGCATTTTCAATTCGAATCTTCATATTAGTTTATATAATTTTTTTACAGTAACGTTCACCCTGCATAAGGCCCGGAAGACACTCGAGGTAGAGGTTTTCGTTAAAGGGTAGTTTATATGTATAGGAGGGGAATATAACAGTTAACTCGAACAGGTTAAGATTATAGTGATCGGGGAAACAACCTCTTGGAAGTCTGTTCTGCAGAGCAGTGGTTCGCGGGAAGAAGCCGTTTGAGTAGAACTTACTTCTCGCCGATGAAACACGGAGGGAATGGTTTGCTACAAGTGACATGTCGGGTCCTAGCCGTGAAGGTCAGACCTGGCAGAACCAAGGAATGTATTTCGTCCCAGCACTTTCCATGGTAGTAGCGATAGAGCAGTGAGAGACAGTCTACATCCTGCCCGTGTGAGAGAGAGAGAGAGGAAGGAAAATAATTCTCCTCCGGCAAGGACTTGGAGACGCTTTTGAGGACTGAGCAATTATGGCAACAGTGCTACATTCTTGGCCTGATCTGGCTCTTATAAGTAAATTTGGAAAACTGGAATTTTAAAATACTCTTGGGTGATGTCGTGAGTAACAGTCACTTAGAAGCTGCATCAAAAAGGATGCGTTATATACAGGGTGTCCATAAAGCTCGTGTGCACTTAAAAAAAATTATAACTTTATTTGTATTTGCGATAGAAATAATCTGTAAAAAAATGTTATAAAGTTTAATGTACCTAGTTTTAAGTATAGCTAAAATAACTAATGTGATTTCAGGCATTACTGTAAATCAGTTGGCAAATGTTTGCCGTGAACTGCAAAATCGTATTACCCTTTGTATTGCTAATGATGGAGGACATGTGGAAACTTAAATAAAATTTCAATAAAACCTTAAAAAAATATAGATTTACTTCTTCCTAATCCTTTTTACAAATTATTTCCATCGCAAATACAAATAAAGTTATAAATTTTTTAAAGTGCACACGAATGGACATGTATTCGTTGTTAATTTTTGAACAAATGGACACTGAGGTAAACACCGAGCTTGAACGCAATCTTCAGGCCACGTGTACTGCGTGGAGTTTTCGACTATTTATACATGTTGGCCTGTGCGTAGTAAGGTCAATTATTTCCTTGTTTATTGTATTATCCTAATGGTTATTGCATAGCCGGCAACTGTTATATTTCAAATTATTCCTAAGGCTATTGAACAGAAATAACTGTAGATCGGAATGTGATTATTTGTAGCAATAGTATCGGGTTGTTTGTTAACTTTTAACTGATTATTTGTTATTGATTACTCATTTATTGATTATTATTTATGGATATGATTATATATGTGAATTTCAGCTTTTAATATTAATGCATATCAAAGGTTTTATTGAGAAAATAAAGTGTTGTATAAATTTTTATTGATGAATAAATTCAAAAGATATCGAACCTATAAACATATATCTGATTATGGAATGGACGAAGTCCGACAATTATTTTAAGACATTTTTATGTTTATACATTCTTTTTATAGATACAAATATTTAAGTAAAACATAAAAATGTCTTAAAATAATTGTCGGACTTTGTTCATTTCATAATGTGTGACGTCATTTGTTTACATTTGGATACGCTTTGAGCAGACATGAATGTATGTGAGAGAATCATGGAAGATTGTAGTTTAAAGACAGTAAAATCGTCCTTGCTAACCGAACGCTCCTCTGTGGCCAAATCGGTTACAGTCACGTCAAGCTATATGACGGATTCCGTATAGGATACAGGTTCGATTCCTGTCGGATGACGAATATTTTCTATGAAAATTTCTCGAGCATTCAGGCCAGTAAATGTTGTTTAATACTGTTTATTATAAACAGAGCATTTACTTAATATTTGTATCTATAAAAAAGAATGTATAAGCATAAAAATGTCTTAAAATATATCTGATTAACACAATATCCCTGAATTAATTATTTTATTATTTATTTACACTATTTATATTCGAACTATTGTCCTCATCCTTGTTGTTGTTATCAAAACGTTCTGTTGTGCTCTCCGCCCTTCCTCATGTCTATATCGATCTGTTCTCGTTCCACTGCTCATGTCTAGCGATACCCTGTCTAGTTCTTATTAAAGATATTTCATATTTTGATATAGGCTCTTTGACATTCTATAACCTTCATCAGTCTTTTATTCATCGATTTTTCTACTGTTTCAATTTTAACCTTACTCTCAGCAATTTTTATTGCTTCTCAAATATCTTTGCTTGAATATTTTTACCATTCTTACACACAACTCTTTTAATTATGGATCGTACGTTTTCGGTTGGAGGCACGGTGGAGTAATGGAAAGCGACTCGGACTGAGGAATCGGAGAGCCGAGTTCGAATTCCAGTCGAATCCATTACATTCACTTACGTGGGAAAGGTATGAATACTCTTCTCCTCCCCCAGCTATGGGTAAATAGCAGGACAGACCGGAATGGCAACTGGTCTACTGCAGAAAGAATTGGCAACCAACTGTGGGAAAAAATCTGCCTCGTCAGTCATGTATCGAAAGATACTTGATCGCCTAAGCGTGTATCACGCATGGTACAAAACTGAGTGAAGTTTTCGGTTGAATGTCTTTTTGAAAAGGTTTGGACTAATTCTACTAAGGTGATGTCTTTGAAACCTTTTTATCTTAGTTGGAGATATTGAACGCGAATCAGCTTTGAAGAAAGGGAAGAATTATCCCCCCTTTAAAGCTCCTATACCGCTAAAAACCAATCAATCAAACAAACAATAAAACGTATTGCCCAAGAAATCACAATAATTCCTTGCAATTATCTTGAAGCTATCAACTATGAAAGGATTTATAATTTTACCGCATACAATATTTGCTGTGAATATTACTCGACTTTCCAGTGTGATATGCTAACCTCTAGGAGAGTGGTTCATTGTGCCTTCTCGGACTATGGTTGACATGAAGTGAAAAGGTTATTCTGAATCAATTGCTAGGTCTGCTGCTAGGAAAGTTGGTTCACTGTTTCACGCTAAACATTTTTTCTCTTTAGAGTCTTTCTTACCTATTTAAAAGTCTACCTTACTTTGAATATTGCTGCCAATACCGCATACAATATTTGCTGTGAATATTACTCGACTTTCCAGTGTGATATGCTAACCTCTAGGAGAGTGGTTCATTGTGCCTTCTCGGACTATGGTTGACATGAAGTGAAAAGGTTATTCTGAATCAATTGCTAGGTCTGCTGCTAGGAAAGTTGGTTCACTGTTTCACGCTAAACATTTTTTCTCTTTAGAGTCTTTCTTACCTATTTAAAAGTCTACCTTACTTTGAATATTGCTGCCACACCTGGTCTGGTGCTCCTGCTATATATTTAGAGATTCTTCATAAAATCCAAAAAAGAATCTGCTATATTATTGGTCCTGACCTAGCATCTCGGATACAATCACTTTCCTAACACCGTAATGTAGCTTTTCTAAGCCTTTTCTATAAATACATTCATGGTCATTTTTTAATCATTTTTCTTCTATGGTACCTAGACTTGAAGAATTTAAACGCAGTAGTATATTGGCGGCAAGGTCTCATCCTTTTAAACTTGAAATTTTTATTTTTTAAGCTTATCACCCCAAGCAAGGCTGGAAGCCACTAGCACGCAAGGGGTTACAGAAGGTTTGGAGGAAGAGCAGATAGGAGTGGTAAAGGAGAGGATGTGGAGAAAGATAGTGGATCGATCAAGGCAAGGGGGTTACAGAAGATTTGGAGCGAGAGCAGATAGGAATGAAATGGGGGAAAGGATGTGGAGAAGGGAAGTGGATAGATCAAGGCAGCTGGAGATGTCGATTGACGTTACACTTAAATAGTTGGAGATTGTATTTGTCAGGGAAACAGGAATAAGGAAGGGAGTTCCACAGGCGAGATGTGCGAGACATGAAGCTATTGGAGTAGAAGAGACGTCTACATCTAACAGTTTCAACGGTGAAGGGGCGGGAAGGGGATGCCAGCCTCGTAGGACGTTTAAATTCATGAGGCCTAGGATGGCAAGATGTAACCGTAAGTTCTATGCTAATAGTTTCTTCTAACACATTTATAGCTAGAAAAAGTCTTCTTGCTTCCCAGTCAATTTTTATCTTCAAAATGCAATGACAATAGTTATCTTGTTTTCTTAATTCTTGTTCTTAATAGTGTTATTTTTATCATATTCTCTAAGACTCAGCAACCACTTACGTCTTAGTGGCGATATTGTCTTGCTTAGGGGGAAACGATTTTTTAAAAGTCATATTGCTTGACTAAAGATGGCAGTTTGGATGTTTTCGTGTCTTTTTCTAATCATTTTAATCGTCTGTATCTTTTCTATCTATTTACATTCGCAACATCCGTCGCCTTCAATATTTTTTGCTCATTTGTTTCTTGGCTATAAATTTTCTCAATTTTTTTTTCTTTTTGTGTGTGTGTCATTGTAAAAAGTTAGTTTTTGTTCTCTTTGTTCTTATCTTGCCATTGTTTTCACTTACTTTTTTTCGTTGTTGTTCTATATGTCCTGTTAAACTTTTTCACAATTTCCAACGTTTGTGATAAGCCACGTTCGGGCTGACGAAAGATGAACGGCGCGGACAAGATTTTTTCTGACAACTCCATTGCTGCCGCGAAAAATGTAAGATAATGTTTTGTAGGTGAAGATTTGATCTATGAAATGCGGTTATTACAGTCACACACACACACAAATATATATATATATATATATATATATATATATATATATATATATATATATATATATATATATATATATGTATAAGTCTGTTTCATGCTAAACGAAATCGCCAGACATGGCCTCCCGATTGCGTTTAGCATGGAACAGACTGTTGCGTTTGGGCGTTGACCCCACTGTCCACTTTTATATTTACATAAGCTCTATCCTTGATATTGACCATTTTAACTAATTAATATACCATGCCTTAAAACTACATATATATATATATATATATATATATATATATATATATATATATATATATATATATATATATATATATATAAACGACAAAAGGAAAACTTTTCTTTAGCAATGCGTTTTGTCCCTTGAAGTCGCATCACATTTATTTTGCAAAAGTTCCTCAATGGACGAAACGCATTGGTAAAAAGTTTTCCTTTTGTCTTTTATATATTCCCTTTAGTAACTTTTGCAAAATAAATATGATGCGTCTTAAAGGGACAAAACGCGTTGGTAAAGAACATTTGTCTTTTATTTATATTGTCTTTACAATACATATATTTTATTCATATCTGAAGTTTTACACACACATGCACACGCCCATACACACATAGATATATATATATATATATATATATATATATAGAGAGAGAGAGAGAGAGAGATAGATAGATAGATAGATAGATAGATAGATAGATAGATAGATAGTGGATGTGTGGTAGTATAATAGATAGCGATTCGAACAGAAATCGGAGAGCCGATTTCGAATTCCAGTTGTGTTCATTACATTTACTTACCTACAAATACACTTGAACAAGGCATGAATCCACCTCCCATCCTTACGAGCTATGGGCAAATAGAAAGACAGACTTGGCTCTATAACCTTGGTAACCAGTGCAAGAGAAAAATTCTGGATTCAAACCAACCTGAAGAATTTTGGGCTCCGTCAGGTTATCTTGCCTAAGACACACCACTGCTACTACGGCTGCAGTAAATGTGGTGTCCCTACGGCCCTAATGCTTTATGGAACCCGTGATCGTGATATATTTGAATGTGCGCCTGGCGTTTGAGTTATCGCCGTGCCTAGTGCGAAATCCAGCCGGAATCATAAGAATCTATCTCCTCTCCTCACACGTATGGGCTAAATATCAGAAGTGACTGGTCCTCCTCGCCTTAGTTGACAATCAGTCTAGAAGGACAACTCTAAATCCCAAACCAGTTGGGCGGGGTGGAGTAGGAACTCCGTAAAAATCCACTTCCCACAGAAAAGCCTAGCGTAGTGAGGGCAGTGTACGGGACTTACACACTCATACAGATCAGTTTTCATATATATATATATAATATATATATATATATATATATATATATATATATATATATATATATATATATATATATATATAGACAATATTAGTGGTGAATATACGCATACATATGCAATTATATATGCACATACATCTATGTATAAAAATAATTCCAAGGGGATATGATCCAGGTAGAACTCGATGTCCAGGACAGAGTAAGGATATAATAAAAAGACTTAAACACTAATATTCCATGGTCATAATTTATTCCATTGAAATCGTAAGAACGATCCAATTCATCAGACCTACAGATTCAAAATGAAAACAGAAAAACGACTCCGGGAAAAATTGGTGAGAGTATGTGTGATAGTGTGGGGGGATATATATATATATATATATATATATATATATATATATATATATATATATATATATATATATATATATATTACAGATAATAAATCCGTTGGTATATAATCCCAGTGGATCCTAGTAATATAAAATATTAAAACTGATCCACAAAAAGAGGTCAATGTATTTATTATAACAGCCTATAAATTGCATAATAGAGAAATCCAAAATTACCTCAGGAGTACAGACTATTTCAACTAACGTCAATGCACTAGCATTTTCGACTCATTTGGGTCGAAAAATGCTATCGTAACGTAAGACGTCTGGATAAGCATGTAGTTGTGTAACCGATGTAATTATTTATGAGTCCGGTTTGATCAGGAACACAGTTCCTTAAGGGACATTTGAACTCATAGATAATGTTCGTTTTTTCTAATTTTGACTTAGCTGGAATGTTTTTATTTTTGAGGATAAAGTTAGCTGTCTTAAATTTTTTATAATAGATAATTTGATTTTTTTATTCGGGTCAATTGAGGTAGTATATTTCTTTATAATATGTCTTAGTGAAGATTCGTCTTGTTTGTAATTAATGTGCATTTGGTTTTTGTAATAAATGTGTATGTGATTTTTGACCGTGTGTTCACTATCGTTATTACTTACGTTGGGGAGAAATAGTCTAATTTGGTGGTCTATAAGGTGGTTAGGAAAGCCGTTGTTGATTAATGTTTGTTTAACATTATTAAGTTCTTTGAGGAAGAGTAGTCGAGAGGATGAATTCTGGTGTGCTCTTTTTAGAAAGTTTTTTATTACTGCTATTTGTTACCTAAGTAGACATTCGCTTTTAAAGTTAAGGTGGCACGAGTTTTTGCTGGTGGGTTTTTTGTATAATGATGTAATGAAAGTGTTATTGCTGTATTCAACGAGGACATCTCAGAATGGAAGTTTGTTTTTTTGACTAAGTTCATAGGTAAAGTTTTTTATTACTACTATTTTGTACCTAAGTAGACATTCGCTATTAAAGTTAAGGTGGCACGGAGTTTTTCTCAAATGTCGTCTTAAATGTATCTATTTCTTTAATGTTATTTGCTAAAATAAAAATATCATCTACGTAGCAAACATATATTTTCGGTTTACGGACCTGTGTAAATATCTAATTTCTATGTAATAGTTGGAAAAGCATGGACCGAGTGGATTTCCCGTACTAACACCATTAGTTTGGATGTAAATGTTGCCATCATAGTCACAGAATGGAACTTTGGTTGTGCATGCGTGTAGTAGTTTTTTTGGTATGGATGGTTCGATGGTTGGCGGAGGGATAGAATTATTAGTATATACAGAATTGAGGATAATGTTAATAGTTTGGTCGATGGGGACGTTTGTAAATAAGTTTTCGACGTCAAGTGACGCTATTATACCTTGTCGGGTTTTTTGGGGTTTTTTGTAGTTTTTAAAATTTGCAGGAATTCGTGGGTGGATGTGATGTTGTGATTGGTAGGTAGGTATGGAGTGATGATGTCGTTCAAGAATTTTGATTGCTCGTAGATAGGTGTCGGGAT
>OZ038497.1:35176864-35184364 GCA_964036315.1 Acanthosepion esculentum | reverse complement strand
TATCTATAATTTAGTTTTATGGTCAAGGTTAGTTTTATGGCTAGGGTTAGCGTTGCCTCTGTTGAAAAAAAAAACTAAACCATTTTTGTTCAAAATTATAAGATTAAAAAGAATATACACGATTAGCAACTAATCAAAATTCAGCGAATATTTTTTGTTGTTCTTGATCTTCCCTTATCTGATTTATATCTGAAAAAATGTTATTTCGTCTGAAGAACTATTTGAATGTTAATGACCCTTCTCAAAACTATACAAAATACCAACATATTCGTAGTTTGCGGTGATATTTATATCTTATCTAGGAATGTGACCCAGTTATTGTCATTTAGCATCCTGTTTTTTGTTGTTTATTTTGTTTTGTTTTTTTCTACAGATTATTTGCATTTCTCTTTTAATTTCTATGTTGAAATACATTTGTAATAGTCAAAATCTTATATCGGCCACAAAGCTTTCCAATCGCCCAACATTTTCAGTTCAGTTACTCATTGCTCGCCCAACAGTTGAAATCGCCCACCGGTGGGCGATATCACCCAGGATCGGAAACACTGATATAGAATGACCCATATATATATATATATATATATACGAAAACACTAAAAAGCAGTTTACCTTGCTACTAGGATTTCAACCGCAAGGTTTCCTCAGACAAGTATAAATACTAACAATCTAGTATATTCCACCGACTTATATGACCACAGGAAAAGAGAACGAAGGGTGCAAGAGTGAGAGGAAAGGAGGGGAGGAGGAAAAAGGGAGGGGATGAGCGAAAAATTATTCAATACACTCATCCCTGTCCGTACATACCCAAAAGATATTTACTTAAATGGCTGCACAAAATCTCAGTTCTCCCATTCAGTAACACATCTCTGTTAGGATATGTAGCAACAGCCAACTATATGACCCATATACATATACATATATATATATATATATATATATATATATATATATATATATGGGTCATACCTTCTCAAATCAACCAACGGCCACTTGTGACCTCAGAAAAATCTGGG
This sequence comes from Acanthosepion esculentum, assembly GCA_964036315.1. Classification (NCBI taxonomy): domain Eukaryota; kingdom Metazoa; phylum Mollusca; class Cephalopoda; order Sepiida; family Sepiidae; genus Acanthosepion; species Acanthosepion esculentum. The sequence goes on along the minus strand of OZ038497.1, from coordinate 35,183,351 downwards.
AAAATTCACAGGCGTTCCTTGTTTAAATTAATTGCTAAATCTATTAGCTCTCTATCTTTAATTGTTTTAAAATAGGAGCATATTGAAACTTCACTGCATTTTTTGACGTTTTATTAAATAAGGTTTTCAAAGAATTTCTGACATTCATATCTCCAAGGATTTTGCATGTTTTGATTTGAAACTTGATGACAATAGTTAATATTTAGTTTAGATTACAAAAATATAACAGCTAAGGTGTGTTTTTTTTATTTTTGTAATTACCTGAAAATGGTCGAAATTGCCACATGCAAAAAGAATGCTGTTTCCTTTGAGAGTTTCTCTTTTACAAATTATGTCACATACAAAATTCAGATTAGTTTTCATGTCATTTATAATCCAATAAATTATTTCTATGCAGTAAATATATTTATCACTGTTATAAAGATGTCGATATTACTGTTTGAAAATTGCTTCATTTCTTAACATCCTTACATTTGCCTATATTCATGACATTAGTTTATCAGTTAAGTCGTTAAAGAAATTTTTTATATATATACCACATATTCTTACTTGTCTGAAGATAATGCGACAAGTTTTGTATTGTAGACATACTTTTATTTTTCTGGAACATTTCACGGCAAAATAATTATTTTGTTGATCTTGGCACTTAAGAAAATATAAATCTGAAAGGTTGGTACTCCTATAATTTCTTATGCAAATAAACTATTACCTTTGTTCTTGTTGTTACCTAGAAAGGGTTACTGAATGATGAATCACCAAAACGGTGGTTGGAAATGAAATGGTAATCTTTATAACATCAACAAAATACAATACTCGCCAGCGGCGTGAAGTAGGTAAACCACTGCTAGTGGTGGACTACTTAGACAGTATATTACCACCACTTACAATAGTGTCCAACATATTTATGAAGATTGGGACATACCGTTTTTGTTCATAAGTACGGTATATAACAATATATTTATTTAAACTACATTATCTATTTAGATCAAAGCCACAAAAGTAGAGCGTCTACTGTTAGTTGAAATCATTATAGAAGTGGAGAGCCTTTGTGACTAGCATGATAAATATCGCTCTACAGCAGGCACCTACAATATGCACACACATACACACACACACACACATAGATAGATAGATAGATAGATAGATAGATAGATAGATAGATAGATAGATAGATAGATAGATAGATAGATAGCAAAGTCATGATTATTGGATATTCATGAATTAGGACGATATGAAGACCCATAGATACAAATGAAATCCCAGGCAGAAAGAGATGGATCTGTGCACGCCTATATGACCCATAAGGAGTTGATATGCCGTTAAACAAACAAATTAAACCAAGTTGTCTTTATAGGTTTGACGATGTTGTAACCTAGAAAACGTTACTGAATGAGGGATAACCAAAACGGAGGTTGGAAATGAAATGATAATCTTTATAACATCAACAAAATACAATACTCGCCAGCGGCGTGAAATAGGTAAACCACAGCCAGTGGTGGACTACTTAGACAGCATATTACCTCCACTAACAATAGTGTCCAAAATATTTATGAGGATTGGAACATACCCTTTAGTATTTATATGTATGGTATATAATAGTTCTCTAAATAGATTAGATGCTATGGGCCATTAAAAAAAATTTCCAGATTGTCTACAACATTTTAAACTGATTTTTAAGGTGACGTCGATTCTAAAAGTAGAAAAGTGGAAGACTTCTAGAAAGATGTTGAGCTTTGCCGTTTCAATAGACTCCCTGATAGTTATAGGTGCAGAATATTGCGTGCGAATAGACGTCCGCATCACAAATTTGATAGCCACATAATTCGTTGGAAGTTTTCATATTGCTAAAACACAACACACATAGTCTGAAGACTGCGTTTAAGCACGAAACAGACCGTCGCCGTTGGGGTTTAACCTGAATATCTAATTTTATGCAAACGACACTGTTTCAAATTCAAAACTAAGTGAATTGAATGTTTAAGCAAATCATATTTGCCTGAATTTGATCTGAATTTAATTTGCAAATGTTGAATCTTGCGCCCCCGTCCTTGACACGCAAAAGAGGTAAAGACTGCCATAGCGCCAGAAAAGCGCGTGATTTTTGTTGAAATTACTAAAGAGGGCAAAGGTCACGCCCAAGTTAACATACAATGTGAAGAACGCAGCGAAAAGGTAAATAAAAGAAAAGAAAAGAAAAGAAGACGAAACAAAGCAATTCAGTCACAAGACGAGAATGAAGTCCGCAAGACGAAATAATGATATATTAAGTGTCTCTCTATGATGGCAATCACATCGATTTTCCTCTCCAACGAATCTATTGTATGAACTCTCTTTCTCTCTCTCTCTCTCACTCTCTCACACACACACACACACACACACACACACACGCATGCACGCGCAAACGGACGCATACACGCACACACACATAAATAGTGAGAGAGACATACACACACACACATAGATAGATAGATAGATAGATAGATAGATAGATAGATAGACAGATAGATAGATAGATACTGAATTAATCGAATGAACATGGTAAAAAGTCGCCTATTCCACCGTATAATAATTATTTTAATTATATTATATACATTACCTTATAATCTTTTTGTTATTATTGCAAAGTTTCGGCCGTTATACACTCCGGCCTTCTTTACGAGTTTGCTGATTCGGGTAACCGTCAGGGAATTTCGAACTGAACGCTTTATTAAATTTACACAGCTAGATTGTGATAACAAGAATAAAGATGAGGACAATGGTACGAATGCAATTAATGATAATTCGTCATCTCAGAAATTCAGACCTAAAAGGATCATTCTAAAATCTCAAAGGACTTGTTTATGAATACTTTTTATCTTAAAAATCTACATCTTTTTTGTGGCTTTATCCAATTTTATGTAACGAGACAAAAATTTGGCGACAAATGCAATTAAAATGTCTTTGTTTTTGCGATGTGAAAATATCTGAACATTGTGAATATGATGTCTCGATTTGCAGGTGAATTTGCAGGTTGTAAATTTGAATTTGCTTTTGCTTTCATACAATCACTGAATTACTTTACAATACATTTGTTTTTATTTTTTTTTATCTAATTGTATTTATTTAACTATTTATTAACTCTTTACTTGTAGAGCTCGAAGCCAATTATGGAAAAACGAAGACGAGCTCGGATGAACGCCAGTCTGGCTGAATTGAAGTCTCTACTCTTAGAAGTTATGAAAAAAGACGTGAGTTAACATCTTTTATTTGAAGCCAGGCGCTGTCGGGAAGTAATGTATGGAGGTCGATCGGGTTAATATAAAAGAAAAATGCATGGTACTGACTTCTGATCTAACTGTAATGACACTCGTCTCGATATAGGGAAGTTTGTTTTCATGCCTTTACCAAATGTTTTGTATAAAACAATACCAAATGAAAGGGATCAGGTTTCCTATAGTTTGTTAGTTGCGTTTGTTGATAGAAATCGACCTCGGGTTTTCAAAAGTTTATATAAATAAATATCCACAGAAATATAATCTTTTCAGTCATTGTTTGTTTTCGCGACCCAAAATATAATTACCCTTTTGTACCGAATCTGGAATAGTCGTGCCGGTGGGGAATTTTTTAACTTGTAAAATAAGCCTGCCGGTTTCAAATAAACGTTCCGCCGAGAATTTTTCAATTAGTTGACGGTTATAATTTGAATTTTTTTGTCGGAGGCTGGGGTAAGATAAGTCTTCTTGTTAACTTGTACCATTTAGTAGCCAATACACTTGTATGTATATAAAATCTGCGATACTTAATATGAAATTATTGGGATTAGTCAATTGGTCAAACCAACTTATAGTTTGCACTGTGAAGATTACTGTTCAAGAATGTATATACAACTTAGAAAAAAACCCTCCTAGATATGCAAATCGCTCAAAATATCACACACTCGGTATGTGCATCCATCACACTATGTGTATCCAATCCGTTCATCTTAATATGTGCATCCACTACGTCCATTTCAGTATGTCCATTCACTCCATTCATCTAAATATGTGCATCCACACCATTTATCTAAATATGTGCATTCACTTCATTCATCTCCAAATGTGCATCCATACCATTCATCTCAGTATGTGAATCCACTCCATTCATATGGATATGAATGGAGTGGATTCCGTTCATTTCAATTTGTGCATCCAATCCATTCATCACAATATGTGCATCCACTCCGTTCATCTCAATTTGTGCGTTCATTCCGTTCATCACAATATGTGCGTCCATTCCATTCATCTCAATTTGTGCGTCCATTCCGTTCATCACAATATGTGCATCCACTCCATTCATCTCAGTATGTGCATCCATTCCACTCATCTTAATATGTGCATCAACTCCGTTCATCTCCATATGTGCATCCACTCCGTTCATCTAAATAGGTGCATCCATTCCATTCATCTCAGTATGCGAATCCGTGTATCTAGCTACCTGTTGGTCATCACCAACTATGATATAAAGCCACATTGAAAATGACCAAAGATGATAAAAAAAAATCTTTCCTTTCTTTTATGTGCCGTGTACTTTCAGAATTTGGGCGATCATTGCTCTTTCTTTTGTAACTCGAAGCACTGTCTGTCCCTTTACTAGCCACCCCCAAGTCCTTGTTCTGCAATGCATTTGTCCAAGATCGCTAGCAAAGTTACCCGATGCTGTCCTCTGTTCCGTTTGCTTTCAAAATGTTCTATGAGTATCAAATTTGCCAATCCCTCTTTCCTCCCCCAATTTTCAACTGTCTCTTTTTGATTTCATTTACAAGTGTCCTTTTTGTTTCCATCTTCTTAAAGCTTCATTATTTCTCACATAAATGTTCCTATCAACAGACCGAGAAAATTTAATCAACCAATCGTATATATGCATAGAGAAATATCCTTTAATTTAGCCAAATTTTTAGCCAATCACCGCAAAGATCAGTGACATTGCATCTCTCTTTGTATTCGGTTATTCCCATTCATAGCACCCTCCATGTGTCCATCGATTTTCGAAGATTTCCGTTGAGAGACGTCTGCGTTTAAATCCAAGTGGATCAGCTACAAAAGGCGTGTACTTGTACCACTATCGTTAGAAACTTTTGGATCTGCATTGAACAATTATACGTTGAAAGATTTTTAGGGGGTGAACGCATACATCAGGGGAGATTACTTTACACAAAATACTTCCGTGTTGTTATTTCTTGAGTGACATCTATTCCAATTATTATTGTTGAAGTTTGATTAAAACTTACGAATTTAATATGATTAAAATATAAGATTTAGTAAAGATATATATGTATGTGTGTGTATGTGAGTGTGTGTGTGTGTGTGTGTGCACGCGTGTGTGTGTGTGCATCCATAACATAATATGCATCCAGTCCGTTCATCTCAGTACGCGCATCCACTTTTTCTCAATATGTGCATCCACTCCATTTTATTCAATATATGTATATATATATATATATATATATATATGTGTGTGTGTGTGTGTTTGTTTGTGCGCATCCATCACACGATGTGCATCTTCTGCGCATCTCATTATGTGCATCCACTCCGTTCATCTCAGTATGTGCATCCACTCCATTTTACTCAATACATGCACCCACTCCACTTTTCCCAATATATATATATATATATATATGTGTGTGTGTGTGTGTGTGTGTGTGTGTGTGTGTGTGTGTGTGTGTGTGTGTATGCGTCTATCATACAATGTGCATCCTTTGTTAATCTCGAAATGTTCATCCATTCCGTTCATCTACATATGTGCATCCACTTAATTTTTCTCAATATGTGCATCCTCTCCATTCATCTCAATGAGAAGAGAGAAAGAGAGAGAAGTCTCTGTGTGTGTATGTGTGTGAGCGTTTCTGTGTGCGTGTGTGTGTGTGTGTGTAAAAAAATGTATGAGCGACTCTATTTGTTATTTACTAAACCTAGCTACGTATGGTTCATGTCCACATTGAAGGTAGAAAGAGTCGATTATACAATTCTCCCAAGTGGGATGGCCTTCTGGGGTTGTGTAACAAGCAAGAATTATTACTTATATGTCCAGCAGTCATAAATTAGGTGCTTGAAAAAGTATCCTATGTTCTTTCTATTCTCTCTTGTTTTTATTTTTTTTTTAACTAAATAAGAAACAGTTTATTACTGTCTATTCAGTCTGTGGCGTTTTAAAAAGAGGTCGCTTAACACATTTGCTCAAACCTAATTTAAGTTGTACCACACGTAAGATCGGGTTTTGACCGAGGAAAATTAAGACAGTATAATATAAAAATAAGGCTTTCTTTTAATATGAAAATGCATTTAACATTATAACGGTATAACGGACTCATTTTTCATCGCAATGATACGTTTCAGAAATGGGTCAGTACTTGTTTCAAGCACACTTCAAAGTAACGCAGTTTCTGATTTTCTATCAGTGAAATCCGTTTGCCCATATTTTTTTCACCTTTCCTATCGAGGCTAAGTGACAAGAAAGAATCTCTGGAGAAACT
>OZ038497.1:35151864-35166864 GCA_964036315.1 Acanthosepion esculentum | reverse complement strand
GATATTTTTTATTATTTTTTTTTTTATTACGTTTGATGTTCGGTACTGTATAAGGCTTTTAGAAATAAATTAGGAATGTTACAAATGATGCAAATATATATATATATATATATATATATATATATATATATAGTCACTCCTCTGACTATATATATATATATAGTCACTCCTCACTACATATATATATATATATATATATATATATATATATATGTGTGTGTATATCATTAACAAATCGCAAAATATAAAATATTACCATAGCTTTCTGAAGTCTCCGATTTGTTAATTAATTATTACTTGCTCTGTTTACTACATTGAGCTCTCGCGATTTATATTCTCCCTAGAATTATCCATACAGATTACCAATTAACTTTATCATATATATATATATATATATATATATATATATATATATATATATATATATATATAAATGAATAAAAAGATAAGGGGGGAACTATTCTTAGCCGACGCCTTTCGGCCTCTGAGGGTAATTTATAGTTTTTCCTATTGACTTTTTATTCATTTTGATCTTTTAATTTACATATGTGTGTGTGTGTGTGTGTGTGTGTGTGTGTGTGTGTGTGTGTGTGTGTGTGTGTGTGTGTGTGTGTGTGTGTGTACGCATGTATGTCTATGCTTGATTTCTGTTCTTACCAAGATAGTTCAGGCTAAAAGTATTTTAGAAATCTACACACACAGCCACACACACGCGCGCGCACACATTCACATGAATGCAAAGAGGCACACACAGTTTCCCTTCTCTATGTACCTCCTTATTTCTCTCTACCGCTCTCTGTTTATCTATCTATCTATCTATCTATCTATCTATCTATCTCTCTATCAAACTTTCTTTGTTTCTTTCTCACATATTCCACAGCACAACCACACAAATCTGTTCTCTCATACGAAGCCAAAACTGAAAAGAGAACATAATTAGCTACAAGCAAAGTACCTTTTTGCTGTCAATCGCGGAAACTGTTCCTAAAGCAAAAGTCTTATAAAGTTTTGTTTTGTATCAAGGACAAAGCTTACATATTTTAAAGTCGATCAAATATAGTCTTTTACAACGAAAAAAAAAATATTATTTTTTCTTTTTGGTTGGGACCAATGTAACCTTCTCCATCCGTCCATATGTGAAATGCGACACGAAAATGACGTCTTGTCAGCAACAAGAAATGTGTAAAAAAATACGAAGAGAACTGAATTGTGTGATTTCCACGGATTTTTCACTGCAATCATCCAATTGAAGAAGCACAAATTGGAACGTTTTGTATATTTTTACTAAAAAGTTCGACTTATTACAAACCAGAAAAAAAAACTTTAAATGATACAAAAGAAAACATTCCTTAATGAATTTACGATTTTCTATATATGATCCAAGTCAAAAAAATTGCAATGCATTTTTATTATGCAATACTCTGTATTCTTTATTTGTATAAACATTATGCGAATAATTCCTGGAAATATCACATTTACGTCTCTTTAAAAATTATTATTTCTTTTATCAAGATTTGACCACAATGTGATTAATCACATACATAGAGAATGGTTACAAAAGAAACAGACGATATTAAAATTCATTAACTTCGAAACTAAGATACTGACAGTCACGAAATAGTTTTTTTTTAAGAAACCCTTGAATTGTATCACGCCATCTTACATGAATTTAGCTGCCTATCGGCTTTAGTCAAACACTCAGCAAGCTTTTCTATGATCCTCCACGAATTTTACCTTTGTCAAAACATCCTTTTGTTTCAAATGTTTTGAACCATACATAGATGAACTGTCTAATTGGCGGTGATTTCCAGAAATGTGTTCTGAAATACCGTAAGGAGAACAGAATTTTCTTTTCTTCATTCAGTCATATAAAAAGCATTGTCAACGACATCGGCAGACATCTAGTTTCACCGCTTCCTCTCATGTACCGTATCACTTCAGAACGTCGATGATCATGGCTCTCCACAACATCCTATCCTTTGTAGTGCTAAGTAATGTTTTTCTTCGTGCTCTCACTTCCAGTACCTGATTTGATATCCATTTACACAAGCAATATATTACTCGTCACTTCCCTCTAACCTTCCCACCTTCAATATATCCTGTCATTGTCAGTTTCTCCAAGTCCTCTTTCCCCTATGTCCTAGTAATTTCAATTAATTCTTTCTAATGCTAAGTATGTTCTTGTTTCCATTTTCCTTAAAACTTCATCGTTACTCACTTACTCCATCTATGGTGTCCTGAGCATCCTTCTGTAGAACTATATCTCTATTACCTCAGGACCCCTCTTGATTTTTTTTAATCAATTCACCCCAGGCAAAGCGATAACGTCACTAATACGCAGCTACTGGAAGTGAAAGAGAAGGAAAATACTTTAGAAGGAACTAGAAACCCAATCTTAAAAAGGAAAAAAGTGATAAACCTCTACTCTTGTTCAAGATACCGCGTTGGAGAGTGTGAACTGGAAGATAGATGAAGTTATCATTTGTGAGGAAATTGCCCAACATGCACTGCAATATAGATATTGATAACGAATTATAGATCATTATTCTTTTCTTTGTTTCTAAAGAAATTTTCCTACTTCTTAATATTTTGTTCAGCTTTTGGAAGGCATCTCGCGCAATTCAAATCCGCCTTTAGATTTCGGTGTCATATTTTTTCCGTCGCCTGTTAAATTACTTCCACGATAGCTACATTTCCAGATTTGCTTGATTTTGCTTACCAACATTTCTATCATGTTGCTATAATACATTTTCACGTTGAAACACGTACGACCACCGAAGTTAAGCAACGTCGAGCCTGGTCAGTACCTAGCTGGGTGAGCACTTGGGAGTTCCAGGTGCTGCATGTAAGCTTGGATGTGCAGCGTGGTGTAATGAATACTGACACAGAATTGGAAATCAGAGAGCTGAGTTCCAATTCCAGTCGGGTTCGTTATATTCATTCACGCACAAATATCCTTGGGAAAGGTATGAATCCACCTCCCTCAGATATGGATTAATTAGTAGAACTCGTGTCAGTAAAAATCATTATTATCTCAGAAAAATTCTTACAGTCAAAATATATTTATTGGCTTTCCTGCAAAAGGTTGATAAACCGTAAAAAATGCAAATAATTGCTCCGATAAGCTGCTTTCGCTGGTTCCCAGGCCTCATGAATTTAAGCGTCCTCCGAGGCTGGCATCCCGTTCCCACCGCTTCACCGTTGAAACTGTTAGATGTAGACGTCTCTTCTACTCCAATAGCTTCATGTCTCGCACATCCCGCCTGTGGAACTCCCTTCCTTATTCCTGTTTCCCTGACAAATATAATCTCCAACTATTTAAGTGTAACGTCAATCGACATCTCCAGTTGCCTTGATCTATCCACTTCCCTTCTCCACATCCTTTCCCCTTTCATTCCTATCCGCTCTCGCTCCAAATCTTCTGTAACCCTCTTGCCTTGATCGATCCACTATCTTTCTCCACATCCTCTCCTTTACCACTCCTATCTGCTCTTCCTCCAAACCTTCTGTAACCCCTTGCATGCTAGTGGCCTCCAGCCTTGCTTGGAGTGATAAGCTTAAAAAAAAAGATATGACGTGTGACCATTACAAAATCGACGCGGATATGTGTCATAAAGCTATTAACATAGAAGTTGATGAGTTTTATAAAATGGCACCCAACAACTGGGAAAATAACATCAATAGTGAAACCTGGGAAATAGCCACTGATCTAAAAATTGATAGTAGGATCCACAAATTCCACAAACAACAAGCATTCATCACAGATAAAGACCGCAAGACAAATTTTCTAAACAACCCTCAATACCGATTACTCAACCCAACTAAAAATAATATCGGTAAAATCAGCAAAAACATCCTTGAAAGTAGATGAAAATACACCAAAAATGATCTAGCAATTAACGAGTGACATAAGACACCAGGTCATAGAATGGTTTAATAATATAAAAAGGAAGAAAGAATGTACATGAATCCAATTCAACATTTGTGACTTTTACCCACCCATCACCGAGAATCTGCTAATGGCTGCTGCAAATCTAGCAAAAAAATACATTTCAAGAGATTTTCTAGAAAATTCTCCTTCGTGAATGTCAGTTTCTTAAATAAATATTTTTATTTTTTTGTAATTGGCCTGTATATGCACATGATGGGCGAATAAAGGATTTTTTTTATATCCTGTATAGGACAACGCCTCCTTATGCGTTTTAGATATATATTTTTAGATTGCTGACTCAAAGTATGAAGAATTTTTAATGAACAATGCCATGGGAGGTTTGACATTCGTGCCTGGAAATGGTTGGGTTGAAAACAAGTAAATAAATACAATCAATATTTCTTTAATTCTGGTGTTGACTTGTTATTTCATAAACTTTCTTCGTTTTTCATTTTGCTAAAAAGCTTTCATGCGACACTTTCTTATTCCTCTCACAAGTGGAAAAGCCTATATACGAAGCGCTTTGCCTACGACTGCTTGGTCTCGGCTTCCTCAGGTCGGGATGGAAGACAAAACTGTGTGTAAGAAAAATGCGTAGGCATTTCTGAAAAGAAGAGGGGCAATAAATCGTCGGATCTGATTAATCTATTATCCCTATTATCCTCATATATTCCAGCATATTTTCCTTATACACAGTTTTGTTTTTCATCCGAACCTGAAAAAGCCGAGACCATTAGACGTAGATGAAACGCGTCGTTTATAAGCTTTTCCACTTTGTCTCATCCACTTTTGTTTCGGAAACCATTATATTATACATCTGTTGCAGATTTGAATCAACCCACTACAAAGAAAAAGACGAAAGAGGTGTTTAAATATAAAAAGATATATTTATTTTTGTGCTTTTTACAACTAACTTTTTCTTAGCGTGTTAAAGTTCTTACAGTCCTTGTTTGTAGTTATTCGTTAAGATGAAAAGAAATGTGATTTCTTCGCGTGTATTTGTGAAAAAGAAAAGGCAAGAGAGAAAGTTAGGAGGAAAGTGTAAGTGTCACGTAGCTTTGTGAAGAAGATGGGGGAATGAGTAAGAGTCTCGTCTGTCTCTCTTTTCTGGTTTTTTTTTTCGTCTAGAAACTTAAATACCCTTCAAATGGAACACGAAGCATGTTTTTGTTGTTGTTGTTGTTGTTGTTGTTGTTGTTGACGGGAACGCGACCCGTTGGTTGAAAAATGTTAAATATTAATAAATTAATAAGAAATAATAAAGCAAAATGTTAAATATTGATAAATTAATGCTTTGAAAGTCAAACCGGAAGAATGCGCGATCATCCGACTCAGAAACCATTTTTGTCATTTGGCGTTTGACTGTCTTGGTGTTTATTTCCGTCTTCGCTCCACACATCCTACAAACACACGTCTGACTTATCTAGGTTTTTTTAATGATCCTTCCGTACTTCCTGAAACTACACGCTTGTATATCTTTATACATATCTATAAATAAGAAAGTTGCATTGATGCAATTTTGATTACGATCATTATACTAATTAATGAATTAATTTTGAAATAGAGCGAAGTACTTTGCTTATTTAAAATATTACATTTAATCTGTTAACTTTACATTAAATTGAAATTCATTTTAAATCTTATGAATCTATAAGAATTAAATCCTGTAGACGGTTAATAATAATGAAAATCAGCTTAATCGGTGATGTTTATCCTCATTGAAAAATCTACGTTTTTTGCCTCGTGATCATAATTTTTTCGCCCATGTATTTTAAACAGAAAAACAGATCGATAAAACGACAATTAATCTTCCATCTCTGCTTTTAAATTTGGTGGTTGATGATGTTTGTAAGGGAAGTAACTCATAAAACAAGAGAAGAAAATAACGAGTTCCTTCCCTTGATTAAATGATCTTCTCTTCATTTAAAGCCAAAAAATCGTTAAATTTATATTACCAATCTAATAATAATGAATACCAAACTGTTACAGATAATAAAAGTACATGAAAGGATTCCTGTATTCCTATCAAAAATATCATATTTTATATGCGTGCACGCGAGTACACACGTACCAATTCATTTGTATTTGGTGCAAATCTTTTTTAATTTTCTGTCTCAAATTGTGATACTATGTAGATTTTCCGTAAATAAACACTTAGGTTACTCACCTATACTAACACAATATTAAAGTAATAATCTAGGATACAATAAAATATTTTTATACATATGTCAACATAATTAGGTGTAAAAAAACACATGGAGGATATAAATATAATGAAATTAAATTATTTGAAGCTGCTTGTATATTTCTAATGTCATTGATGTCTTGCATTCCTCGGAAGCAGTAATAGTGGCGTATCTCGTGTTTTGCCGCCCAGTAAGGTCCTTATGTTTGTCGCCCCTCGCAAGAAGTAATACAATATTACCATGCACATTAACCCTTAAAGTTTATATATATATATATATATATATATATATATATATATATATATATATATATATATATATATATATATATGTATATATATATGTATGTATATATATATATATATGTATGTATATATATATATATATGTATGTATGTATATATATATATATATATGTATATATATATATATATATATATATATATATATATATATATATATATATATATAGTGAATTACGAAATTAATCAACTTTTTAATATTTTTATCCATTTCTCAGAATCTTTTTTTCTAAATCGAGAAAACTTTAAAAACCTTTTACGATATTAAAAGTAAGATAACTTATTTTTGTTTATATAGCCTTTGTTTTATTTAAAAAGAAAAACAAAAAACACATTGTACTTTTAATTCATAATTTATCAGTTTTTTAATATTTATTTCAATTATAACAATGAGGAGCCATAAATTAAATGCCACGTTAACAAAAACACGGTTTCATTTTCTTTTAACGATATAAAAGAATGCAATGTCTTTTTAAATTATTTTGTTTTGCGTAGTTGAAGTTATTATTAGCAAAATAGTAGACTAAGATTAAGAATTCCAATAAAATTAATTTCACTTTGAAAAACTGAAATAAATGTTATCATACGTTTAATTCTTAATCTATTTTGCGTATAAATCTTCAACTAAATAAAAAATAAAACATTGCATTGTTTTACTGCCGTGAAAACTTGTAAATTGAAAAATTGAAAAAAAAAAATGCCCATTTCTGCACTTAAAAAGAATATATTAATTTTCAATTATCTTTTAAATTTTCGTTCGATATTTCCGGAAGAAAATGGAATGCATGTGATATCCTTAAAGCATTGGAATTATTTCAATTTATTTTTCTGTCTATTTTATAATTTATGAAAAGTAACGATTTTATATCCGTATTAAAGCTAGGCCTATGATAAGATAAAAAATACAATTGGTTCACTTATTTCATTTTTTTTCACTAATAGTTCACAGACATGAAAAAACAAAATCAAAGAACTGACGCCAAAGTCTGGACTTCTCACAGAGGTGTGAAAAACTGTGGAATCACTAAATTCCTTTAAATCCAACCCCACATCAAGCCCTTTAAAAATGTCCAAATTTTTTTCAATCCTTTTGCTCACGTCTTGTTAGTGGGGCCTATCCCCATCAGCTGACAGCGCGTTTTGGAGACATTTTTTTATTACTGGCTTGCTGGCTTTGAGCCAGCCATATAAAAGACATTTGATATGTCTGACTATTTAAATCCTGTCTTCAACCTTATCGCTGCTTTTTCTTTCTTTTTTTCTTCTTTTATTCAAAAATTATTGAAATTATGCTATTGTTTTTTTTTCTTTTCTGAAAACTCACCGCGGACCAAAAGTGCCGTCCAAGGGCGGACCGACCCCTCCCAGCTATGCCACTGAGCAGCAACAAACCTGGGGAAGAAAGAATCTCATATTTGTTTTTCTGTTTTATTGGGAATTCACCAACTTATAATTTAACAAGAAAATACCGTTATCTTTTACAGGGAAACTCGATATGTATATACATATGTTTATATTGTAAGCGACAATCGAACGGCCAAGCAATCGTCCAATGTTCGTCTCTGTTTCTCACTTTTCAGAGCGTTTAACAATGTCTCATTTCACTTTCATGGTGATGGCTTTCCTTTCTTTCGAAGCACCGCCATCAGAAGAGGTTACACTACGCCTGGGAGCCATAACGAAGGGCAATAAGTTTCCACAAATACGACACAAACGAAAGAGAGCAAATGCACAAAATTCCAATATGGCGTACAACATGAAACTGACGTACGCCACCTTATGTACGAGGAAAACAGTGTTATTCGAAATACAATCAATGGACATTACGTCGTAATCACGAATCATGGTACGTCGGGACTGTCATAATCAGGATTGGAAAGTTTAACAATCAATATTTGGAAAGTTTACTAATTTTAATTATGACATAAAACAACTTAATTGGAAATTTTTAAAAAATGAATAAAAAGTTACGGAGATAAACCTCATCGGTACTGTTTAGGTAGCTTCAATTTTTCGTAGGAAAACAGCATAGTATAATGAAAAAGGCCACAAACTTCATAAAAATAAAGTTTTATCATCAAAATGTTTATGTTATTATTAAGATGAAAGACCAAAGTATTTTTTTAATTATTTTTTGAAATTTTTTAATCCTTTCTAACACGTTCGAAATTTTGGTTAAAATCTTGTTTTGTTTACGTCATTGGAGTGGCATAATAATTAAATTGACTTTTTTGCGCTTTTTTCCGTTGAAGACACATTGATTTGGAAATTCTTGTAAAAATCAAATAATTGTCTGATTTTAATGAGATGTTCTGGATTATTCATATATTATGAATGAAATTGTTTTTGAAATTTTCTTTTTTTAAATTTTGGTAAAAAAATTTTTTTTTCTTATGTTACTCCCAACTTACTTAATTTCATGAAGTTTTGCAAAAAAACTTTCTATTTCCCGAATTTTTTTTATTTGTTAAAAGTAGGACTCCTTGGAGAATCTAAATTACCTATTTTTTTTTCAAACTTGCACTAATATAACTGAAAATCTGCTCTGAATTGAAAAATAATGAATGCAATAAAACTATGACATTATTTAATTAGAAAAACTTTTAATTGCTTTTGTAAATAAGTTATATTCAGGACATTATTGTCTGAAGAAATAACATTTTTCTGATGAATAATGAATTTTTACAAGAATTTTTTTATTTTTTTTTTTTAATTTTAATTATAATAATTTATAGTTTAAAATCGTAAAAAAATTCTGTATTGGGCTTTATCCTGGATGTGATATAGTAATTAAGTGGGAACAAAATGTACAAATCCTGAATTGAAAAGATTAATAAACGTAGTTACACTATTCTATTTTTAAAATATTTTTTTTATTTCTTGTTTTTTACTTAATTTGTTCCTTAAATTCATCTATGAAAGGCTAAACGTGACATTATTATGAAAAGATCACGTAATCTAAGACTGTTGTCTCTTTACAGAGAAATTAATTTAAGAAGATCTTATAGTATTTTAAATGTTTTATTTTGCATAAAGCATCTTCGAAAGGTAAATAAAAGTCAAAAAATATTAGATAATTGCGGAAAATATGTTCATTTGTAAAAATTACTAGGTAGTTAAAAACAAAAAAAAATGTGTTCACTTACATTTCGTTAATTTTATATCAACTCTAGCCAGCCATACTAGCTTTCATCGCCTCGTCTCTCAATCATTCATCAAACATTGTTTCAGATAAACACGGCCGATCAATAACAAACGGTTGTATATTACTTTTTATGCTATAAGTAAGTACTATTTATTTCAAATCAGATTAATTTAACTTTAAATTAAAGAATTTTATTTTAGAGTTGTAAATATTATTTTTTTCTTATTAAAGCGAGATTACTTGTTCCTGATATATATACACATATATATATATATATATATATATATATATATATATATATATATATAACCAAATGGGTTAATATAGGTAGATGTACGACCGAGCGATCGCATACAAATACATATAAATACTCAATGGTGTAAGAAAAAACAGTGTTCAATGTTAAATAACAGAGGTATTTAATGTATATTAAGAAATATGCATAATACCTTACATAATATCTAAGTATTATGTATATTTCTTAATATATATATATTTATATATGTGTGTGTGTGTGTGTGTGTGTGTGTGTGTGTGTGTGTGTGTGTGTGTGTGTGTGTGTAAAACAAATTGTAATTTATCTAAAAAACCGTAATTTATATTAAAATTTAATCTGGATCAACATATTTAATCAGATATTGATTTTTATGCCTAAATATAACCATCAATTCATTTCTCTTGTTTAATAAATGTTTATTTAACTATTTTAAGATAACCAATTTTTCAATAAGTTACATTTATTTCTTTTCCAGTTATAAGATTTGACTCTTGTTATAATATCTCAGTTGATTGATGGTGAGATGACATCATTCTTTAATTGCCAGACATATTTGGAGAAGGCAGTGCTGTTTTTGTAATTTATATTACTTGAGATCATTCGATGATGGTAAAAACGAAATTTCCAAGGATTTTCAGTGGAACCAAAATAAAATTTAACATCGTTACTGCAATTTATACTTGCTTGGTATACAATGTTATCAATGATACATTGACTGTATAATGGGCAGATCATATTTTTCGGCAGTTGCATTTGTTTTTAGAAATATTTACGCTGTCTTTGTTGAAAATTTATTTGCTTAATATAATCTTGTTATCCTGCGATATGATTTTATCTATGTTATTAACACAGCTATAGCTGATTTTAGCATTATTTTTGTGAAAATCGTTTTTAGCGTTGGTGAATGTTGAAAATGCTTATAGGTTAAATTTAGGAAAATTCTTCCGATATTAGTTTGAACATTACGATTAAAAGGTGTAATTTTACGTTTACAGTGTTTCTGCTTGTTTTTACTTTCTTTGTGTTTTTTCTAAATACTTTAAATTTTACATTATGATTGCTTAGTTTTAAAGCCTTTACATATTTAATTTTATTATTATCAAATATTTCCTTATTGCTGGAGTCAGTAGATAAATTAACTTGGACTGATTCGTGTAAATTATCTAGAATTTTGTGATGATGGAGGTTTGATTCCTTACTGATGTATCTACGGTTATATAACTCTTTGGTATATGGTTTATAATAACCAGTATTCAAGTCAAGGGTCACATCGAGATAATTGATCACTTTACCATTGGTGGCAGTGGTAATAGTTAATTCGTGATCTTTAAAAAATTGTCTCAGTTCCTTTCTCAAACGGCTTGTTTTACGGAGGAGAATTACACCATAATTACTATAGAGTCCGGTGTCCTCAATGTCGAAAGCAAATTTAATTCTCCACAATAATAATATTCCAAATAATTCGCATGCCGCCGCTGAATGAAATGCTCGCATAGCAATATTAAATTCTGTGTTACTCCTTTTGGTCCACAGATAACCATTATGAAACAGTATAGGTTTTTGTGGCTGCTTTATGATATTTATTTCACGATCGCTAACATGAAAGTGATTTTTTGCTAGATTTGCAGCAGCCATTAGCAGATTCTCGGTGATGGGTGGGTAAAAGTCACAAATGTTGAATTGGATTCATGTACATTCTTTCTTCCTTTTTATATTATTAAACCATTCTATGACCTGGTGTCTTATGTCACTCGTTAATTGCTAGATCATTTTTGGTGTATTTTCATCTACTTTCAAGGATGTTTTTGCTGATTTTACCGATATTATTTTTAGTTGGGTTGAGTAATCGGTATTGAGGGCTGTTTAGAAAATATGTCTTGCGGTCTTTATCTGTGATGAATGCTTGTTGTTTGTGGAATTTGTGGATCCTACTATCAATTTTTAGATCAGTGGCTATTTCCCAGGTTTCACTATTGATGTTATTTTTCCAGTTGTTGGGTGCCATTTTATAAAACTCATCAACTTCTATGCTAATAGCTTTATGGCACATATCCGCGTCGATTTTGTAATGGTCACCCGTCATATCTTTTTTTTTAAGCTTATCACCCCAAGCAAGGCTGGAGGCCACTAGCACGCAAGGGGTTACAGAAGGTTTGGAGGAAGAGCAGATAGGAGTGGTAAAGGAGGGGATGTGGATATTTAGAGATTCTTCATAAAATCCAAAAAAGAATCTGTTATATTATTGGTCCTGACTTAGCATCTCGGATACAATCACTTTCCTAACACCGTAATGTAGCTTTTCTAAGCCTTTTCTATAAATACATTCATGGTCATTTTTTAATCATTTTTCCTCTATGGTACCTCTATGGTACCTAGACTTGAAGAATTTAAACGCAGTAGTATATTGGCGGCAAGGTCTCATCCTTTTAAACTTGAATTTTTTTTTTTTTTTTTTTTTAAGCTTATCACCCCAAGCAGGGCTGGAAGCCACTAGCACGCAAGGGGTTACAGAAGGTTTGGAGGAAGAGCAGATAGGAGTGGTAAAGGAGGGGATGTGGAGAAAGATAGTGGATCGATCAAGGCAAGGGGGTTACAGAAGATTTGGTGCGAGAGCAGATAGGAATGAAAGGGGAAAGGATGTGGAGAAGGGAAGTGGATAGATCAAGGCAACTGGAGATGTCGATTGACGTTACACTTAAATAGTTGGAGATTATATTTGTCAGGGAAACAGGAATAAGGAAGGGAGTTCTACAGGCGAGATGTGCGAGACATGAAGCTATTGGAGTAGAAGAGACGTCTACATCTAACAGTTTCAACGGTGAATGGGGTGGGAACGGGATGCCAGCCTCGTAGGACGTTTAAATTCATGAGGCCTAGGAACCAGCGAAAGCAGCTGATCGGAGCAATTACCGTGAAAGTATTTGTAAAAAAGACAGAGCGAGGCAACGTCGCTTCTTGATCATAAAAACGTCATTTAACATTTTTCACTGTAGGTCGTTCATTAGTAGTTACAGCGAATTTAATACTACAATAATTGTTCGTCGCATGGTGGTGTTTTGGTGGACTTAAATCCATAAAACTCGGAATCTTCTAAGTTGTAATACTCGTTCTTGTGCTTAGAGAAGAAGAGTTTGCGCCTCAGTCTTTTTATGACACTCGATCTTGTTTAAAAGGGTCAGCTTATATGACCTTTTGTCAGGAAGCATGATGTTTTTAGTGGAATAGTCCAAATTAATTAGTTCCATATTCGGATAACGCTAGGATACGAAGTATAAATACTTTTATGACACCTATAACAGCGTTCAGCTAAAAGGGGCAAAATAATATATCACACATTAATAAAATTGCTGCAAATAAAACAGTGCCCGATGTAATACAACAGAGCTATTAAGTATATATATATATATATATTTATATATATATGAAGAAATATAGTCTTAAAGTGTGCTATATTTATGGGATAAAGTGCTCAATATCAGAGATAGAGCGTGTGTAAATATAAAAGTGAACATAGAAGTCAACACTTAGAGGCGACAGTCTGTTTCATGTTAGTGCAATCGTCAGGCAACATGAAACAGGCAACATGAAACAGACTGTCGCCTCTAAGTGTTGACTTCTATGTTCACTATTATATATATATATATATATATATATATATATATATATATATATATATATATATATATATATATATATTAAAATAATGAGAAATAACAGTAATATTTATAATCCGGTGTTCTTATTAATTATTTTTATTTTTAAAAAACAGTGCTCAATACAATACTGCAGAGCATACATATTATAAATTTACTAGTTTAAAAATATGGTTCCTTCGCTACACAGGAATTACCATGTTTCAAAAACAGAAACTAAAAATTTCAAATTTAATTGTAGAATTAAATTAAAATCACTAGTACTGTTTCATTCGTTTGAAAATGAAACTGTAGGGATTTTAATTATTCTATAATTAAATTTGAAGTTTTTAGTTTCTGTTTTTGAAATATGGTAATTCCTGTGTAGCGATGGAACCATATTTTTAAACTAGTAAATTTATAATATTAATAAATATACATATTATTCCTCACTGTTGCACAACGCAATCTTCAGGTATAGACTGACCGTTAAGTAATTTAATTTTTTAAAAATATATCTGGTTATATATATTTCTAAAGAATTAATGAATTTATTAAAGACTTAAATTGATTTTTTTTTTAATGGATTTATTTTGAATCCGAAATTTTTATCACGAAAAACTCTTATGTAACAATGTATATTTATCTGAGAAAAATATTCTAATCCTGGTCTTTGATGACAGAAGAGTGACTCAGCTCTTCATTTTTTTTTTATTACTGTTTTCTGGTTTTCGTTCACTTTGGCAAAATCTTTCGAACAGCTGATGTTTCAAAAAGCTGACCACATTTTCTTTGCAACAAAATCGTTACAAATCTGAACAAAATCACAAACCAGAAAGTTCATTGAATCGTTCTAATAATAGTAAACTGTAATTAACTAAAAAGAATGGTTGTTTCCAACATTAATATTGAATCATGAATTGAATGCCATGACACCACAGATGGTATGTCGCGCTATCAATGTTTATTACACCAATTCTGGTATGCAAATAATATAAGCATATTTCTCTAACAAATCCAACAGTCACTGTAATTAGTATTGCTTAAAAAATATTAATTCGTGAGTCAGACATTTTGAAATTTTCACTTGGTTTAGATTATGCGGCAACATGAAGCTTAAAAGCTGAAAAATAATATATCAATAAACCAGGTCGATCAAGGCTTTTAATAGAAGTAATCCACTGTATCAACACATCAGATGACTCTTTCTCCTTAAACAATTCAATGCTTGTAAAATCACATACACAATGTATGTACATATCGTACCAGATTATCCGTTTAGTGGATAAACGTTCATGATTTTGTGCTTTTTCCTTCACTCACTTCCCTTAATCTACCAAACGGATTAGTGGCACACGACAGTCACAATTTTCATCGTTCGGACTGTTGTCCCCAACTACCACATTCACGTACACATTTTCATGTATAAGTTCCGGTCTTCTTAAAGTGAGATACGTTGACATATCGAACTGAACCCTTTAGTCTATGGGGGTAGATTGTTCTAATTCCATGCCTTATTATACAGTGT
>OZ038497.1:35139364-35149364 GCA_964036315.1 Acanthosepion esculentum | reverse complement strand
TTCCGTCAAATTGACACTAAAACTACACAAATGTCCATCCCCAAAACAGTTTGCATGCACCCCTTTAAGGGTAATGATTGTTATTAATTCTAATAAGATTCATTGATTTCACTTTTTCCCAGTCGGTACATTGATGGAATAAAACACCGACACCTGCAAGCTCCTTAGAAGTTGCCGAGAGATAAAAAAAAAAAAAATAGCAAATAGGGTCCCGCCCGCTCCAACGGTGTTGAATATTCAAAAAGATGTCCTTGATTAATTCACATTCTTCACACACACACACACACACACACACACACACACACATATATATATATATATATATATATATATATATATATATATATATATATATATATATATATATATATATATGTGTGTGTGTGTGTCCGTGCGTGCGTCCGTGCGTGCGTGCGTGTGTGTGTCTTCTTTGCTTTCTTACCTCCCTTCCAAACTATACATTCTTTGAGCTTTAGGAGGACATGAGAAACAACGATACAACTTTTTTTTCTTTAGCCGGGTTTTTCTTTTCTATTTTTTTTTTTTTTAACCAGAGTTTTTTCGCCCGTTGGATAAATTGTGTTTGCACCGGATATGAGTTAAAGAGAAAAAGGTGAGACTTCCGATTTCTAAGTCTGTGAAGAGTGATAGATAATCAAAGAAAGAAAAAAAAATAATTATACCAGTATTTCTTAAACACACACGTTACGCTGGCACGCACACTCATAGCCGTACACATACACGCAAACACATACTCGACTCTCCCGTCGAACTCGACGTATGAGGGTCAAGCAGATCAGTTCCAAGGAAACTGACAGCCCGACAACAGCACATGAGATTTGATTATAGTGGTGAAGGTTTCGTGCAGGACCATCCACACTTTTTGAAGGGCCGAATACAGAGACCAGGTGCACTAAGTGCCACAAGGTCCCCAAACGACCCTCCGCAGGTTTTGAATTCAGAGTTGTCTTTCTCCTAGACCAGTTGCCACCCAAGGCTATAGGACCCAGTTTGTCCTGCTATTTACCCCTAGCTGGAGGGAGAAGAGGTTTCACACCTTTCACACAAACACATACACATATATTTATATATGTATGGGTATGTTTGTTTCCTGTTATCAATAAATAAAAATCCATGATACTTATCTTTGACCGATTAAGAGTTTCACTCCTCAAGGTCAGACAAGAATATTGTATTATAAGCCTATACATTATTTACATTATTCGGACTATTGTCCTCATCTTTGTCGGCATATTTATTACAACGTTTCTGCCGTTGTACGCTCCGGCCTTCTTCAGGTGGTTGGAATGTCGAACTGAACCCTTTATTTCGATCACAAGGACACATGGCAGAGTGGATAAAGGCGTTGGTTAGATCCAGTGACAGGAGACAAAGAGTGTGAGTCCAATACCCGGTAATGGCAGTGGAGAACTTTCAGAGGGAAAAATTAACAGGAGATAACTGATAACTGACATCCATTAAACATGGCACGTGGAACTAGAAAAGTCTACCCCAGTGAGCGAAGTAAAGGGTTCAGTTCAACATTCCAATCACGTGAAGAAGGCCGGAGCGTACAGCTGCCGAAACGTTGTAATAAATATGGCGACAATGATGAGGACAATAGTCCGAATAATGTAAACAATGTACATAATAGCTCATCTCATAAATATAGACAGAACGCTATACATAAACACACACACACACGCACACACACACACACACGCACACACACACACACACACGCACACACACACACACACATGCACACACACTCACATATGGGGTTAGGTAAATAAGATAACTAGATATTAGTGACCGTATACGTGTGTGTTGGCGTGCATACGCTGGTAAGCAAATAAATAATTACCAAATTTAACCAAGTGGTGTAGACATAATAGTGCTCTATGGTCTAGACAGAGCTAAGAAATATATATTAATAAATACATATATATACCTACGTTTGGTGTGCGACTTGAGTTTTGTTGGTTACCCAACTGATCGGGCACGAGATATAGCCTATATATATATATATATATATATATATATATATATATATATAGATAGATAGATAGATAGATATATAGATATAGATATAGCCTATATATATAGATATATAGATATCACACATATATATAGATAGATAGATAGGTAGATAGATAGATATAGCCTCTCTCTCTCTCTCTCTCTCTCTCTCTCTACATATATATATATATATATATATATATATATATATATATATATATATATATATATTATAAACTATAGAGTTTCGTTGGTTACCCAACTCATCAGGAACGAGATATAGCCTATATATATATATATATATATATATATATAGAGAGAGAGAGAGAGAGAGAGAGAGAGAGAGAGAGAGATAGATATAGATATAGCCTATATATAGAGAGATATATAGATATCATATATATATATATATATATATATATAGATATAGATATAGCCTCTCTCTCTCTCTCTCTCTCTCTCTCCATATATATATATATATATATATATATATATATATATATTATAAACTCTTGAGTTTCGCTGGTTACCCAACTCATCGGGCACGAGATATAGCCTATATATATATATATATATAAATATATATATATATATATATATATATATAGCCTATATATCTATATAGATATAGATATAGCCTATATATATATAGATATGTAGATATCATATATATATATATACAAATAGATAGATAGATAGATAGATAGATAGATAGATAGATAGATAGATATAGCCTCTCTCTCTCTTTTTCTCTCTCTCTCTATATATATATATTATAAACTCTAATTAAATGCGCCAACAAAATTTTCTAATTTAAGATTTTCCAAACTGACTATGTCCCTTGACAATATTAAATAAAAGAAAACATAAATATTTATTTTTTTAATATATTTTACTTTCTTCACTTAAAAAAAGTCGAATATTTAGGTTCTCTGTTATTGTATTATTCTCAAGGGAAGTTGTCAATATGGAAAATCTTAAATTAGAAACTTTAGTAAATGTATTTAATATGCATTTATAAATGTATATTATGTCAATAATACAATATTCTCGTCTGATTCTGAGGGGTGAAAACAAAGTTAAAATTTTAGTTGGTCAAAGATAAGTATCGCCGACTTTTTATTTATTCAAAATAATAATAATATCCATTTCCTTCCGGGTCTCAAACAGGTCAGTAATGCCTTTGTTACATTTTCCGTTGATCATTTTTGTAAAACAAAATCTCACATTTTACAGCGATAAAGCTCTTTATAATGTGTAAACTGTACTTGTGAGTACTTTTTTTCTATTCCTTTAAGGCGTGTGCTACCAGTATTCCTTTAAACTCTTCTATCGGAATCTTTTCCAATCAATCCAGTTATGGAATTATTAATGTTCTCATGTGACACATTGTTGAGATTTCCACTCCAAGATCTTTGTATTTTGATAGTTTTTGAAGATCTTCAAAGATACATTGCAATCTGCAGGGACTGCCATGTCAATAAGAAACACATTCTGTTCTTGTAGTCTTTGATCACGATGTTTGGGCGATTAGATTTGATTGTCCTCTCTCTGTGTATTGTAAAGTCTCATAAAATTGTTACAGATCTTATCTTTGCAACCGAGTCTGGGTGATGTTCATACCAGTTTCTTACAGTTTTCCGCCTGTAAAAGTGGCATATTTTCCAATGCAGATATTGACCCACTTTATTATGCCGAGCCTTATATTCACTGGGTGCTAACAATGTGAAACCTGACACAAGATGCTCAATTGTATCTGGATATTTATCACAGAATCTGCACATGAGGTGAACAAAGTTTTTCCGCATGTGTGCTTGGTAATTTCTCGTTAGCAAGCATTGGTTCTGCGGAGCAAGAATAAAACCTTTGATTTCAGTTTTTAGCCCTGCACTATACAACCACTGATGGGTGCGTAGTTTGTCGACATCAGCTTGCTTGGTACGGGCAGAGTATCGATTATGAAAAGGTTTATCTTGCTATCGTTTCTGCATTTGGTACAGTGCATTTAATTTAGATCTTTTTTTAGGTTTTTACCACTGCAGTAGGTGTATTATGATTTACGTGCACTTTTTCATTATTACGTGATTATTATTATATCATCATCATTATATTTCAATTTCTGCTATGGTCATACAACCTACCAAGTCTGTGGGAAGACCTAAGGAAGGTGTGTTATTATGGCTACATTTCATGATTTGTTTTACTAACACCATAACATCACTATCGGTAGATGGAGAAATTTTTTTCTTGGTGTTGGTTGAACTTATCAAGACATTTTTGTATTTCTCTTTAAGCTGAGACTTCTAGTGATTTTTTCAATGTGTTGTTGTGTTATTATTATTATTATTATTATTATTATTATTATTATTATTATTATTATTATTATTATTATTATTATTATATTTCCTTTGATTTCTGGTGTGTACACATTTCGTTCCGGGTCCCGACCAGAGACCTAAGGTTAGAAATTACATCATGGCATTTTCAACTGACAAAAAAAAAACATATTTTACATAGATAAAGCTCTTCGTAAGGTGTGGGCTGTACTCGTGAGAACCATTTTTTTGTATTTCTTTAAGGCATGGGCTTCCAGGAATCCCTTCAATTAGTCTACTGGAATCTTTTCCAACCAATCCGAGGGCTCTAACTACAACGGGGATGGCTGATGTTCCCATGTGCCACATATTATTATTATTATTATTATTAAGGATGGAACTAACCCAAAATGCAGGATCTGTGGAAAATATGATGAAACTGTCAACCATATTATCTCAGGATGTCCGGAACTGGCAAAAAATTAATATACCCAGAAACATAACAAGGTAGCGACGTATGTGCACTAGAAGATATGCAAGAAGCACAAAATCGAAATCACCGAGAGATTGTATGAGCACCATCCAGACACAGTTGCCCAAAATAACAATGTAACTATCCTCTGGGACATGCCAATTCAAACTGACAGGGAAATAAAAGCCATCAGACCTGACACTATCAAAAAAAGACAAGAACTTCAGGAAGTGTATGCTTGTTCCCAAAGCAGTACCATTTGAGAGAAACACCTCCACGAAAATTATCGAGAAATTGTCCGAATACAAGAATCTGGAGATCGAGATTAACAGGATTTACGGAATAAAGACTGAGACTGTACCAATAGTAATCGGAGCACTGGGCCTCGTGAGAAAAGGAATGGACAATTTTACTAACAATGTCCCAGGTAACATCAACATACAAGTTGCCCAGAAAATCGCCCTACTAGGAACATCCCATATACTACGAAATGTGCTATCAATTAAATGACAATTCTCCTATAGGGCCTAAGGACCATAGTTTGAACCCGGCTCTACAGGATACAAAGCAGGAGACATAACACACAACCATAGCAATAATAACAATAATATTAATATAAATAATAATTATTATTATTATTGCTAATAATTATAATATATATAATAATATAATAATTATTATTATTATTGCTCTAGCTATGTATGTATAGCTGGCCACTCATATTCAAGGATACCCATTTAAAAGGGCGGCTAGCCAATCCCTATTGCAGACGCTTGCTCAGGAACATTCGTGTTTATTCAACACCCAGAGTGCACACCTGTGGTTTATACTGCAACTATGCTGAGTAGACCTGGGAAAGAGTGTGTTATGTAGCGGAATCAACAATTTGAACCAGGCCAGCACGCTCAGACCCTCGGCCACGATGACTTTTGACTTCGTGATAGCACAGCTCTCGACGGCCCCTAAGAGTTCTGTCTATCCAATTTCACCCACAAGGCTTGAGTCAACACGTGGTATGATTTACCGGCACGTTTCAAAGGTGCCGCACGCTGGGAACTATCTCTCCAGTCAGATAACATCAGGAAATCTCCTTCCTGACAAATCGACCATGGTGAGATTCGAACCCGGGTCTCATGGTCAGAATGCGAACGTTCTAACCACACGTGCCTATGTATTGAGCAGTTTTATTACCAGAATTCTGCTCGTCTTGACATATGTTAAATTAGGTAATTGTATGTATTTTAACAGGTATTATAATTTTTAACATTTTCTTTTTGACATGCATTTTTGTTTAATAATCACATACCGTATCATAACCAATGTCCTACGGCAAGCGAAGGTTGTCATTTTTGTTGTTTCCACTTAATTAAACAAAAGACAGCTATTAACAAAATAAAATTATGATAATTATTATTCCAATTTAGAAATATGTTTGGTAAATTAATTTTTAAAAAATGATATGGAAAATCTTTTGATGAACATTGTCGTTTAAAGATATATATATATATATATATATATATATATATATATATATATATATATATATATATATATTCTCGCACTTCTCGTTGGTTGAACTCCCGGCTCCATGCTTTCCAGCCAACTTTAATCAGTAAAAATTTAAATGCAATGTCGATCGCTACCGTTCCCCTAATTTCCTCTTCACTTTTTCTGTTCTTAATTCTTCCACACGCTGAAACCCTTTGTTTCTTAGTGGCTTTATTGCCTTGAATGGGGTGATACAAATTAATAGACACTAACACACAAACACACACATATGTGTTGTATATATATATATATATATATATATATATATATATATATATATATATATATATATATATATATTATAAATTAATAGATTTAAAATATGGTTGTACCGCTACACAGTGATAACCATGTTTCAGAAATGGAAGCTAAAGCCCCTGAATTTAATTTTGTTATTAAACCAAAGACATTAGTTCCATTTCCTCATCAAGCGAATTTTGGAGTAACTTACTTTTTAAAATTTACGGTTGTTAACGGCACAGGAAAGATTCATAGTTTGAGGGTTTCCAAGGTTACCGATAAATCCATTCATCTAGACAAGGGGTGGTAGAGGGTTCAATTTTTAATTTTCGTTGTATCAGTTAATAGTTACATTTGAAAGCGGGGTTATGTTTAGGGATGGGTAGGGATGTATCTTTTAACAAATTCTGACATCCGCTAAATTCATGTCATCTGGGTTTTTTTCTAACGGCAAATCTATTAATTTATAATATTAATGCTCTGTAAATTTAAATTTACATAGAGCACTATTGTGTAAAAATAAAAATATCTATAAGAACACCGGATTTTATATCTTACTGTTCTTTCCTTTTTATTTATATATATATATATATATATATATATATATATATATATATATATATATATATATATATATATATATATATATATATACAGTTGCGGCCCAAATGTTCAGAACGGCATTGTTTTCGTCAGAAAAGTAGGTATAAGTTTTTATCTAAGTTGTTTTATATTCTATAATTTTCACAGACAATAAATACGATATGAATTGTTATTGTCTGAGATTTTGGTGTAATTTGAGAGGATAATACAAAACTTATGAATGATTTAGTGATTTACTGCAAAACCCACGGCGGCCAAAATGATCAGAACGGTTGAAAAAATAAAAAAAATAATAAAAAATGACAGAGAATACTGGAATTATTTAATATTTAGTGTGAAGCCCTTTAGCTTCAATCACACTTTGACATCGACTGAATGAGGAAATTAAATTTTCAATTTCTTGCTGGGTGATCTTATACCATTCTTCCTGAAGGGCATTCCATAATTGCTCGGTTTAGGATTTCTAGCTTTCGAACGTTCTCCTAGAATATTCCACAATTTTTCAATAGGATTGAGATCTGGGCTTTGACCAGGCCAATCCATAACAATAACCTTTTCAGCCTTGAGGAAGTTCATGACCATCTTAGCCTTGTGACATGGGGCATTGCCCTGCATGAATATGGGTGGTCGCTTCGTTGAATTTCTCAGCACAGGCAAGACATGATCTTTTACAAGTTGTTTATAAACTCCTGCATTTACCTTTCCATGTAATCGCACCAAAGGGCCCACACCATCTCCAGATATCATCCCCCAAACCATGAATTTAACACTGGTCTTAAGGCATTTAGGCGACAATATTTCACCTACTTTTCGACGAACGTACCTTTTCCCATCTGAGCCAAATAACATAAACTTAGATTCATCACTGAAATGCACCGTTTGCCATTTTTCTTGAGACCACAACACATGTTCGGTTTGAAAGGTAAGACGACACTTTTTATTCTTGGAGCTGATCAGTGGCTTCACTGCAGGTGCTCTTGCTTGTGGGTCATGTTCAACTAAACGAGGAGATAAAGTTTTCTTCAGTACAATGCTCATTTCCCGAGAAACAGCAGCAGCAGTTTTAAATCTGTCCTTTTTAACCAACTTTACCATAGCACGACCTTCTCTCTTGGTCGTTTTTCTTGACCTACCTGTAGACTTTCTTGCTTCACACGAACCACAATCATCGTAGACCTTAAGAATACCGTGAACAACACTTTTTGACTTGTTAACAATCTTTGCAATAGACTCAATACTTAAATTATCCTTCTTTCGAAGCTTAATAATCTGCTGACGAATTGGTAACGGAGTAAGTGGCATTATATTAACAAAGTACACTGCATAAACAGAGCATTTGCTTAAATACTTGTATCTATAAAAAGAACGTTAAACATAACATAAATGTCTTTAATATATATATATATATATATATATATATATATATATATATAAGTTATATAGTTAAGTTTTATAATAAACAGAGCATTTGCTTAAATACTTGTATCTATAAAAAGAACGTTAAACATATCATAGATGTCTTTAAAATAAATTGTCGGACATTGTCCAATTCAAATATATATATATATATATATATATATATATATATATATATATATATATATATATATATATATATATATATATATATATATATATATACTGGTTATGCGGGGAGTGTAATGGTTATCGGCGTAGTAAGTGAAATCAGCGGAGCGAGTTTCACTTCGAACTAACGTGCCTTGTAATACGCATAAATCCATTTCTCCTCCCGATAGTTACGCGGCAAATAGCAAGGTAGACTGGGCTCTCTAGCCTTTGACGGCCATCCGCCTAGGAGAAGGACTATTCTGATTTCAAAACTGTGGCGATATTTGCGTTTAATCCTAAAAGCAAAAAGTATTTTTTGAAGAACGACACGAGATGCATCTAGACATGGGCAGTGGAACGAGAACAATCTACCACTCTAGATTAATAAAGGGTTCAGTTGGGAATTCCCTGTAGGTTATCCAGATCGATATACACCTGATGAAGGCCAGAGGGAACAACAGCTGAAACGTTGTGAAAGCAACAACCATAGATGTAAAATCATATTAACTCCTTATCCCAGAAATTCAGACAGAAATGTTTATTTCTTTTTCATTCAAATTACTTTCTCTTTTTTTTTCTCATCGGTATCACCCCATGCGTGACAGTAAAACCACTAAGACACAAGAGGTTACAGGGTGTGGGAGAATTAGGAACAGAAACATTAATGATGTGCGGGAAGAGAAAATAGTAATCAGGAGGACAGAAGGTAGAGATTAACATTGCATTTAAATTTTTACAGTTACATTAAAGTTGGCTGGAAAGCATGTTGGAAAGCATGTTCTTATAGAATATACGGTTACATCTAGCCAGCTCAGCTGTAAATTGATGAGTTCTCGACGCCTGTTTAGTACAGCGCTTAAATTTAAAAAAAGTCTAGGTATCACAGTGAAGAGCGATAATTATTCTGCTATGTACAGAAATGTGGCACAAGGCCAAAATGGGGAAAAGGACGGTCTTCTTCTGTCTTAACGTTAAACTTAGCTAGCCACAAACACTGACCTAAACATACAACAATATTCCTTACAGCAAAACAACGCATTCTTACTTACCTTTCTTACTACATCCACCATCCATCATAGCGAAGATCTCATTCGAACAATTACCATGAAAGTATTTATAGAAAAGACACTGGGAGGCAACCTTAAGGCGGTAAGAAAGTGAGTGAAGCCGAGCCGCCAGATCACGGCCAATAATATTGCTGATTCTAATTAATCGAACAGGCTCAATCTCA
>OZ038497.1:35116864-35134364 GCA_964036315.1 Acanthosepion esculentum | reverse complement strand
AATATATATAAATATACTGTTTAATAAATAAACGAAGCTCCTTCACAAGTATCAACTAAAATAATGTATATATATATATATATATATATATATATATATATATATATATATATATATATATATATATGTAGAGAGAGAGAGAGAGAGAAAGAGAGAGAGGCCGTTTTGTCCTTTTTGGGACTCCTGAACAATGCACAAAGCCCATTCAGTACTTATTTTTTTTTTTTAGGATTCTTCTAGACTCGATGATTTACTATGAATGATTATCATTTCTATCACATATATATATATATATATATATATATATATATATATATATATATATATATATGTAAATGAATATAATTATCTATTCGAAAATTATGAAATAAATATGTTATTAAATCACTACAAAAATAGTCATTTTGTTTCAACACCAGTAGTGTTGAAACAAAATGACTATTTTTGTAGTGATTTTATAACATATTTATTTCATAATTTTCGAATAGATAATTATATTTGCTCTACTCTGTATTGAGCACTCTTTTAAGAATAGTATTTGTTGATTATTGGAAATTATTCCATATACACCAATCCTATACTTGGAACTTGTATATATATACATATATATATATATATATATATATATGCTGAACAGATTCGCAGAGCTCTCAAGTAAAATCCGATAATAACACCTCTCTTAGTCCTAGTATCATTGTGAGAGTAAAAGTGTAAGTAGTCGTTTTTGCATGTGGGTTTACGATATACTTTGAATTCTAGTTTGTTATTATTTCTGGTGAGTAGTATGTCTAGAAAAGGTAGAGAATTATTCGAATTTGGTTATATTGAGGATACCTTCTCCAGCCTTTCGTATCCGAGACAACTAATACTCGGCGCTAAACATATATATATATATATATATATATATATATATATATATATATATATATATATAAAGTGATAAATATTTATTTATCACTTTTTTTAGGATTATACACACGCACAAATTCATATGATATATATATATATATACATACATATATATATATATATATATATATATGAATGTGTGCGTGGGTATAATCCTGTACGATACGTAAGCATTTTTTCTGAGAAAGGTGGAGACGAGAAACACATCTGTCGTGCATGTGAAGATATTTTTTCAGACATTCGCTGACAAATATATAATTCGTCCTGATGATACTGAAATATTTTTGTCGTATCAAAATATTTAATTCCTTTGCGCCATTAGGACGTCAAGTCTTCTGAAGAAATGTCTTACTCATTTTCTCTGTCTGTGTGTGTGTGTGTGTGTGTATGTGTGTGTGTGTGTGTGTGTGTGTGTGTGTGTGTGTGTGTGTGTGTGTGTGTGTGTGTGTGTGTGTGTTCATATGAATATCGGGCACAAGAAAATTTGCCAGCAAGTCAATGTCGTTGTTTATATAAAATGAGTGAAGAGTCGGGAAATGGTGGAGTGAGTTGGAAGGAGAGACGTGAAGTCATGGCGCCATGACCAACAGAGGTATAAACATTGAGACGTGGTCAAAATAATGGCGCACGGGAAAATTTTCAAAAACAAAGATGAAAAGGGGGAGGAGTATCAAGAAAGTGATGCGAGAAATCTGAAGATGATGATGATGATGATGATGATGATGGTGGTGGTGGTGGTGGTGGTGGTGGTGGTGGTGGTGTTATGGAACAGAAATTGTTAACGATTGAAACGAGGAAAAAGTTTCCAAATAGCGGAGATGATGTTAGAAGATGAGAAGTTGGTTAAAAAAAAACCAGCTAAAATGACGTTTAATTGATAATGAGAGTCTGTTGTTGGTCGAGTTTCAAACTCCCCCACAATGAAAATACGGTATCGGGGTTCTGGAATTTCTGATCACGCTGCAGACTGGTTCCAAAATATGGGGTCTACGAGCTCCCTTTCTAACCAGAGATCCACGGACGTAATGTACATTGAGATCTAGCTCGTACATTTGTATAATTAATATGACTTTAAAAAGGGCAAACCAAACAATATTATTTTACTGTTACTTCAGAAACTGGGATTATTTGACTGCTATGTCAGCAAATGTTCAACGCGTACAAGTTTTCGGGACCAGAATCTGATCATTCTTAAGACGAAGAATAACACAAGAACAGTAGAAGTTCCCATTTTGTTCCCAAAAGACTGTAATTAGACGATTAAAATATTCTACAGAATACGTTATCCTAAATTGCTGGTATACTAAATTTTGCGAAAAGATTTATACACAGCCCAGTTAATACCGATGAGCTAGATTCGACACACACACACACACACACACATATATATATATATATATATATATATATATATATATATATATATATATATATATATATATATATGTGTGTGTGTGTGTGTGTGTGTGTGTGTGTGTAATCAAGAAGAAAAACTTAAAGGTTCATTTCGGTTATAATTTATTCCGTGAATATCTATATATTCAACTCTTCAGACCGAAATCTTTTTCGGTTTGAAGAGATGAATTTAAAGAAATATTCACGAAATAAATTATAAATTAAATAGAAATGGTTTTCTTCTTGATTATATATATATATATATATATATATATATATATATATATATATATATATATATATATATATATATATTACTAAAAGATTTCGGTCTGAAGACATATAGAAATATTCACGAAATAAATTATAACCGAAATATAATATATATATATATATATATATATATATATATATGTGTGTGTGTGTGTGTGTGTGTGTGTGTGTTTCTGTGTGTGTGTGCGTGTGTGTGTGTGTGTACTGTATATTTCTGCGTATAAGGCGACCTTTAGATAAGACGAGGTAAAAAAATACAGCAAATTTTCATGAACTTATCCTATACCTGTAGTATAAGACGACAGCTTATTGATTATATAAAGATGATGTTATTGGAAATGTTGCTACTTACCGTATGCGTAGAAATTCAAAATAAACGAAATACAGTGGGGTTGAATAAGTGATCGTACAGCAAACAAATGCTTGTTATTCTCACTTATAGCGAATGAAAACCTCGAATAATAATGTTATATATGTATTTTGGGGCACAGAATCAGAATCTGCAATTTAAAATTAGAAATTCATCAATATTTTTATATTTCGAATAGTGCAAAAAGTGTTCGTACAGTAACAATTTTTGCATTATAATTTGGTAGATTTTGGTTGTACTTCAAAGTAGAAGATTCTAAACTGTTGTAGAATATTCTCAGTGACTCTATTGCAACGTTCAGTTCAAAATTGGATCATTCTGTAGTCACTGTTCACTGATAACGGTTCTAATAAAGGCTAGACGTAAGGAAATGACTTGTGCTCAAAAAGAGCTAATTATTAAGCTAGGGAACAATGGAAATAGTTACAGAAACATCTCCAGTGTCAATAACATACCCTTTTCAACAATTGGTTCATTTATTGCAAGATTTAAAAGACGTAATACTGTTGTGAACAAAGGCAGACCCGGTGCTTCCAGGAAGATCTCTCCTAGATTACGAAGAAAGTTGATGCGACAGGTCCAGAATAACTCAATGACCATCAGACAAGACCTTCAGAATGAACTGAGTTTGTCAGTAGTTAACGTAACTAAGCAAATGGTTAGTAATGAACTACGCAGAGACGGTATAAAGTAGCGCTCCCCAAGAAAGACGCCACTCCTTCTGAAACGGCATAGAGATGCCAGGTTGAAATTTGCGACAGAGCATAAAGATAAGGAAAATTCTTATTGGGAAAGAGTTCTTTGGACAGATGCGAGTAAAACTGAGTTGTTCGGTCGCAATTCCCTGAATCATGTATGGAGAAAAGACAGCGAAGCATACGCACCCAAGAACACCATACCAGCTGTCCGATTTGTTGGGGGTAGTATCATGGTTTTGGGCTGCTTTTCGATGCGAGGTGTTGGCAAACTAGCAATTATAGACAGTAGAATGAATGCAGAAAAATATCAACAAATCCTAAGCGAAAATTTATCGCTTTCTGTAGAGAATCTTGGGCTTCCTCCTGATTGGATCTTCCAGCAGGACAATGATTCCAAGCATACTGCTAAGAGTACGAAGAGTTGGCTTGCTAATAACAAGGTTAACATCTTACAATGGCCCAGTCCGTCGCCGGATTTGAATCCAATACAGAATTTATGGCTGTTTTTGAAAAATAAGATCCGTGATAGCGGTCCAAAAAACATCAAAAACCTGAAGACAATTACTCAGGAAGAATGAGTCAAAATACCTACTAAAGTATGCGAATCGTTAATTAAAGACTACAGGAAGATATCGGTTGCTGTTTAACTTACTAAAGGCTTTGCTACAAAATGTTAAATGTTTTTGTTCTGCTTTACGATCATTTTTTAAACCCCTAAAAATTTAAATATTGCTATATTTTCTTAACCATAGAATACTATTTAGTTTTATATGCATACATTTTTAGTATGCAATCTGATACAGTAGATATATTCCCGTTTTGTTAATTTAATATGTTACAAATAAAAATAGGAAATATTTTCATGTGTACGAACACTTATTCAACTCCACTGTAGCTAAACCGATTCTATATCATCTTTTTCCTTTTCTTTGTCCACTAAAAGGGAAAACATTGTTTTGTTTACGTTTCATCAAGTGTTTTCTTGCGAATACTGCTGGGAAATAAATAGCTTTATAATATCCTAAAGTTTTAAATGCAACTAAAAGGATTTTTATTTGAAAAATGAAAATTATATGTAATCCAAAATTGTGTTATAATTTAACACCAAAACGATAATGTATTTTTAATGAGAAATGAATATTATGTCATCCTAAATGTTATTACTGCCAGAATTAACACTACCATGATGATTATTGAAAGTTTAGTGAAGATAAAGGTTGCTGTGAATGCAATCATAACTCAATGTTTACATAAACTCAGCTGAGCTTGCATGGATACAAGTTGACTTCATTGATATGGAATTATTCTTTGAATAGGCAATTTATTATGAAGTTATGCCAGTAATACATAAGGTAGAAATGGTTTGATTACTTTTATTATCAGTCTATTTGATAATGTGAATCTTTTCATTTACATTGTTGGTTATTGCACTGAGGCTGAGGTTAGCCTACCGACAAACATCACTCAGAATTTAAGGTGTCTTTTTTGAATTGTAGTATATTTAGAAAGATGGTCGGACTGAGGAAGCGAGTTCGAATTCCAGTCGAATCCATTACATTCATTTACGTGTTAATACCCTTTTCCCCCAGAAAACAATCTACCTTGTCAGTCATGTATTTCGTATAGCATATAATTGACTGAGTATATGTATGTGTGTGTGTTTATATACAGGGTACATTCACACGCATACATACATACATGCATATATATATATATATATATATATATATATATATATATATATATATATATATATATAGCGTCGGATTCTGATCCATATTTGGTCTATATTTGATTCCAATATATATATGTGTATGTATAATATTTCCTGTTGATATACGTAAAATTATACAATGTAACATATTTTAAGGGCAACAGAACTTCTACCAATATATATATATATATATATATATATATATATATATATATATATATATATATATATATATATATATATATATATATATAAAAAGGAAAGAACAGTAAGATATAAAATCCGGTGTTCTTATAGATATTTTTATTTTTACACAATAGTGCTCTATGTAAATTTAAATTTACAGAGCATTAATATTATAAATTAATAGATTTAAAATATGGTTATACCGCTACACAGTGATAACCATGTTTCAGAAATGGAAGCTAAAGCCCCTGAATTTAATTTTGTTATTAAACCAAAGACATTAGTTCCATTTCCTCATTTCGTTGATGAGGAAATGGAACTAATGTCTTTGGTTTAATAACAAAATTAAATTCAGGGGCTTTAGCTTCCATTTCTGAAACATGATTATCACTGTGTAGCGGTATAACCATATTTTAAATCTATTAATTTATAATATTATGTATATATATATATATATATATATATATATATATATATATATATATATATATATATATGTGGGATAGAGAAAAATATATATAAAAGAGATACAAAGACATGAAGTTTCGCAGATTTGTTTCACAAAGTAAGAAAAATCTATTAAATTATTATTATTATTATTAATATTATTATTATTATTATTATTATTATTATTATTATTATTAACATATATTTTCCCTGGTACCCCAACTGCATTAATTTAAGCGTGCTACTGTGTTAGCATCTAGGTCCGACCCTTTTACTGTTGAAACAGTGAAATGTAACCGCCACTTCCTCTCGCACTTCCCTGATAAATACAACCTTCAAAAATTTTAATGCAACGTCAATCGTCATCTTGTGATACCTTGATCCGTGTTCTTCTTTTTATCCTTTCTGCAATCCCCCAATACCCAGTCTTTTCTCTTATTTTCACTGTCTGTAACCCTCTGCGTACTAGTGGCACTCCTGCCTTCATTGGGGGTGAAATGCTTAAAAACAAAAATATATTGATTAGATTCATCTTACCCTGAGAAGCGGGTCTTTATTTGGAAAAATTCGAGTCAGAAGATATGTAATCAAACTTCCATTTGTTGCTCTATTTGTTTTAATATTGAGTACGTTTTTGCAAAACAAATCTGCTTGGCTGAACACGTTATCATCCTGTAATTAACTTGTCGAAGTGTTTTACCAGGCGTTAGGGAACTTTGTTATCGTTATATATATATATATATATATATATATATATATATATATATATATATAGAGAGAGAGAGAGAGAGAGAGAGAGAGAGAGATAGAGAGTGAGATAGAGATAGAGAGAGAGAGAGAGACGTTGTTGTTATGTGTGTGCGTGTGTATGCTGAGAGGTCGGTCAACATTTGTCAATGTTTAAGTACTTGTTTATGTCTCTTTTGCTCGACACAGAAAAAAGGCCCTTTTTGCACCAGCTAATCAAAAAACGTCAACCGCTGATTTGCTGCGAGGCAACATATATCCACTCGGTGCAAACGATAAGACTGAGATAGATAGATAGATAGATAGATAGATAGATAGATAGATAGATAGATAGATAGATAGATAGATAGATAGATAGATAAGGAAAAGGCTGAGATAGATAGATAGATAGATAGATAGATAGATAGATAGATAGATAGATGAGGAAAAGGCTGAGATAGATAGATAGATAGATAGATAGATAGATAGATAGATAGATAGATAGATAGATAGATAAGGAAAAGGCTGAGATAGATAGATAGATAGATAGATAGATAGATAGATAGATAGATAGATAGATAGATAATGAAATGAATTAATTCTATCACAATCAATTCGCATCTATCTATTTAAATCAGTCCGTATGTATGTATGTATGTATGCATGCATGTATGTATGTATCTATCGATCTATGTCAGTTCAGATCTATGTTTCTATCTTTGTCAATTAGGATCTATGTCAATTCAGATCTGTCAATATCAATTCAGATCTATATAAATTCAGATCTATATCAATTCAGATCTATCTATGTCAATTCAAATTTATGTCAATTCAGATCTATATAAATTCAGATCTATGTCAATTCAGATCTATCCATGTCAATTCAGATCTGTCTATATCAATTCAGATCTATCTACAGGGGTTGGACAAAATAATTGGAACAGGTGCAAATTCTACTCCTATATTTCAAAAACCTATTATATTAAGAACTTTAACTAAAACTTCGTAATTGCAGGTTATATCTATTGTAAATACGTTTATTTATCTAATTTACTGTATTTGCCTTATTGATTTTTAGAATTTAGTAAAATTTAAGCTAAATGCGTGACCTCTCTGAGTTCGAAAATGGGCAGATTATTGGAGCTCGCATGGCAGGAGCCTCGATCACTAAGGTTGCTGAACTGTTTGGTTTTTCAAGAGCTACCATATCAAGAACTATAACGCAATTCGAGAAACAGAGCAAAACCTCTAGCAACTGTAACATTTCGGACCAGACTTGCAAACTTACTGACAGGGACCGACGTGCATTGAAACGGAATGTGGCAAAAAATCATCGAACTACTACGGCCAAAGTGATTGCTGAGTTGAATAATCATCTTAATAGTCCAGTTTCTCCTAAAACTATTCGTCATGAGCTCCATAAGGCTGGATATCATGGAAGAGCTGTCATAAGGAAACCTCTTCTCTCTACTCGCAACATTCAGAAGAGGTTGAAGTGGTGCAGAGATCACAATGCCTGGTCTGCAGACCAATAGAAGCAGGTCATATTCTTAGATGAGCCCAGTTTTTCTCTTTTCCCAACTTCAGAGTTTGTGTGGAGGCAGCCCAAAGAAGCTTACAACCCTGACTGCCTTCTTCCAACAGTGATTCATGGTGGTGGATCAGTGATAGTTTGAGCCGCCATATTATGGAAATGTCTCAGTCCAATAGTTGCCCTACTTGATAGAATCAACAGCAAAGATTACCTAAACATTTTGGGAGATCATGTTCATCCAATGGCCCAGACTTTATTCCCTGATGGTGACTGCATCTTCCAAGACGATAATGCTCCAATACATACCACTCGAGTGGTTAAGAATTGGTCTGAAGAGCATGAAAGTGAGCTAGAACACATGGAGTGGCCTCCCCAATCTCCAGACATCAATATTATTGAACATTTGTGGTTCATTTTGGAGAAACAAATTAGGAGCTGCTATCCTCTACCATCGGGTCTTAAAGAGCTGGAGCAGGTGTTAATGGAAGAATGGCTGAAAATTCCTCTGGATGAAGTCAGGAAGCTGTATGATTCCATTCCTAGACGTATTAAAGCTGTATGTGAGGCTAAAGAAGGACCAATTCCATATTAAATAAATTTTCTTTGAATTTAACAAGTGTTTCAATTATTTTGTCCAACCCCTGTATGTCAATTCAGATCTACCTAAATATTTTCGCATGGATTGACAATATGCAGAGGCCATATTTACTTTTGCTACATTCCGCAGATATTTATATTTTCATAAGTCAAATAGAAAAGGTGAAGATAAATCCCCTGAATAAATATTTCCCTTATAATAATTGACAAGAAAAACAATTTCAGCTTAAAAGCGAAGTCATGACTTCGAAGAGTTTTCTTTCTAACTCTTACACAAGCAAAGGACGACTAATTTGAATTTTTGATTTCTGAGATGAGATATTTTCAATATATCGTGACTCATTCGTGATCGCTTCTCGGCCTTTTGGCTAAGATCCAACTGTAGTATCTGTTCTCAGATCGCTCGCTTATCGGCCTTTTGGCTGAGATTCGATCACTTGATACTGACCTGGCGCAGGGATTCGTCCCTGCGCTGGTAGTATCACAGTTACGACTAGCTTGGACCGGCTCCTGCCTGGACCAGCTATGACAAGCCAAGACTAGATACGACCAGCTCTGACCAGCTTGGACAAGCTAAGACCAGCTATGACTAGCTTAGACCAGCTCTGACCAGCTTGGACAAGCTATGACCAGCTAAGACCAGTGGCCCGGGTAAAAACTGACCTTGTGTCACAACCTGACTCGGTGGGGGGTCAAGTAAATACCTATCGTGACTCATTGGATCAATTTGAATTTGAACTACTGTTCTCATCTTGATTATTGTAGATCTGATTAGAGACACGAAAACAAAAAACAAATGAAACAAGTCCCTACGAACTCACCATAACCAAATTATGGAAGCCATCTGACATTGATTATAAAAGCCTCTTAAACACGCAATGTGGTCCTTCGGAACAGTTGATATCGGTGTTTACTAATTAAGCGTTAGTGTTTGGTGGTCGTATGTTCAATCCCTTGATTAGGTAGTGAAATAATAATATTCTGGTTCAACGGCGATGAACAAAAAAAATTCTTGTCAGAGACAAAAATCAACACATGATAATTATTAACTAAAATTAATAAAAAATTGAAAATTGTCATTCAGTACCTGAACGAAACCTTGTGTCTATCATAAAATCTGTGGCACTGTTTATAGATTGAAAAAAAAATATAGCGATTGCAAAAATCTGACAGGCATCCCTAATTCTTTTTATTCAATCTATTGTTCACATCATTATTATAGATGTGGTTCTACTTAAATAGAGTGGTCCGACCGTAAAAA
This sequence comes from Acanthosepion esculentum, assembly GCA_964036315.1. NCBI lineage: Eukaryota > Metazoa > Mollusca > Cephalopoda > Sepiida > Sepiidae > Acanthosepion > Acanthosepion esculentum. Next base: position 35,124,254 of record OZ038497.1, on the reverse strand, counting down.
ATAGGAAAATAATTTTTGGAAATATTTTTTTACATTAACATATTTTAGACTTTCCTTAGACCGCGACATTTTATTGATCTATAAGAGGGTCATTGTTTATAATATCCACTCAGTATCAAATCGATCTCTGACTTTTACATAGTTATTGAACTTAGTTTCTTGTGTACAATTCAGCATTTTGTGGGGGAAGGTTTTAAAAAAAAGATTTCTATTAAGTAAAGAGCAGATACATTTTTAAATACCGAACAAAATGTATTTCTATTTAAGTGACATGTCCTTTCAGGACATAGGCGATCATAGCTCTCCAGCTCCTTTGCAGCTCTCAACAAGTTCCTTCCCTCTGCTTCTTCACCCAGACCACGTTTTGTCATCTACTTGCTTAAGCCCGCCAGTTATTTCACACGTTGTTTTCCCTTGTCTCTCTTTCCCTCTATTCGAACCCTGAGTATCAGATTCTCCAGGCCCTCCTTCCTCATTATGTGTCCCAGAAACTTCAGCTGCCTCTTGCTGATATTAAGTATAAGCCTCCTCCTTGTTTGAATCTTGCTCACACGCTCGGTCCATATGTTGTTCATGATGACGGTAGTCTTTGAGTATAGAATCCAGAGGTTGGCAGTGAATATTTCGAAGACAGTAGGGAAGCGTAGTTCAGGTTAGCAGTGGATATCCCGATAAAGTAGCAGAGCGTAGTTCTTCCTTCTGTTCTTTCGCTTCTGACAGGTTGGCACTGGATATTCGGATAGAGTAATCAAAATGGCCGCCTTTATACAAGACGGATTGAATATTTTACGCCTCCTGATTGGTTAACCTTCTCTTGGGGAACTATAAAGTGAGTCAAGTCCTTTGGGTTTGCTCACTAGTACATAGTATTCAAAATAACTTAACACCATATCCTTAGCATCCTTCTGTAGAACCACATCTCTATCGTCTCGCGTCTCTTCTTCATCTTTAAGGAACTTGTCTAACATTCGCTGCTGTAAAGAAGGACAGATGTCACGTAACAGCTCAGTACTCTTTTCTTCGTTACCAAAGAAATCCTCCTGTTTCGCAATACTCTGTCCAGCTTTTGGAATGAGTTCTTGGCCATCCCAATACGTCTACGTATCGCACTTACCGTCATCTGACAAAACGTTTCCCAGATATTTAAATTTCTGCGTCTGCTTGATTCTAGTGTTTCCGACCTGCAAATCGCATTTCAGGCTCATCCTTTTACTGATGACCACGCATTTTGTCTGCTTGTAGTTTATTCTTAGTCCCTCCTTCTCACTCTCCGTCGCTACCTTCTGTAGGAGATTTTGTAATTTCTTTTCTGTACGTAAATTAATAAAGTATGCTTTTGTTTATTCTTCATTTAATATAAATAATTATTAACCTCAAATGTTTGTGCATGCTCTCCTCTCCAAAGAAAGTCGCACACGAAAAAAGTTGTTTTTTTTTAATTTTGGTTAAATTAAATAAAAAATTAAAAAAGAGGTATTTTAAAAAATATAATATAGATAGATATCAATGCTGTTACCAGACTTTCAAACTTGATATTCGTAAATAACTGCTAGGGCCAATAACTGTAAAAGTCAGAGATATATTTTACATTGTATCAATGAACATAAAATGATAAAAAATCAATATTTTTCAATTCCGAAAGGTGTCGTGGCCTAAGGAAGGTCTAAAGGATGTTAATGTAGAAAAATTATTTCCAGAAAATCCTTTTTACAAATTTTTACATGTGGACCACTCTAGTAATTATTTCATTAGTTTTTTTTTTATAGCTTATCAGCCTTTTCGGGTTATTTAAAGCCAGAAAATATAATTTTTAGATTGTAAAAATATTTTAGAGATAATAATGATTTACTGATACAAGTCCTACTAATTAACCCATAGCTGGGGACAAAGAGAAAAAGTGGATTTATATCTGTCACAAGACTTTAAGTAAGTTATGTGCTATGCGTGATACACGCTTAGGTGATCATGTATCGAAAGATACATGACTGACGAGGCAGATTTTTTCCCGCAGTAGCTTGCCATTTCTTTCTGCGGTAGACCAGTTGCCATCCAAAGCCGGTCTATCCTGCTATTTACCCATAGCTGGGAGGAAGAAGATGAGGATTCATACCTTTCCCAAAGGTATTAGTACGTAAGTGAATGTAATGGATTCGACTGAAATTCGAACTCTGTTCTCCGATTCCTCAATCCGAGCCGCTATCCACCGTGTCTCCTTACCAAAACCGACTGGAATTGGAACTTCATAGGGCAGTGGTTCGCGGGAAGAAGCTGTTCGAGTTGAACTTATGCCTCACCAATGGAATACTGAGGAAATGTGGGTGGTTTGCTACTATGTAAATAACATAGCATGTTCTTGCTGTGAAGGTTTGACTTGGCGGGACGAGTTCGAGCACGTTCCGTGGAAGTAGCGATAGAACAGCCAGAGGCTTGCCACATCCCACCTGTGGGAGTAAGGGTTGGAGGGTGAAGAATAATTCGTCACCCACAAGGACTCGGAGACGCTTTTGAAATCTATCAATTTTGGAGAGTGAAGTTTGGACAGCTCCCGCCCAAATATGACAACTGTATTCCATTTTGGGCCTGGTTTGGCTCTTGTAAAGGTAGAGAATAGCAGGAGGAGTCTGGTACTTACTGGAGCGGTAGAGGAAGCCGACCATGTTACCTGCATGCTTAACAATGGATCGTATGTACGAGTTCCACTTGTGTTCGGGTGTGAGTTTGAACATAGTCTTTCAAGGCACGGTGTTTCCCCGAGAGGATTTCCGTTCATCGTTCATATATATATATATATATATATATATATGTGTGTGTGTGTGTGTGTGTGTGTGTGTGTGTGTGTGTGTGTGTGTGTGTGTGTTGAGGAAAATGTATGACAAGGAAGGTGGGTAAGTTTTCTTACGATGCGATTCACTCATTTGGGACTTCATCGGACTGAAACGCGTCACAATAAAACTCTTTACACTTTGTCATACATTTTCCTTAGTATTGTTCTTGATATATAAAAAAATATATATTGCTATTTCATATATATATATATATATATATATATATATATATATATATATATATATATAGCGATATATATTTAATTCTCTCTCTTTCTCCTTCTACCTCCCTCTCTTCCCCCTCTCTCTCTCTCTCTCTACACATACACACACACATATATATATATATATATATATATATATATATATAGATAGATAGATAGATAGATAGATAGATACATAGATAGATAGATAGATATAGACATATATAGTTGGAAACCTTATTAATAAAAACAAAAAAACAACACTTAATAATATCAACTATGAACATGGACACAATATCTTGACCGTGTTTTGAAAAATGAAAACATTATATAAATACATACATGCAACAAACTATTTCTTATTTAACAGTTAAAATATTTCATCCTTGAAAATGGCTAATCGTATAACCGAAAGCCCTCGGATTAAAAGAACATTCAGACAGTTTTTATATAATTTATCATCTGAAAAGAAAAAAAATTGAGCATGAGAAATTGTATAAAAAACGAAATAAAAGCACCTTATCTGTCGTATTCAATGAAATGTGCATGAAAGAAGAATTCCTGTCTAAATACACAAATATAGATAGATAGATAAAGAGATAGATAGATAGATAAATAGATAGATATAATAATAATAATAAGAATAATAATAATAATAATAATAATAATAATAATAATAATAATAATAATAATAATAATAATAAAAACAAGGAAATGAATCCGAATGTAAGCATTACAATATTTAAAACTTAAATGATGAAGACATACACTCAATTTTCAAGGGAGGTAACTCATAATGAGATATTAAAAAATGTAAGTTTCTTCCCTTGTGTCATAAAATTGCTGAAATTTTCCCTCGCTTGTGATTGCACTTTTGTTGTTTTGGTTTGTTTTGTTTTACGGTATATCAACGACAATGTGTTATTTAATGCCGACATTTTTTATTGCTGGTAATATTTTTTTTTCATAAATGGTAATTTTTTTTTCTTTCAAAAATGTATTGCTGGTATTATTTTTTTCCTTCAAAAATCTATTTCTGGTAATATTTTTTTCAAAAAATGTATCGCTGATAATATTTTTTCAAAATATGGAGAGCTGGTATTTTTTATATTTATTTTATTTTTTTTTTTTTTTTCAAAATTCTATAGTTTGGTTTGTTTTGTTTTACGGCATATCAACCACAATGGTTTATTTAATGCCGACAAGATTTATATTGCTAGTAATATTTTTTTTTCAAAAATGTATTGCCGGTAATAATTTTTCTTCCAAAGTTTATTGCTGGGAATCATTTTTTACAAAGTATTTCTGGTATCAAAACCTATTTTTACACTTTCATAATGTTTTGACCCCATTTTGGGGGTTAACTATTTACCCATGACTGGGACCCTAACAGGGGCTACCACCCCGGGTCAAGGTGAGCCTGGGAACACCGGCAATTAAGAGGTGGTTCCACGCTCCTCAAAACCTCCTGATCAGAGGCCTTGCTGTTGGACATAGTTTATCGTCTTATCCAAGACGCGGATGTAGTTTATCGTCATAACCAGGACAGGACATTTGTTGGAGGTGTGGCTCAGTCCTATTCAGCCATTACCCCACCACTCTGGTCCAATGAGTGTTGGTAGGGGTGGATATTTCGAGTCATGATCACCCATGAGTATTTGCGTAAGTGAATATAATGAACTGGACTGGAATTCGAACTCTTATCTCCGATTTCGCAATCCGTGCTGTTATTCATTATATCACCGGCTTAAATCACCTGGTATTCCCAAGCGGACACCCATCTCGGAACTGGCCAGGATCAACGTTGCATAACTTTGGTTATCGGACGAGAACCAATGTTTCAACAAGATACGGCCGTAAATGCCGACAATCTACGGCTAATTGATTTCATTAATGTCTGACTCGTTTTCTTACATTTCATTGCCGTTTTTAACATAACATTCCGGGCAGAATGCCGCCGCTTACTGCAAACGTAAACAGCATGCAATCAAAATAAACTAGTTTCAGATGAGATTTGAAATCACATCCGGGATGTTGAAAAGTTCACGACTTGACCAAGAAGCCCTTTTAAAAATTACGTTTGTTCAGATTTTGAAGAATGGAATGAACCAAAACCTTTTCCGCCTCATATTCGGTTTCTTTTTAATCTTTTCTGGTACGGAAATTCAGTAACCCCTCCCCCCCCCATTTCTGTTTCGATCATTTATACCTTATTATTTGTTTTCTACCGAAAGGAAGTCACAGAAATAGTGACAATTCTTTGAGGAAGTATCTCCATTATTATCTGGTCATTTCTTTTTATAGCGGATACCCACCGCCGGTTAAACTAAGAAACGTTAACTATGAATAAAAATAAAAAAAGAACTTTTTGTGTAGACAGACTGACTAACCGTCTCTTCACCTATTATTGAAACATGGACTCGTCCATCCGCCGTGAGTAGAACGCCTGCTCATGGAACAGTGACAAAAAGTGGGTCGCAAAGACGCAACGCTTTTCTGTCGTATGCTTGTCGAACTGAACTATTGTATTCCCAATATATCTCTTCACGTGATTAACCCTTCTTTACTCAACCCTTTGTTTCCAGTGTTTTCCTGGTGTCAATCCCTATTTGTTGCCCTCCTGATTACTCTTCCCTTTTCCCGCTCATTATTAATGTTTCTGTTTTTAATTCTTCTACAAACAGTAAGCCCTTGTGTATTAGTGGCTTTACTGCCTTGCATCGGGTGAAACTAAATAGAACAAATAGGAAACGTTTATCAATTTAACAGATTTCACTTTTATTAAAGCTTCATCAAACACTGAGATATGGAGAAAAAGAAGAAAGAATTTATCGTATTTTTCCTTTTGTTTGATTTTCATTGGTCAGTATTAACAAATTATACTAACATTGATTTAAAAGAGTCGAATGCTGTCTTACTAACCATCAACTATGAGTGTTCTAGGACTTTTATAATAAAATTATATACTGACCATCACGAATCCAGCATTAGTAGAATTTGTGGGATCCCGGAGAATTTATTTTGTCTCATTATAGACGGTCACCATAATTTTTCAATGTGATCCTTTAGGTCATAAAGTGTATGTGAACCAAGGCTGTACAAATCGAACGAGCAATGCTACTGCCAAGTTTTTTGTGTGTTTTTTTCCCCAGAATTTCTACCTTATCTGTTATGGACAACGTATGGTGCTTGGGCCTCGCACAACGAGAAATTCTTGCTGTATTCACTGGAGATATGAATGGGACTTAAAGTCAGCCAGTGATAATAGGGAAGGCATAAAAGACAAATAAAAGTGACTTACTGTTTGAAAATGCTCAAAAAACCACAAAACACTAATGACAAATCTGCGAGGCGGTCTAGGAAATCTGAAAATGCCCAAAACAGCCACGAAAACATTAATAACAGATCCGTGCGGCGATCTAGGAAATCTGAAAATGCTTAAAAACAACAAGGAAACGCTAATGACATCTGCAAGGCGGTCTGGAAAATCTGAAAATGCTCAAAGCCTCCACGATACACTAATGACAGATCCGTGCGGCGATCTATGAAACCTGAAAATGCTTAAAAACGGCAACGAAACACTAATGACAGATCTGCAATGCGGTCTGGAAAATCTGAAAATGCTCAAAACCTCCACGATACACTAATGACAGATCCATGCGGCGATCTAGAAAATCTGAAAATGCTTAAAAACGGCAACGAAACACTAATGACAGATCTACAATGCGGTCTGGAAAATCTGAAAATGCTCAAAACATCCGCGATATACTAATGACAGAACCATGCGGCGATCTAGGAAATCTGAAAATGCTTAAAAACGGCAACGAAACACTAATGACAGATCTGCAATGCGGTCTGGAAAATCTGAAAATGCTAAAAACATCCACGATATACTAATGACAGATCTGTGCGGCGATCTAGGAAATCTGAAAATGCTTAAAAACGGCAACGAAACACTAATGATAGATCTGCAATGCGGTCTGGAAAATCTGAAAATGCTCAAAACATCCACGATGCACTGATGACAGATCCGTGCAGCGACCTAGGAAATCTGAAAATGCCCCCAAACAGCCAAAAAACAATAAAGTCAGATTCGTATAGCGACCTGAAAAATCTAATTTTGTTCTCGTGGAAACTAGTACCAGATTACGAGTTGAAATGGATTAATAATTGATTGATTGGCCAACCTGTATTTCTTAAACTGGGGAGGAATAAGTGTACCGCTGTATATTTCGGCCTTTTCGCATCGTTAACGTCCGTGTCCGAATTAGTTCAGACATCTTATTATAAGTCCTACAAATCAAACAACTAATTCCATCAGTGCATGCATTGCGTGCAAATGTTATAGTCATTTTCCTTCAT
>OZ038497.1:35106864-35111864 GCA_964036315.1 Acanthosepion esculentum | reverse complement strand
TATATATATATATATATATATATATATATATATATATATATATATATATATATATATATATATATTGTCAGTAACCTTTCTTTCAAACATCTTTTTTTTTTTTTCAGCATCCTAACATTTTTCCGTTTGTTAAGGAATATAAAAATTGTTCATAGTTTTTATTGTCCCAAGCGCTTTCAGCTACTTCTATAGCCATTTTCAAGGTTTTTTTTCTTTCGTTTTGTTATTTTTTCCTTATGTTTTGACTGTTGAGTTGTAAATTATGTTTGTGTTCCTTTTTGAAAAAGAAGCGTACATTCCGAGCTCTCACATACCGCGCGCGACTGGAATTCGTGTGAGCGTCTTTCTATTTTTTATTTTTTTTAAACAACTTTCAACACTCCATTTCCACTATCAAATAATGTAAGGTTGATGGTAGGAGAGAATTGTTTGATATATAGGGCCTCTAATATTCAATTATATATATATATATATATATATATATAGCTAGTTTTAAAATTGCATAATGTAATGTTGGTGGTAGGAGAGAATTGTTTGAAATATAGGGCCTCTCGAATAGCAAGATGTTTCTTACAATGGGATTTATATAGAATTCATGTGTTTTCAGGGAAAAGTTTTCCTTTCGGGTTCAAGTAGATTATAGATTAATAAATGTTTTTTTTATGGCACTATGGTCAGATAAATGATACGTAAGGCGTCCACTCAGTGAGGTGGTAGTTTTTCTGATATAAGTATTTGATTTGTGACAAGAAACACAGTCTTGTACTAGGCGTCGAAATTGGTACATTATATTGGTCATCGCTAGTTTAGATTTAATGGGGTTATTTTGATTAGTCATCACAAGGTTTGCGGCCTTCCATTTCCTGTAGTATATTATAAATTTTACATGTTTTTCGGAAATTACGGCAGAAATATAGTGTTTAATAATTCTTCGTATAGCGAATTCGTCCTAATAATAATTATTGCGTATCTGGTTACAGTAAAATATGTTGATGTTTTTGTGTGGTATTTTTATTCCTTGTGTCGTGTATTTTTTGTAAGAATAAGTTTATTTGTTTATCAATGATGTACAGAAGGTCCTCGGGTTACGTCGTATCCGACGTAATGCGTTTCGTGGCTACGGCTGCATGAGGAAGTCGGTTTTGTCTCTTCACCGGCTGTACACCATATTCGATTGTGCTACATTGCTTTATGAGTTTTAGTTCACTCAGAAATATTCTTTGAGAAGTGGAATTTTGGTGTGTTCTATTTAAGAAATTTGTTATCACTGCTATTTTATCTTTCCGGGCGATGACTATCATAGTTTAGAAGACAAGAGTTCCTTGTGGTTGTTTTTTTTTATACGGGTAAGTGTTAAATGCTTTGGATTTTAGTTCTATATCAACATCAAAGAATGGGATTTTGTTATTGACCATGAGGTCATATGTAAATTTTAGCGTTGTTTTTTTTTTCTTTCTTTTTTTTCTTTTCAAAAGTTGATTTTAGATATCCTCTCCTCTTTAAAAGGAATTGGTAAAATATTTGAAATAGTGAAAAGTGTAGCAAGAATTCCAGAGACTCAAACACACCGAAACAACAAAAAATGGATTTATATTTGCAACTGAATGTTGATGGCGTAACGGCAAGCTTACCGTTAACAAGAAAAAAGTGAAAGCGACAATACAACAAATGAAGATTTGTTTGTTTGTTTAGCGGCATATCAACTCCTTTTGGGTCATTTAATACCGAAATTTAATTTTCTGGGGAGCGTTACTAATTTCTTTTATAACAATGTATTGCTGGTAATTATTTTTGGTTTTCAAAAATGTGTTGCTGGTTATTTTCTTACTATGAATTTTCATCGTAAAAACAATGCCCACAATACATTTTTGTAAAAAAGGAAAAATGAAAAATTGCCAGCAATATATATATTTTTAAAATTTCATTTATGTTATTTTTTCAGTATTTACATTAGTCGGACTATTGTCCTCATCTTTGTCGCCATATTTGTCACAACGTTTCGGCCGTTGTACGCTCCGGCCTTCTTCAGGTGGTTGGAATTTCGAACCGAACCCTTTATTTCGATCACTGGGGTAGACTGTTCTAGTTCCACGAGCCATGTTTGATGGATGTCAGTTATCAGGTGTCCTCAAGGACACATGGTACAGTGGATAAAGGCGTTGGTTAGATCCAGTGACAGACCCAAAGAGTGTGAGTTCAATACCCGGTTCAGGCAGTGGAGAACTTTCAGAGGGAAAATTACCAGGAGATAACTGATAACTGACATCCATCAAACATGGCTCGTGGAACTAGAACAGTCTACCCCAGTGATCGAAATAAAGGGTTCGGTTCGAAATTCCAACCACCTGAAGAAGGCCGGAGCGTACAACGGCCGAAACGTTGTGACAAATATGGCGACAAAGATGAGGACAATAGTCCGAATAATGTAAATACTGTACATAATACCTCATCTCAGAAATATAGACAGATGTTATTTTTTACTATAAAAATGTATTTTTATTTATTCGTAGTGATTTGACCTCAGTTTGGAGGTTAACTAATTGCCTATAGTTGAGACCCTAACAGATGCTACCACCCTGGGTCAGGTCCACCCTAGAGTTTCAGCTGTGGGTAAATAGTTAACCTTCCAAACAAAAGTTTAAAACTACATTTTTATAGTAAAATTACCAAAAATAATTTTCATGATATTAATCCAGATAATACCTTTCAGTTATGTGCCATGCGTGATACACGCTTAGGCGATCATATATTTTTCGATACATGACTGACGAGGCAGATTTTTCCCGCAGTAGGCTGGCATTTCTTTCTGTGGTAGACCAGTGAATGTAGTGGATTCGACTGGAATCCAAACTCGGCTCTCCGATTCCTCAATCCGAGCCGCTATCCATTACTCCACCGTGTCTCTATACTCCACCGTGACTCCTATATACTTCTTTGAAGTAATAAGAATATGATATACATTATTCTGCTTTCAAAATTGAATACCTGGAAGATGATACTCAGCTTTTCTGCATATACATGTTTGTGTGGACATGATTACTAGAGGCAGTGATGTGTGTGTTTTATGCTGTAGTTTTGTTCAAAAGACTGGGGAGGTATGTGAACCGGACGATAGGCGAACCTATCTGCTCCAATTGGGAAATAAATAAATAATAAATAGAAATTCAGAGTTTAAGTGGAGACGTTAGAAGTATAGAGTTGTAGTAGACTTTAGGAGGGATCGGATCTAATATCACACATTGCTTAAGTTACTTAGGAAAAGACTATGTACTAAATATGAAGTTTTGCCTCATCCTCCTTACTCTGCTTTCCTTGTTCCATCTACCATCTTTTCATCTTCTTTTTTTTTTAAGGGAAAACAGTTTATTAGCTGTAAAGAGGTTAAAATTGATATTAGGTGTATCGTTGCAACGAAGCCCCACGAAATTTCATGGTCGAGGGATCAACAATTTGTCAAATTGATTGGATTATATTATCGATAATGAAGACAAACGTTATCTTGATTAAATGTGGCAATTAATACAAAGGAAGCCTTTGTTTATTATCCATATCTCAAATGCGGCGAGACTTTCTTTCCAGCCTAATATTTATTCATGTTTACATCAAAATATAAAAAGACTAGTGAAGCTAATCATATTTGCAGGTTGTTTATCTGTCACCCTAACCCCCACAAAACCCCCAAAAATGATTTCATGAAGCTGTATAAAAAAACGGGAATTACACTCACGAATCAATGGGGATGGGGAGTATAGGGGTGAGGATACTTTTTCTTTTGCCCACGCGTTCTTTTCTTATGAATAATATTTTGAGCAAATTATTGCCAACCGAATCCATTAAGTATTTGGCTGATGTAGGTCCAGCAAAGTGCACGCTGGGAAACGAATGATACACATTCATTGTGTTCCTGAATATCGCAAGCTCCCTTTGGGGTAGAGTGGCTTTGTTCTGCTTCGGAGCCGCACCTAAGAGTGACCAACAGATGCATTAGAGATAATCAAGATCCATTTATCTGAGAGGCTGATAAATCAATATGACATACAAATCAACCATATTTACACACAATTATATATATATATATATATATATATATATATATATATATATATATATATATATATATATATATATATATGAAGTAGGTTGGACCGGGAAATTTTCAGTATCAGCTATATATATATATATATATATATATATATATATAATTATATATATATATATATATATATATATATATATATATATATATATATATATATATATATATATATATATATATATATATATTAGAGGATAAAGAACAATTAGTAAAGGTTTATGGATTTAATATGTTTCGCTTTTATTAAAGATTCATTAGAAAATGAAATATGAAGGGGAAAGAAAAACTCGGGTATTATTATTTTTGTGGTGTTTGCTTTTCATTGGATAAGTAGATGTTACGTGTGTTTGTCTTGTTCGGCAGCTTTCGTGTGTGTAATACATATGTGTATGTGTATCATAATTCAATACATGAGGCGGTAGATAATATGTGTGCGTGCGTGTGTCTAGTGACTCTTTGGTAAAAGTCAGTATTTTTGATTGGTTACCATTTTATGGTAAAGTTTTAATAAAAGCGAAACGTGTTAAATTCATAATCGTTTCCTATTTGTTCTTTATCCTGTCTGTCGGTTTCTAATCCATGTTTGATCCTAATCCACACATTTACATTTACACATTATATATATTCTGTTTATGCGTTATTCTTATAGATACAACTTATTTGAGTAAATGCTCTGTTTTAATTAATCAGTATTAATTACATTTACCAGCCTGAGTGTTCGAGAAATTTCCGAGAAAATATGCGCTTCTCTGACAGGAATCGAACTTATATTCCTATAAGGAAACCGTCATTTCGCCTGATCGTCGAAGATGTTTGAGTTATAAGCATTAATTTAGACTTTGCTAACCGAAAAGCTAGCAGCATGTCAGGCCAAATGACACTTGAGATACCTCTGTATGTTTGA
>OZ038497.1:34999364-35101864 GCA_964036315.1 Acanthosepion esculentum | reverse complement strand
TTTAATAAGGAAGTTTAATACATTAAAACTAAGGAAGTTTAATAAGGAAGTCTAATTCATTAAAACTAGGGAAGTTTAATAAGGAAGTTTAATACATTAAAACTAGGGAAGTTTAATAAGGAAGTTTAATACATTAAAACTAGGGAAGTTTAATAAGGAAGTGTAATTCTTTAAAACTAGGGAAGTTTAATAAGGAAGTTTAATTAATTAAAACTAAGGAAGTTTAATAAGGAAGTTTAATACATTAAAACTAGGGAAGTTTAATAAGGAAGTTTAATTCTTTAAAACTAGGGAAGTTTAATAAGGAAGTTTAATACATTAAAACTGAGGAAGTTTAACAAGGAAGTCTAATTCATTAAAACTAGAGAAGTTTAATAAGGAAGTTTAATTAATTAAAACTAAGGAAGTTTAATAAGGAAGTTTAATACATTAAAACTAGGGAAGTTTAATAAGGAAGTTTAATTCATTAAAACTAGGGAAGTTTAATAAGGAACTTTAAAATATTAAAACTAGGGAAGTTTAATAAGGAAGTTTAATTCTTTAAAACTAGGGAAGTTTAATAAGGAAGTTTAATTAATTAAAACTAAGGAAGTTTAATAAGGAAGTCTAATACATTAAAACTAGGGAAGTTTAATAAGGAAGTTTAATTCTTTAAAACTAGGGAAGTTTAATAAGGAAGTTTAATTAATTAAAACTAAGGAAGTTTAATAAGGAAGTCTAATACATTAAAACTAGGGAAGTTTAATAAGGAAGTTTAATTCTTTAAAACTAGGGAAGTTTAATAAGGAAGTTTAATTAATTAAAACTAAGGAAGTTTAATAAGGAAGTTTAATACATTAAAACTAGGGAAGTTTAATAAGGAAGTTTAATTCTTTAAAACTAGGGAAGTTTAATAAGGAAGTTTAATACATTAAAACTGAGGAAGTTTAACAAGGAAGTCTAATTCATTAAAACTAGGGAAGTTTAATAAGGAAGTTTAATTAATTAAAACTAAGGAAGTTTAATAAGGAAGTTTAATACATTAAAACTAGGGAAGTTTAATAAGGAAGTTTAATTCATTAAAACTAGGGAAGTTTAATAAGGAACTTTAAAATATTAAAACTAGGGAAGTTTAATAAGGAAGTTTAATTCTTTAAAACTAGGGAAGTTTAATAAGGAAGTTTAATTAATTAAAACTAAGGAAGTTTAATAAGGAAGTCTAATACATTAAAACTAGGGAAGTTTAATAAGGAAGTTTAATTCTTTAAAACTAGGGAAGTTTAATAAGGAAGTTTAATTAATTAAAACTAAGGAAGTTTAATAAGGAAGTCTAATACATTAAAACTAGGGAAGTTTAATAAGGAAGTTTAATTCTTTAAAACTAGGGAAGTTTAATAAGGAAGTTTAATTAATTAAAACTAAGGAAGTTTAATAAGGAAGTCTAATACATTAAAACTAGGGAAGTTTAATAAGGAAGTTTAATTCTTTAAAACTAGGGAAGTTTAATAAGGAAGTTTAATTAATTAAAACTAAGGAAGTTTAATAAGGAAGTTTAATACATTAAAACTAGGGAAGTTTAATAAGGAAGTTTAATTCTTTAAAACTAGGGAAGTTTAATAAGGAAGTTTAATACATTAAAACTGAGGAAGTTTAACAAGGAAGTCTAATTCATTAAAACTAGGGAAGTTTAATAAGGAAGTTTAATTAATTAAAACTAAGGAAGTTTAATAAGGAAGTTTAATACATTAAAACTAGGGAAGTTTAATAAGGAAGTTTAATTCATTAAAACTAGGGAAGTTTAATAAGGAACTTTAAAATATTAAAACTAGGGAAGTTTAATAAGGAAGTTTAATTCTTTAAAACTAGGGAAGTTTAATAAGGAAGTTTAATTAATTAAAACTAAGGAAGTTTAATAAGGAAGTCTAATACATTAAAACTAGGGAAGTTTAATAAGGAAGTTTAATTCTTTAAAACTAGGGAAGTTTAATAAGGAAGTTTAATTAATTAAAACTAAGGAAGTTTAATAAGGAAGTCTAATACATTAAAACTAGGGAAGTTTAATAAGGAAGTTTAATTCTTTAAAACTAGGGAAGTTTAATAAGGAAGTTTAATTAATTAAAACTAAGGAAGTTTAATAAGGAAGTCTAATACATTAAAACTAGGGAAGTTTAATAAGGAAGTTTAATTCTTTAAAACTAGGGAAGTTTAATAAGGAAGTTTAATTAATTAAAACTAAGGAAGTTTAATAAGGAAGTTTAATACATTAAAACTAGGGAAGTTTAATAAGGAAGTTTAATTCTTTAAAACTAGGGAAGTTTAATAAGGAAGTTTAATACATTAAAACTGAGGAAGTTTAACAAGGAAGTCTAATTCATTAAAACTAGGGAAGTTTAATAAGGAAGTTTAATTAATTAAAACTAAGGAAGTTTAATAAGGAAGTTTAATACATTAAAACTAGGGAAGTTTAATAAGGAAGTTTAATTCATTAAAACTAGGGAAGTTTAATAAGGAAGTTTAATTCATTAAAACTAAGGAAGTTTAATACATTAAAACTAGGGAAGTTTAATAAGGAAGTTTAATTCATTAAAACCAGGGAAGTTTAATAAGGAAGTTTAATTCATTAAAACTAGGGAAGTTTAATAAGGAAATTTAATACATTAAAACTAGGGAAGTTTAATAAGGAAGTCTAATTCATTAAAACTAGGGAAGTTTAATACATTAAAACTAGGGAAGTTTAATTCTTTAAAACTAGGGAAGTTTAATAAGGAAGTCTAATTCATTAAAACTAGAGAAGTTTAATAAGGAAGTTTAATTAATTAAAACTAAGGAAGTTTAATAAGGAAGTTTAATACATTAAAACTAGGGAAGTTTAATAAGGAAGTTTAATTCATTAAAACTAGGGAAGTTTAATAAGGAAGTTTAATTCATTAAAACTAAGGAAGTTTAATACATTAAAACTGGGGAAGTTTAATAAGGAAGTTTAATTCATTAAAACTAGGGAAGTTTAATAAGGAAGTTTAATTCATTAAAACTAGGGAAGTTTAATAAGGAACTTTAAAATATTAAAACTAGGGAAGTTTAATAAGGAAGTTTAATTAATTAAAACTAAGGAAGTTTAATAAGGAAGTCTAATACATTAAAACTAGGGAAGTTTAATAAGGAAGTTTAATTCTTTAAAACTAGGGAAGTTTAATAAGGAAGTTTAATTAATTAAAACTAAGGAAGTTTAATAAGGAAGTTTAATACATTAAAACTAGGGAAGTTTAATAAGGAAGTTTAATTCTTTAAAACTAGGGAAGTTTAATAAGGAAGTTTAATACATTAAAACTGAGGAAGTTTAACAAGGAAGTCTAATTCATTAAAACTAGGGAAGTTTAATAAGGAAGTTTAATTAATTAAAACTAAGGAAGTTTAATAAGGAAGTTTAATACATTAAAACTAAGGAAGTTTAATAAGGAAGTTTAATTCATTAAAACTAGGGAAGTTTAATAGGGAAGTTTAATTCATTAAAACTAAGGAAGTTTAATACATTAAAACTAGGGAAGTTTAATAAGGAAGTTTAATTCATTAAAACCAGGGAAGTTTAATAAGGAAGTTTAATTCATTAAAACTAGGGAAGTTTAATAAGGAAATTTAATACATTAAAACTAGGGAAGTTTAATAAGGAAGTCTAATTCATTAAAACTAGGGAAGTTTAATACATTAAAACTAGGGAAGTTTAATACATTAAAACTAGGGAAGTTTAATAAGGAAGTTTAATTCATTAAAACTAGGGAAGTTTAATAAGGAAGTTTAATACATTAAAACTAGGGAAGTTTAATAAGGAAGTTTAATTCATTAAAACTAGGGAAGTTTAATAAGGAAGTCTAATTCATTAAAACTAAGGAAGTTTACTACATTAAAACTAGGGAAGTTTAATAAGGAAGTTTAATTCATTAAAACTAGGGAAGTTTAATAAGGAAGTTTAATTCATTAAAACTAGGGAAGTTTAATAAGGAAGTTTAATACATTAAAACTAGGGAAGTTTAATAAGGAAGTCTAATTCATTAAAACTAGGGAAGTTTAATACATTAAAACTAGGGAAGTTTAATAAGGAAGTTTAATTCATTAAAACTAAGGAAGTTTAATATATTAAAACTAGGGAAGTTTAATAAGGAAGTTTAATTCATTAAAACTAGGGAAGTTTAATAAGGAAGTTTAATACATTAAAACTAGGGAAGTTTAATAAGGAAGTTTAATTGATTAAAACTAGGGAAGTTTAATAAGGAAGTCTAATTCATTAATACTAAGGAAGTTTAATACATTAAAACTAGGGAAGTTTAATAAGGAAGTTTAATTCATTAAAACTAGGGAAGTTTAATACATTAAAACTAGGGAAGTTTAATAAGGAAGTTTAATTCATTAAAAGTAGGGAAGTTTAATAAGGAAGTTTAATACATTAAAACTAGGGAAGTTTAATAAGGAAGTTTAATTAATTAAAACCAAGGAAGTTTAATACATTAAAACTAGGGAAGTTTAATAAGGAAGTTTAATTCATTAAA
Organism: Acanthosepion esculentum; assembly: GCA_964036315.1. Taxonomy (NCBI): domain Eukaryota; kingdom Metazoa; phylum Mollusca; class Cephalopoda; order Sepiida; family Sepiidae; genus Acanthosepion; species Acanthosepion esculentum. The sequence continues at coordinate 35,097,344 of OZ038497.1, read as the reverse complement.
ACTAGGGAAGTTTAATAAGGAAGTTTAATATATTAAAACTAGGGAAGTTTAATAAAAAAAGTTTAATTAATTAAAACTAAGGAAGTTTAATAAGGAAGTTTAATACATTAAAACTAGGGAAGTTTAATAAGGAAGTTTAATTCATTAAAACTAGGGAAGTTTAATAAGGAAGTCTAATTCATTAAAACTAAGGAAGTTTAATAAGGAAGTCTTATTCATTAAAACTAGGGAAGTTTAATAAGGAAGTTTAATTCATTAAAACTAGGGAAGTTTAATAAGGAAGTTTAATTAATTAAAACTAGGGAAGTTTAATAAGGAAGTTTAATACATTAAAACTAAGGAAGTTTAATAAGGAAGTCTAATTCATTAAAACTAGGGAAGTTTAATAAGGAAGTTTAATACATTAAAACTAGGGAAGTTTAATAAGGAAGTTTAATACATTAAAACTAGGGAAGTTTAATAAGGAAGTGTAATTCTTTAAAACTAGGGAAGTTTAATAAGGAAGTTTAATTAATTAAAACTAAGGAAGTTTAATAAGGAAGTTTAATACATTAAAACTAGGGAAGTTTAATAAGGAAGTTTAATTCTTTAAAACTAGGGAAGTTTAATAAGGAAGTTTAATACATTAAAACTGAGGAAGTTTAACAAGGAAGTCTAATTCATTAAAACTAGAGAAGTTTAATAAGGAAGTTTAATTAATTAAAACTAAGGAAGTTTAATAAGGAAGTTTAATACATTAAAACTAGGGAAGTTTAATAAGGAAGTTTAATTCATTAAAACTAGGGAAGTTTAATAAGGAAGTTTAATTCATTAAAACTAGGGAAGTTTAATAAGGAACTTTAAAATATTAAAACTAGGGAAGTTTAATAAGGAAGTTTAATTAATTAAAACTAAGGAAGTTTAATAAGGAAGTCTAATACATTAAAACTAGGGAAGTTTAATAAGGAAGTTTAATTCTTTAAAACTAGGGAAGTTTAATAAGGAAGTTTAATTAATTAAAACTAAGGAAGTTTAATAAGGAAGTTTAATACATTAAAACTAGGGAAGTTTAATAAGGAAGTTTAATTCTTTAAAACTAGGGAAGTTTAATAAGGAAGTTTAATACATTAAAACTGAGGAAGTTTAACAAGGAAGTCTAATTCATTAAAACTAGGGAAGTTTAATAAGGAAGTTTAATTAATTAAAACTAAGGAAGTTTAATAAGGAAGTTTAATACATTAAAACTAGGGAAGTTTAATAAGGAAGTTTAATTCATTAAAACTAGGGAAGTTTAATAAGGAAGTTTAATTCATTAAAACTAAGGAAGTTTAATACATTAAAACTAGGGAAGTTTAATAAGGAAGTTTAATTCATTAAAACCAGGGAAGTTTAATAAGGAAGTTTAATTCATTAAAACTAGGGAAGTTTAATAAGGAAATTTAATACATTAAAACTAGGGAAGTTTAATAAGGAAGTCTAATTCATTAAAACTAGGGAAGTTTAATACATTAAAACTAGGGAAGTTTAATTCTTTAAAACTAGGGAAGTTTAATAAGGAAGTTTAATACATTAAAACTGAGGAAGTTTAACAAGGAAGTCTAATTCATTAAAACTAGAGGAGTTTAATAAGGAAGTTTAATTAATTAAAACTAAGGAAGTTTAATAAGGAAGTTTAATACATTAAAACTAGGGAAGTTTAATAAGGAAGTTTAATTCATTAAAACTAGGGAAGTTTAATAAGGAAGTTTAATTCATTAAAACTAAGGAAGTTTAATACATTAAAACTGGGGAAGTTTAATAAGGAAGTTTAATTCATTAAAACTAGGGAAGTTTAATAAGGAAGTTTAATTCATTAAAACTAGGGAAGTTTAATAAGGAACTTTAAAATATTAAAACTAGGGAAGTTTAATAAGGAAGTTTAATTAATTGAAACTAAGGAAGTTTAATAAGGAAGTCTAATACATTAAAACTAGGGAAGTTTAATAAGGAAGTTTAATTCTTTAAAACTAGGGAAGTTTAATAAGGAAGTTTAATTAATTAAAACTAAGGAAGTTTAATAAGGAAGTTTAATACATTAAAACTAGGGAAGTTTAATAAGGAAGTTTAATTCTTTAAAACTAGGGAAGTTTAATAAGGAAGTTTAATACATTAAAACTGAGGAAGTTTAACAAGGAAGTCTAATTCATTAAAACTAGGGAAGTTTAATAAGGAAGTTTAATTAATTAAAACTAAGGAAGTTTAATAAGGAAGTTTAATACATTAAAACTAAGGAAGTTTAATAAGGAAGTTTAATACATTAAAACTAGGGAAGTTTAATAAGGAAGTTTAATTCATTAAAACTAGGGAAGTTTAATAAGGAAGTTTAATTCATTAAAACTAAGGAAGTTTAATACATTAAAACTAGGGAAGTTTAATAAGGAAGTTTAATTCATTAAAACCAGGGAAGTTTAATAAGGAAGTTTAATTCATTAAAACTAGGGAAGTTTAATAAGGAAATTTAATACATTAAAACTAGGGAAGTTTAATAAGGAAGTCTAATTCATTAAAACTAGGGAAGTTTAATACATTAAAACTAGGGAAGTTTAATACATTAAAACTAGGGAAGTTTAATAAGGAAGTTTAATTCATTAAAACTAGGGAAGTTTAATAAGGAAGTTTAATACATTAAAACTAGGGAAGTTTAATAAGGAAGTTTAATTCATTAAAACTAGGGAAGTTTAATAAGGAAGTCTAATTCATTAAAACTAAGGAAGTTTACTACATTAAAACTAGGGAAGTTTAATAAGGAAGTTTAATTCATTAAAACTAGGGAAGTTTAATGAGGAAGTTTAATTCATTAAAACTAGGGAAGTTTAATAAGGAAGTTTAATACATTAAAACTAGGGAAGTTTAATAAGGAAGTCTAATTCATTAAAACTAGGGAAGTTTAATACATTAAAACTAGGGAAGTTTAATAAGGAAGTTTAATTCATTAAAACTAAGGAAGTTTAATACCTTAAAACTAGGGAAGTTTAATAAGGAAGTTTAATTCATTAAAACTAGGGAAGTTTAATAAGGAAGTTTAATACATTAAAACTAGGGAAGTTTAATAAGGAAGTTTAATTGATTAAAACTAGGGAAGTTTAATAAGGAAGTCTAATTCATTAAAACTAAGGAAGTTTAATACATTAAAACTAGGGAAGTTTAATAAGGAAGTTTAATTCATTAAAACTAGGGAAGTTTAATACATTAAAACTAGGGAAGTTTAATAAGGAAGTTTAATTCATTAAAAGTAGGGAAGTTTAATAAGGAAGTTTAATACATTAAAACTAGGGAAGTTTAATAAGGAAGTTTAATTAATTAAAACTAAGTAAGTTTAATACATTAAAACTAGGGAAGTTTAATAAGGAAGTTTATTTCATTAAAACTAGGGAAGCTTAATAAGGAAGTTTAATACATTAAAACTAGGGAATTTTTATAAGGAAGTTTAATACTTTAAAACTAGGGAAGTTTAATAAGGAAGTTTAATTCATTAAAACTAGGGAAGTTTAATAAGGAAGTTTAATTCATTAAAACTAAGGAATCATAAACCAGTGAACTGAAGTATTTAATGATGACCTTAGACAATACTTATTTCATATGGCCTTAAAATGTATGCGCAGGAACTGCCTGCCCAGTCTTCACATTCCATTCTCCAAAATGTCCAAAAGCATCTTCGCATCCTTGGGGGAGATGAATTATTCCTGACCCTACAACCCCTTTCGATGCTCTATCGCTATTTGCATGCAAAGTGTTCAGGCGAACTACTTTCCTTATTTTCACCAGTTCTAACATTTACGGCCAAGACTCGCCATTGTAGCGAACCACCGTCATTTCTTTTATATTCCATTAATGAGATGTATGTTCCACTCGAGCAGCTTCTTCCCACGAAGATCGTTGCTTTGTAGAACCGAGACTCCCAAGAGGATGTTTCCCCGATCACTGCAATCTTAGCCTGTTTATGTTGATGGTGAACCGTTATCTTCCCCACGTATCTCCATAATCTGTGACTCTTACTTTGTAACGTTTTACCTCGAGTGGCTTTTGGGCCCTGTACAGGGTGAACATCATTGTAAAAAAAATGTAAATGGTTAAATTTCAAGATTTTATCCGTAGCTTGTAGCGCCTCAACTTAGAGTATAGGCTTGCTGCGCTCGACAGAATTAAAACCTACATTTTAATAGCTGGGTCGTCGTATACTTCTTTGGTACATATCTTAAAACAGTTATATAGCGCAGCCCTTAGACTGGATTGGAACCATATAATGCATCTAAATTATGAACTATATTCTGAACTGAAGCTGCGCTTGTAGGTCAGCTTTTAGACTGGAACCAATTCAAACCATATTTTATTCGAGGCTTCTAGCGCCTGAATCATTAACTGTGTGGACTCTGTGTGCTCGCTAGTATTTATTTATAGCCGACATGATCACAACTAGAGCTTCGATTGCTTTATTGATGCATATCTTAACAGTTCTATAGCTCAGTCTTTAAACCAAAACCAATTAGAACTATAAAACAAATAATATTGTGTCATACTGCAATTTTCATTAAATGTTCATATAACATCATGCATTATCCTCTCAGAATTCGAGTTATCATTGGTAAAAGGTTATTCTTAGGTTTTGCATATATCTCTGCGTAGTAGTAGTTGTAGTACAGTTCTCCGTGTCCTGAATAGCAACCGGGTTTTGCTAGGTATAGATGTTCCCTCTGTTCGCCAGTTGTTCTCTATTTATACTTGTCTATCTAATTTGCATATGATACTACAGTTATTTTAATGATCTAATTGATTCTACAGCAGTTTTTCTCGCTTCCTGCTTTCATTTAGGCCCGGTTTTGTTAGAATTACAGACTTCTCGAAACTTTCGTTCAAGATGATCTCCATTTTTGTTTTCTGAGTGACATGCTTGTATGTAAGTCGAGATCATAAATCATATCCACTAGTGTATGTATATGTTAAAGCAAACGGCCAACAGAATGTCAGAACGAGGAAAGAGCTTAAGAACAGTGGACCACTGTTTGACGGGAATCGCAAGTTTTGGATGATAGATGGCGTTTATTTGTTGTTTCAGATTTAAAGCTATTCTCATCTGATGCATCTTCCTTTTTCTCACTTTCATCTTTCCGACCCCACCACTCTTTCTCTCTCTCTCTTTCTCTCTCCCTTCCTTCTCCCTCCCCCTCTCTCTCTCTCTATCTCTCTCTCTCCCCCCCTCTCCGATGCTGGTATATCCTGCGCTTCTTGAAACGGTTACCTCTCTCCGTGTGTCCAATCCGTGCTCCCACACTTCGGTATATAAATGAAGAGAAACACTTGTAAGATGTGTGCAGGAAATGAGTAAGGCTTTAAAAATAACTCGTACATTTATTATGCATGTTAGCATAGATACATTATTTTCAGAAGTACTTACATAGGGTCTAATAATGTGGCTGTCCATTCTTCAGGTCTCACACAGTGTATATATGTCAAAAGATTTGCATAGCCCTGCTAAAGCTAACAATGTGGTTGAAAGGGAAAGTTCTGATCGTGAAGGAGATTAAGGAGATCGCACCTAGAAAACTGATGGCAGTTCTAAAAGAAAACCGTTTTCAAAAGATCGACGAGGTGCTGCGATGGGAAAGGGGCTAATTTGAACAGGGCTAGGGTAAAAATTCCCTGCATAGCCTCTTTTGTTAATATTAAATAACGGGATACTTTCCGAAAAGATCCCATAAGCAACACACACACAAATATATATATATATATATATATATATATATATGTGTGTGTGTGTGTGTGTGTGTGTGTGTGTGTGTGTGTACACGGGATAAATTATATATACATTTTTAAATACGAGAACAAAGTTTCCATGTGGCACATTTCTTAAAGGATGAAACGCATCCCACTAAACTTTTTTTTCACCTTGTCATTAATTTTCCTAATATATATATATATATATATATATATATATATATATATAAAAAATATAAATATATATATAAAATATATATATATAAAATTCGCTTGATGAGGAAATGGAACTAATGTCTTTGGTTTAATAACAAAATTAAATTCAGGGGCTTTAGCTTCCATTTCTGAAACATGGTTATCACTGTGTAGCGGTAAAACCATATTTTAAATCTATTAATTTATAATATTAATGCTCTGTAAATTTAAATTTACATTGAGCACTATTGTGTAAAAATAAAAATATCTATAAGAACACCGGATTTTATATCTTACTGTTCTTTCCTTTTTATTTATATATATATACGCAGTCCCCTCCAAAAGTATTGTAACGGCAAAGCCAATTTTTTTTTTCCCCTAAAGACATTTGGGTTTAAGATCAAAAGATGAATGTGAGACAAAAGTTCAGAATCTCAGCTTTTATTTCTTGGCATTTATATTTACATGTATTAAAAAACTTAAGACATACCACCTTTTGGTTAAACCCACCCATTTTTCAAGTGAACAAAACTATTGGAATACATGACTAACAGGTGCTTTTTGTTGCCCAGGTATTGCCTTTTACATTGATTGTTTAAGCATTAAATTGCTTTAAATGACTACTCTTGGGTTTCACCTGCGAAGACGATATTTCACAAAAGTGGTCAACTGTGTTTCCTGAAGAAACATAATATATATATATATATATATATATATATATATATATATATATATATATATATATATATATGAACTGAGATTAGGTACAGATCAAATTTAGATTAGAAAACGACAAAATGATAGGATAAGGAACAAGTAAGAGGGTTTTAAAATTTAACATATTTCGTTTTTATTGAAATATGTAAAAGAAAGTAAATTCTGACATTTTTAAATATTTTTGTTGTTTTTTCATAGGTTAGGTAGTCCTTATGTGCACTTGAGCTGAGCAGCGTTCGTTTGTACAATTCTTGTGTGTTTGTGTATCACAATTCTAGTTGGTCTATACAGGATTGAATTGATAATGTGTTTGCACGCGCGCGCGTTTGTGCGTCTGGTGGGCATTTTTATTTATGTCTGCTAGTGTCCGTATATTGATTGGGCGATGATTTTTGTGCGAGAGACAAAGAGTTTAGGTAACACCGGTTAATGTTGTAGGTAGATATTCTTTAAGTATGGATTTTATAAATGTAGGTGATATAACGTTACATTTATAGACGTTTCCTTTTTGGTCCTTAATTGTAGTTCAATACGACGTATTCATATACAAACAACCCTTCAATTTATAATATCTATCTATCTCTCTCTCTCTTTATATATATATATATATATATATATATATATATATATATATATATATATATATATATATATATATAAGGTTTCTGCTCGGTGGTTGCCATGTCTTCTGACACTTGATCAAAACCGCAACAGGCTGATCCCGTCATGGGGAAAATATGACATTATTTGAGGTAGGCCCAGCTGGTTATTTGAATGTTTCCTAAACCAGGATGAGCGTTGGGTTCATCACTTTTAGCCAGAGACAATATATGCAGTGGAAACACCCCTCCTCCAAAGAAGTCCAATGTCGTTTCATCTGCAGGGAAGTTGATAGCCTCAGTTTTCGGGATGCAAAAGGCATTCTGTTTATTGACTATCTTCAAAAGAGCCACACCATCAATGGCGATTACTAAGCCAACTTGCTGAGGCAGTTACGAAAGGCTATAAAGACCATGAAAATTGACGAAAGAGGACTTGTTTCATCTGGACAATACCCGAGCACACAAGTCCTTGGATCCAATGATGCTGTGCGTGACTGTGTATTTGAACTAGTTGATCACCCTCCCTATTCTCCTGATTTGGCCCCATATGACCACTTGTTCCGCAACATGAAAAAAGCTTGGTCGGGACAGTGTATCGCATAGATGATGACGTCATAAATGCTGTTTATATCTTTTTGGGGCAACAGTATGAAAGCTTCTTCACCTTTGGTATCCAAACCACTGCAAAACCGATGGAAGAAGTGCGTGAACCGCAAGGGGAAACTTTGAAAGTTTGAAAAATAAATCTCATTTCGTCACATTCCATGACAGGATCTTGGTCAGCCGATGAACTTCAGCTGACCCTTATTTTGATATATATATATATATATATATATATATATATATATATATATATATATATATATATACATATATATATATATATAGATAGATATATATATGAATTGATATATATATATATATATATATATATATATATATATATATATAAATATAAAAGTGAACATAGAAGTCAACACTTAGAGGCGACAGTCTGTTTTATGCTAGATGCAATCATCGGGCCACCTGTTGTTATCTTTTCATATATATATATATATATATATATATATATATATATATATATATATATATATATATATATAACAAAAATAACAACATAAAGAAAGAACAATTATATTAATAATCCACAGTTCTTTAGCATTTATTTTTTTTAAATTGCTCTATACAAAGTGGGATATAATATTATAGTATTATTATTTTAAAATATGTTTTCATCGCGACACAGAAATTACTGTTTCGAAACTAAAACTGTCATAATTATATCTGTTAGTTGATTACAATTATAAAAAAATGACTGCTTAATTCCTAATTTTTTAATTTTAACAATACCATATCTAATGTACCATTAAATATAATAAATACAGCATTTTAGATCTTTATCTTTAAATGTTAAAATATATAAAATATGATTTAATCATATTTGAAGCCCCTTTAAGAAAACCCCAAATCTATTTGAAAAAAATAAATTAAAATGCCTAAATTAACCCGTGGTTCGATACAAATAACTACTTCCATTTTAATGTATCTTATATATGTTCCAAAAGTCAGTATCGGCAAGTAGAAATTACATACCCATACCAAACCTTTAACTTAAATTTTTAAATTTTCCATCTTAGATTAGACATGTTTCGTCAAAATAGACAACACCCATTTAAAATTTTGAAATCTCATTCTCCCTCCAACTTAAACTCTTAAAAAAGTAAATCATTTTTTTTTTCTGAGATTATTCAACATCGGTTGAAAATGGAACAAAAATTTTAATTTTTAGTTCAGAAACATAGTAATTTCTGTGTCGCGATGAGAACATATTTTTAAATAATATTATAATATATATTTAAATAGTATTAATTGCATTTACCGGCCTGAATGTTCGGTAAATGTAATTAATAGTGTTTAATTAAAAACAGAGCATTTACTTGAATTGTACGAGGGTCATTCAATAAATAAGGTGAATTTTTCGGTATAAGGACTTCTAATACAGATAGAAGCTTACTTTTTTTTTTCAACGTAGTCTCATCCTCAACACTGCTCCGTCCTTCTTTAAACAATTTAGCCCACTTGTAGACATTTTTTGGCTGAAACATGTGGCACCATACACAGTTGACATTCTCCTATGAATTTCAACTGGTTTGCACCTTTCAGCAACCAAAAACTTGATAACTGACCGCTGTTCAATCCTGGAGCATGCTTCTTGGTCGGTCATCTTTGTTAATCGCCCAAACTCTCAAAGTTTTTTTAATCTGCAAAAGAAATTAAATCCATGTGAAAAAGAAGTAAAACAAAAAAAAATAAAAAAGAGTAATCTTCTATCTGTATTAGAAGTCCTTATACCGAAAAATTCACCTTGTTTATTGAATGAGCCTCGTATGTATAAAAAATAACGTATAAACAGAAAATATATTAAATAATTGTCGGACTTAATCTATTTTATAATATATATATATATATATATATATATATATATATATATATATATGTAAATTATTTTTCAGATAGAGTGTATCTCTCAAAGAACAAACTGAATACAAAAACAAGAGGAAAAACTATTGATATAGTCGGCTAAGAAGAGTTTTCATCTCTTGTCTTTTTATTTATAACTAAAGAAAAAACTAGAAGGTTCCAAAGTTAAAAATGTCATGTTTAGAAAAATAACCGGAAATCAAATAGCAACAAATGAATTGAAAGAAAAAGCTAAGATGTGAGGGTAAGTTGAAAAAAAGGACAAATAGTTCCGACACCCTACACGCACCCATATCCGCATGTATACACGCACACGCGCACACACACACACAGACGCACACACGCACACGAACTACGAAAAAGCTTGCTCCAATGATGAGTGAATACAAAAAGAAAAATCGAGAAGTATGAATATATATATATATGTGTGTGTGTGTTTGTGTGTGTGTGTGTGTAGAAACTGAGATATGAGTTAATATATCTACCAATTTATCAATAAAAAAGAACTGACAAGAATATATATTAATTGCTGATCTGTTCACAATAACTTATTCAGCTCACAAAAATTTAGAAATAGATTCAAACCAAAGGGAAAATGACAATGTTGACAAAATGTTCACTACAAATTAAACAGAACCATATGTTGAGATGCAATGTAATGTGTTGTGACTAGTTTGAAATGTAATTTTGTTGAGTGTGGGTTGCTTTGTTTTAATGTAGATGGCCTTCAATATCTGAAGGTTCTTTTTACTGAGTTTTTTGTGAGTATTATTGTTATCAACTAATATCTGACCTGTCTCAAGTAAAATGACTCGTCCACATTCACGCAGTTAAAGTTTTGATCTCATGAAAATACGGATGAAAATACTGCGAGAAATACGAAAGACACATGAAATGCACTAAAGAAATTGCCAACAATACGAAAGGCTAAAGAAAAAAAGATAAATTCAATTGTACAGAAGACTTTGACGAAAGGGAAGAGAGAACTTGCAACCAATATGTAAATGCTATCTCGTTTTCAGATGGTATGGTCTCATGCTATACTTTTTTTTATCTAAGCTAGTATAATAAATTATCCTCTCAGGTGAGTGTGATATCCTCTCAGAAATCGAGTTATCATGGGTAAGAGGATATTTTAATTAAATAACATTTGACAGCCGTTTTATGCTGTCTGCTTTCAAATGATTTTGCTTGAATCTCGACACTTTCGTTCTGTTCGTGGGGACAGGCTTGTTGGCGACCAGTGATCATGAATCATATTTACCAGTCTTCTACGTGTTAAAACAAGCATTGCAAAAATAAGTTTTCCTCTTATCATTTCTTTTATAAAGGTTGTTCCAATAACTTGGACCGATTTTAAATGTGAATTAGGTTTAAGTGTCTAATGATTTTTTCTTTTTCTTTTTTTCAGATTTGGCGAACATTTGGGCGATATTATTTTTCACACATAATTGCCATGACTTAAATAACATGATGCAATAGAGAAATAAATACATTTTCACCAATAACTCCGACTTATTTACTGCTGACTTTGATCCGTCTTAATGAAACACCCTTATATATAATCCGTCTTAATGAAACACCCTTTACATGGAAACAGACACACTTCGTGTTTGTCCACTCTTCAGGAGGTATCAGCAATAGAATGCTTATTTTTTCATTTTTGTTATTTTTATATTAAGTTAAAATAATTTATGCACTTTATATTGGTGTTTGTGTATATATGTGTATGTGTGCGTGTATGTGTGTATGTGATTTTGTATGTGTGTATGTCTATAGAATTACGGCAATATCATATTGAAACAACGTTTCTCGTACGATCAGCGAAGTTAAGCAACGTCGAGCTTGGTAAGTACCTAGATGGGTGTCCGCTTGGGAATATCATGCGCTGTAAGCTTGGATGTGCGGGTGGTGTAATGGATAACAGAAACGTTGCAGAAGATTCCGAAGTTGTCTGGAGGGGGGGTGAAGCCAATGGCGATTTTATCAAATAAATTTTCTCTTTAGGATTTCAAGATATTACTTATGTAATTTTGGTAAATATATCTGTTAAAATGAGATGTCAGTGTTAGTTTCATTTTTTGCCTAATTTGGACTACATCGCATCCTGTACATACACAAACACATCCAATTTTTCCGAATCCTCTGCACTATACTCAGAGTGATACCCAAATACTTTGAAATTGGAGCTTCCGGCGTGAATGCCAAGCAGTAAAGCATGCCGTTTTTAAATTTCTAGCTGATTCAGTTGCGTCATGGTGCTCTTTTTCTCACAGACGGTGCCCAACTGACCCTATTATAATGTGCAATCGATAAAATCAGGACCAAACAGAACTCACGTGCGAAATCAAAACTATAAAATGTCGACAATTTACCCATCGCACCGTGTATGTATAAAGGCAAATTGAGAGAAATTATATGGTTACTTTCTAGGAAGTAAATTTTCATCGTCAGATGCTAGCATGCGAGAAATGGTGTACTCAATGACTGAAACGTGATTTACTAAGCACAGCTTAGATGTAATACAAGGCCACAAGTATGAATCATCCGGTGAGAATCTAACTCTTTAAGTTGAAATTGATCTAGCGACACGGACTTGCTAGCCATTGGACAACGTCGAATTGCCTCAAAATCTAACCGTAGCTTAGATGTGGCACAAGGTCAGAAGTGTTGGGTACTCTGTGAAGATCAGACACACTATTCAGTCGTAATTGCTAACTATTATACCACGTCAATGTGCCCAAACAAAATAGCTAATTAGCCAAAGAGGGTCGACGCATTTACGATTGTAAATATGGCAAATATACGAAGCTGAACGAGTACAGGCCAAAGCAGGATGTGGAAGGGCGCAGTTTTATTACACGTAATCTGGTGCCAGATTTGCTGATGCGTCAGCAAATATTTATTCGAGTGGCGACAATTAGCTAATACCTCCGATCTGGCATTCAAAAGCATTCTTGGTTTGGGGCATGCTGCTATAGCCAGTTTTTCCTCTATTCTTCTTTTTATGTGATTATGGCTCTCCACAATTTCCTGTCCTTTGTAGCTCTTAATATATTTTATCTTTTTGTTATTTCTTCTAAATCTTGTTCTGCCATGCATGCGTTGTTTTTCTCTGTCCTCCTTGCCTTCAATCTGTCCTGTGAGTATCAAATATTCCAAGCGGCCTTTGAAAGCTAAAAAGGACTTGTTTGCGTGTATACAACTAGATGCCTTTTTTCATTATTCTACACTTAATTGAGAGGCATTCCTATATTTTTCCGTAAGCTCCCACAAGCAGCTGGATAAGGTTTTATATTGTATTTTTCTGAAAAGAACCTAGACTTCCCTGCTATTAAGCTCACAACTGAAAGTGAATGCAGCGGCTGCAATTCGAAATTTGCTCGCCGGTTTCTCATTTTGAGCCGCGAACCATTACCCCAACCCCATATATGTATATATGTATAAGAAGAAGAATAGAATAAAAACTTTTGCTTTTGAATACCAGATCGGAGGTATTAGCTAATTGTCGCCACTCGAATAAATATTTGCTGACGCATTTGGCACCAGATATATATATATATATATATATATATATATATATATATATATATATATATATATATATATATATATATATATATATATATATATATATATATATATATATATATATATATATATATATCCCGCACCGCACGCTGATGGCTTAACGGGTAGAGATTCCGACTGACGAAAAATCAGTCGGGCTTCGATCGTAGCTGGAGGCAACCGGACGTCTAGCCACACTGATGAGCTGTGAAACAGCGAAACAGTCTGTCTGTGGATGACAAAAATATATATATATATATATATATATATATATATATATATGTGTGTATAAATGAATACGAAAATAATCTATATTTTATAAGTATAAGTTTTTATTGCTTGTCTGTCGTATTCAATAAAACATGTATAAAAGTAGTATTATAGCATTGACAATGAGCAATATCAAATACAAAACTGCACAACGCTTACAAAGTATGATTGGCGATTAAAAAAGAACCATAAAAACCCGACTATTAGCTGGGAGATAATCGCGAAAGCCAAACCATAAAATGGAAAGGGAGACAGATGTAACGTGTGTTTACTGGAGAAGATTATTATATTATATTAAAACATTTAAATAACCCTAACTTCCTGAACACGAGAACAGAATTGATGTCTACATATAAACTCAAACTCATGGACCCCGATTAAAAGAGATTGCAAAATGGATTTTACGAATATTAATATGATATGCAACAACTATTAATATTCTTAGAACCCATCACTAATAACTTTTCATATATATCTAGACACAGATATAATGCCATATTACCGTACTCGATTAATTTATTACGTATGTATAATTAATATTAATACATACACTATATATATATATATATATATATATATATATATATATATATATATATATATATATATATATATATATATATATATATGTAAAAGTGAACCTAGAAGTCAACACTTAGAGGCGACAGTCTGTTTCATGCTAGATGCAATCGTCAGGCCACAAGTGGTGTTATTTTTCTCGGCTATTTATATATTCGGGTCAGTGGTGCATTGTGGGTAGTCTATTTTGGCGGCTATTTGACCGGAAGTCGTTTATTTGTTTATTTATTTATTTAGACTGCATGAAGCTCCGAGACGCGCTACCGACGTGGGATATTATGTATATTCACTAATATATACTTATAGCTCTGTTTCATAATATTGAGTACTGTATTTATACCACCTGAGGATGGAATATATTTATACGTAGGGCAAGTATATGTGCATATATGTATATTTTTATCATATATATATATATATATATATATATATATATATATATATATATGCGTGTGTGTGTGTGTGTGTGTGTGTGTGTGTGTGTGTGTGTGTGTGTATGTGTGTATGTGTGTTTGTGTGTGTTTGTGTGCATATAAAATTCATTCCTCTTGTTTAAAAAGCTAGGGTTATTTGAGTGTTTTAAAATAGCCAATTTTTCAAAAAGGCATAAATTACATTTATCGACTTTCCCATTGTAAGATTTGTCTTTAGCTATAATATCCCACGTAATAATGGGAGTGTTACCACCATTGGTTAATTGCCAGGGACAGAGCAGAATAACTATCAGTCTATACTCAGTACCTGAACATTGTGTTGTACATGAAACTCCGAGTTGAATTACCGATGAAGGATACAAATATACGCGTATATTTCTGAGGTGAGGTATAATGTACACTATTTACATTATTCGGACTATTGTCTTCATCTTTGTCGCCATATTTATTACAATGTTTCGGCCGTTGTACGCTCCGGCTTTCTTCAGGTGATTAGGAATGTCGAACTGAACCCTTTATTTCGCTCACTGGAGTAGACTGTTCTAGTTTCACGTGCCATGTTTAATGGATGTCAGTTATCAGTTATCTCCTGTTAATTCACCTCTACATATTCTCCACTGCCTTAACCAGGTATTGAACTCAGAACTCTTTGGATCCTGTCACTGGATCTAACCAATGCCTTTATCCACTGTACCATGTGTCCAGCGAGCGAAATAAAGGGTTCAGTTCGACACTCCAGCCGGAGCGTACAACGGCCGAAACGCTGTGATAAACGTGGCAACAAAAATGAGGACAATAGTCCGAATAATGTAAATAGTGTATAAAAATATAGTTTTAAGTTATGCTATTATTTTTGGTAAAAATGTTCAATATCAGTGAAGGCATGGAGGTCAACAGCGAGTGGTAGCAGTCTCTTCCTTGAACGCACTCAGGTCTGAAGATTACGTTTTTTATGGTAGATGTCAGCCAACGCATCGCGAACAGTGTTACTAAAATGTGCTAAAGCCTCATCACGCATGAACCACATGCGTTTTCGTATTAGCAGGGGTACATTCTCCAGCAAGTTTGGAATTGTGTTCGAAATAAAGTCACTGTAAGCTCTTGTAAAACGTGCTGGGGGAACATATGAACCTACCAGACAGTTACCTAAAATTCTAGCTTACACATTAATCGTAAAATGATGCCGGTATCTAGGTTGTATTGTATCAGGGGGATTCTGACCCGTCCACAAGTGTTGGTTGTGTAAATTTGTTATTTCATCTCTTCTAAATGTTGCTTCACGCGTAAACTATACTGAATTCTCCCGTCGTGAGTGATCGAAGGGCGAGAGACTCTGCACACGTTGCAAATGATACGGATGTAGAAAATGCTCTTAAAGTACCCCCATGCAGTAGTATGAGCTGTACGACATGTTAGGGTCACTTGAATTGTGCTGATACTTTGATCGTCTCCGACAGTCGGTAGAATGTATTCTTCGTGGTCACGTGTACGAGCGGATCTCGGTCTTCCTCGTTCCACAGTTTGTGATCTCACGGATCCTCTCTCTGCAACGCGACGATAAAAGTTGGATGACTAATCTGCCTTCGATCTGGAAACAAAATCTGATACAGCCGTGCAGCCTCGCGTCCATTACCATGCGCGCGTCTGTATGTAAAAATCATATCTGCCTGGTCACGATATGACAATCCTGCCATTGTTGAACGGGACACTTCTCGATTAGATCACTACTACACACAATAAACGTTGAAGACAGACGAGGCACAAATGTACACGAACGACAAATGTAACCTAGACTACATCCCAGCACAGATCCATTGACCACAAAATTTGTTTAAACTTAATAACTCAAAAACGAACATTGACATATGTTTATATGGACTTTTTTCCTTGTTTTGGTGTGAGGAACCCACCCCCAAATTTTGTAAAAATGCTTTTGCTACACGGGATCCAATACAGATTAAATATGAAATATATAAATATATATATATATATATGTGTGTGTGTGTGTGTGTGTGTGTGTGTGTATACACACATATATACATATGCACACACACTTATATATATATATATATATATATATATATATATATATATATATATATATATATATATATATATATATATATATATATATAATGCAGTTTTCATCGCTGAAGTCAAACTATTTGTAATGAATTTATCTCTAAGGAACGAGCCTCGCGAAACGGAGTGGCTCTTGTAGCGTGTCTCACTGGCGACGGTTCGAGGTAATGCTTTCTCCATCATAGCGGCTGGCAGAGGATAGAAAAAAAAATTTGTTTATAGTTACGTTGTTCTGGAATTGTCATCATTGGTCGACTGAACTTGCTTTGTTTCAATGACTTTTGTTTTGTTATTTTTATATAGTAATATATATTTATATTTTTACGTAATAAATTGAGATAATATAAAAAAAAATTTATCTCTTACCAGTATATCATTTATTGACGTCAGCGCAAGGAGACACTCTTCTCACGTCATGATTTTAATTATTCTTTTAATCCATCGCGTCTCGTCATCTGCTTGTCATTCAGTGGAGTGTCTTTCCTGATTCGTAATTAAAACTCGATTTTTTTTAATTAAAAATATAATTACTAGAAGGAAAACATTTGTTTTTGTGAGTATTGTCATCAGTTGTTTTTTTTTCCTTTTATAGTATGCCCATATGCATATATAAATCTCTACCGCACTTTCTACTACTTTCTCTCCGTATCGCTCTTTTTCTATATTTGCATATATATATATATATATATATATATATATATATATATATATATATATATATATATATATATATATCGAGAGATAGAGAAAGAGACAGAAAGAGAGGCAGACAGAAAGAGAATAAATACAATTACAAAGTTTGTCACTTAGCTGATTACCTTTAGCATTCCGACTCTAGAGTTTTGTAGACGGACCCTTCAGCAGTCACTCCGTCCACTCGTCAATGGATATCAACAATTGACTGATTATATTTCTCGTTTTTCTTTTATATATGCACTTTTCATTGGTAGTTCAAAGAAATATAGTCTTAAAGTGTGCTATATTTATGGGATAAAGTGCTCAATATCAGAGATAGAGCGTGTGTAAATATAAAAGTGAACATAGAAATCAATACTTAGAGGCGACAGTCCGTTTCATGCTAGATGCAATCGTCAGGCCTGACGATTGCATCAAGCATGAATCAGACTGTCGCCTCTAAGTGTTGACTTCTGTGTTCACTTTTATATATATATATATATATATATATATATATATATATATATATATATATATAAATCTAATATTTACACAATTTTTGATAGATGTGTTTGTTTTTACGGCTGATCAAACTTTGGCCGGTTATTTAAAGTCAGAATATATTTTCAGAATGGGAGCATTTTTTGAAATAGTAATGATTTACTGATACAAATTCTACTAATTAACCCATAGCTGAAGGGAAAAGAGATGGATTCATATTTTCCCCAAAGGTATTTGTGCGTAAATGAATATAACGAATTCGAATGCAATTGGAACTCGGTTCTCCAATTTACAATTCCGAGCCGTTATCCACTGCACCTGGCATTCCGAAACGGTCACTGATTGAGTCACTGATCAGGCTCGACGTTGCTTAACTCGAACGTGATCGTACTAGAAACGGTGATTCAATGTAATAGGAGGGCAAAGACAATATTTGCCCTAAAAAGAGCAAATTTAGAAAAGCAAAAGGGATTAATGTAAAATTCAAAATACAAACTTAATTTTAATGCAATAATAAAATGTTACTTCTCTCTTACCTCTCTACTATTGATGGTTTCATGCATTTTGGTGATCTTCAAGTGGCAAATGATCGAAATATACCCGTAAATAGTATATATATATATATATATATATACATATATATATATGTAGTTTACGAAAAACTAGGTAATCTGTATGGGTAGACGAAAAGAGGATAAAATCCAGAGAGCTTAATGTAAGTCAGAGCTAATAATTTAAATAAAAATAAAAACAGACCACTTTAATATTCCATCATCAGACTTTACTTCCAAAGGTTGGAAGTAACGTCTGATGATATATATATATATATATATATATATATATATATATATATATATATATATATATATATATATATATATATATACAAATGTAAAAGAACGAAGAATAAGCTTTCCGCGTTCAAAACATTAATTTAAAACAGGACTCAATACAAAAGTAGAGCAATACATATTCATCTATTATACAGTGTTACATTAGAACATGCATATACACACTACAAAACTGTACATCTTGTTTCAACGTAAAAAATCTAATGTTTCTCCAGGTGGGAATTTTTTTAAACGCTGAAACAAGATGTACAATTTTGTAGTGGGTATATGCATGTTTTAATGTAACACTGCATAATATATATATATATATATATATATATATATATATATAGATAGATAGATAGATAGATAGATAGATAGATAGATAGATAGATAGATAACTGAAAGAAAAGGAGAAAAAGTAAAGAAAAACAGGTAAGGAGTGAGTGTAAAGGGAAAATTATATGACGTATAGGACAAATAACAACATTCAACACCTATGCAAATACGAACGCACACACATAGCCTATAAAGAAAATAAACAAGTCAACTGCTGATACCCGCTGAAGAGTGGGCGGAATAATTCCCAGAAGATCTGTCTACGACGAATCTCTGGTCGGATGCTAAAAGTAACGGTAATCAGCTAAGTGACAAACCTTTTACTTGTATTGATTTTCTCTCTCTCTCTCTCTCTTTACATATAAGTATATATATATGTGTGTGTGTGTGTGTGTGTTTGTTTGTGTGTGTATGTGTGTGTGTATGTTTCTAAAAAATTAATGGATCCGTAGTAGTAGTTAACATTTAATAAATAAAATAAAATAAATATTTCTAAAATCCAGTATCACCTACTTATCATCCGCAATGGCTTGATAGAAAGAACTCACAGAACATTTAAAACAGCCATAACATCCCGTAAAGAGTCATGGCTAAAAACAATACCAATTATCCTTGGTATCAGCAGTGCGACTCATGAATTCAATTTCCTATCCTTTACTGCTGTCACTAGTTCCTCAATACTAAGTCGAAAGCTATTGACTGATCAACCCACTACCAACACAGGCAATTAATTTAGTAATACTTTTATTAGTGAATTATGCGAAACAATGTCACAATTTGATTTGCATGATTTTCATAAAGGTCATCATCATACTAGTTCTAAAATTTTTATTCCAAATGCTAAGTGTAACCGTAAGTTCTATGTCAACAGGTTCTTCTCTCGCATTTCTCGCTTGAAGGTTAAATCTGGTCAACTTTAATCTACAAAAAAAATTAAATGCAATGTCAATCACTATCTACTGTGTCCTGATTACTCTTCTTTTGTTTTCGTTCCTCAGTAATGTTTCTGTTTTCTAATTCTTTTCACACCCACTGACCCCTTTGTGTCTTAGTGGCTTTACTGCCTTGCTTGGGGGGGATCTCGACTAAAAAAAATAATGTCTTGTGACAAAGTATGGCTTAGAATAGCTTGGGTTAGCAATCGTTTAAAGTTTCTTATAAAGACCTTATAAAGTTCTGACCAGCTCACCGAAACACTTTCTTATTGATATGAACAATGGCCCGCTAAAACAAGTATGAGTTAAAGGACAAAATCAATATATGAAGCCAACCCCAAGAAATTCAACGACGCGTAAAACTAATAATCAATATCCAGAGGATGATATTCCGAACAATATAAGCGCAGAAGATAAAATATTTCTAGATAATAATAATAATAATAATAATAATAATAATAATAATAATAATAATAATAATAATACCAGTCATAGTAGGTGCGCTTGGAATGATGAAAATAGGAACACAACATCACATTGAAAAAATTCCTGGAAATCGCAGCTTAAGAGAAATACAAAAAATTGTTTTGATAATTACAGCCCACACACTAAGTAGAACTTTGTCCATGTAACGCTAGTGATGTTATGGTAGTTAGAAAAACAAATCATGAAATGAAGCCATAACAATACACTACCAAGTCTTCTCGCAAGACTTGGTAGCTAGTTTGACCATAGTAGAAATCTAAATATAATAATGATGATAAATATATAATTATTCATTTTGAATGTAAAAATCAACATTCTGCGCCAGCCTCCACACTTTTATTTTTAATCTGAATTTCTATTACTTCAAATGTTATTTTTTAATTCGTTTATTTGAAATAAACGCCTCGTTTTTATTTTAAACAGTGGGTATTATATCTATCATCCAGCGTACTCAAGGAATCTTAATAAAGAAAATGTGTCCTTCGGCAGGGTTCGAACCTGCATCGCCTTTTGTAGGAGAAACCACCGCTTCATCTGGCCACAGAGAGCGAACAGCCCAGTATGGTTCTATTTTCCACTTTAAAAATGATAAGATATGGGCTTTCGAGAAAATAATGTGAACAACGAAACGTGCTTTTCTTATAAGGGAAAATAAAACCTTGATGGATTGTCGTGAATTTTATTAAAAAATAGGAGCGACCAAATACACATATGGATATGTCGAAATTGTATTTTACTAAAAAATAAAAAAGATGATATCAACTCTTTATCAACTTCACACAGATTTAATAAAAAAAAAGCTCGTTATTTTTTCCGCACTACTTTCAAAGTCGAATCACTTTGTACGTATCAATACGCATTTAGAAAGAAGTAAATCTCGTACTTTTCTTAGTACTGGTTTAACTAAGACATTTGTAAAGGTGGTGGTCTTTTATTTCAATATGGACGAATTTGGACGATTCACCTTATTAACATAGTGTCCAGAAATATGATTGTCCTTAATTCATATCTATGGACGCAGTTTGGACAATATTCCGATGCTTAAACGCAGAAAGAAATTGTCTAATAAAAATCTTGTAATGTTTTTTTTTTTCACTTTTTTTTTTTAATTTATTTATTTATTTTTTTATTTGGCGAGACAAATGCGACTCGCAATGTAAAGAACTATAGAGCTGCATTAAATTCGATTTTGAACTTTTTGTTTCAAAATCTCGATTTTTCAAATATCGATTTTCACCGAGAAAACTGTCAGGATATTTTCATCGGTGCGATTTTTACCCAGATACAAAGCTAACATGGCGTCAACCCTTTTTAGAAATCGATTCTGAGAGAAAAATTCGTTCGGAATTAACTCTTTGCCATTATCTGCTCCTGTTTTCGCATCCAGTCATTCGAAATTCTTTCACTGTGCATACATACGTGCATATGCAGACATGCTAGCGAAATAACCAGGAATTGATTTTTATTTATTTATTTATTTATACATCATTTTCTGCTGAGCGCTCATTCGTCGTTTTCCTTACCAAATTTTATCTATCTCGTTCTCGTCCCATTCAATTCTGTTTATACCTCGGTTTGTGTCAACCAGTGTACATATCTATCTATCTCATACTTATATATATATATCTTTCTATCTCATTTTCATTTTCATAAATCTATCTCATTATCATTTTTCATATCTATCTGTCATTTTTCATATATCTATCTATGTATCTATCTATCGAATTGTCATTTTTCATATATCTATCTATTTATCTATCTCATACTCATATATCTATCTTTCTATCTCATTTTCATTATCATATATATCTATCTATCTCATTCTCATTTTTCATATCTATATATGTATCTATCTATCTAATTGTCATTTTTCATATATCTGTCTCATACTCATATATCTATCTTTCTATCTCATTTTCATTTTCATATATATCTATCTATCTCATTCTCATTTTTCATATCTATATATGTATCTATCTATCTAATTGTCATTTTTCATATATCTATCTCATACTTATATATCTATCTTTCTATCTCATTTTCATATATCTATCTCATTCTCATTTTTCATATCTATCTATCTAATTGTCATTTTTCATATATCTGTCTCATACTCATATATCTATCTATCTCATTTTCATTTTCATATATCTCATTCTCATTTTTCATCGTCTATCTATCTATCTATCTATCTATCTACTTAACAACCAAATACATATTTCTAGACTTGAGATTACTCACTCAAAACAACGAAATCTCTAAAATAATTTCGTTTTCCCAATATAATCAAGAAGTAGAAAGACATGTCTATGTTTGTGAATCGATAATCAAAAATTTATTGCACATCCTTTGGGATTTCCAAAATCATGTAGGTTTTGGTTGATTGTTTGATTTTGCGACATGTCCACCGTGGTTGGTTTATTTAAAGTCGTAATCAGTTTTTTAATCAAATTAAAAACTAAGCAAGGTAGTAAAGCCACTAAGACATAAGGGGTACCTGAGAGTGAAAGAATTAGAAAACTGAAAACATTATGAAAGAGCGGCAACAATAGAGGAGTAATCGAGCAGACAGTAGATAACGATTGACATTGCATTTAAACTTCTGAAGAGCAACGTTGGCCGCAAAACATATCCACAAGTGAAAAGTACGAGAAAAGAAACTGTTATCATAGATCTTACGGTTACATCTAGCCAATTCAACTGTAAATTGATGAGACCTTATTGCCAATCTAGTACTGCGCTTAAATTCATTGTCTAGGTACCATAACGGACATTCGAACAATTACGATAAAAGTATATATAGACAAAACACAAGGAAGCAACTTTACGGCGGCGAGAAAGTGACTGAAGCCGATACGTTCTAATTTTATTATAAATCGGTATTGTTGCTTTTTTATATAAAATGTATTGTTGCTATTTCTATGTAAAATGTATTGTTGCTATTTTTATATAAAATGTATTACTGGTATTTTTATATGAAATGTATTGTTGCTATTTTTATATAAAATGTATTACTGGTATTTTTATATGAAATGTATTGTTGCTATGTTTATATAAAATGTATTACTGGTATTTTTATATAAAATGTATTGTTGCTATTTTTATATAAAATGTATTGTTGCTATTTTTATATAAAATGTATTGTTGCTATTTTTATATAAAATGTATTACTGGTATTTTTATATGAAATGTATTGTTGCTATTTTTATATAAAATGTATTACTGGTATTTTTATATGAAATGTATTGTTGCTATTTTTATATAAAATGTATTGTTGCTATTTTTATATAAAATTATTGCTGTTATTTTGATATAAAGTGTATTGTTGTTATTTTATATCAAATGTATGGCTGGTATTTTGAATATAAAATGTATTTTTATACTTTCATAGTGTTTTGTTTGGAGGATCACTATTTTCCCATAGCTGGCACCCTCAAATGTTCTACAACCCTGGGTTAGGGTGGAGCTGGGAACAACAGCGATTAAAAGGTGTTTTCATGCTCCTCAAAACTTCCAGTCTCCCGATCAGAGGCCTTGCTGCCGGATGTAGTTTATCGCCATACACAGAGCCTGGTTCGGAAATAGGTAATTATTGGTAGGTAGGCCTATTTGGTAGGGTCATACTATTCTACATTGGATGTAATCGACTTTTTTATCGGACCCACTGAGAAGACAGGTGCATTTGTGGGGCATGGGCACCGCTGTATATGAAGGCATATGGTCACTTATATGGGAATGTCCCCCAAAAAGATGTAAATACCTGCAGATTCGTGGTGTCTATTTCTTTGTGCGTCTACATGTGGCCTGTTGACTGTTTAATTATGCATCAATAAAACATAGACAGATATTCGATGTAATATATATTCGGCAACCTGGATTTTTGAAAGACGGTCATCCCATATTTAGCAACATGGCATGATTGAATGAAGACAGACATTCAACCGATCACATGAATACATCGCCGGTCACATGTGCACTTCATGTATTGCTATCGTTTTCACCATAAAACGCGTATATAATGAGACTAGATGATTTAGCAGCAGTATTCGCATTCATATTCTCTGTGTTTTCGTTTGGTCAGCGATCGTTAACCAATTAAAAAAAGATTATCCATTTTTTTACCTAGACGACTGTCACTCCTGTGTGGGCTTGTACAGCCATAGCAGATGCCGTGCCGTCATCAACAGCAGAGGCATAACTTTTTTTGTCACAGATCCATGGTCTATTGGGACCGACGGATGTCACATAAAAAACATAAAACGACTTGAAATAAAGTAACTCTCCCTAATCTTCAGCCTTTTTTTTTTCCTCATTCTATGCGACATTTAAATAAATTGATTGATTGTCTTACGGCTTATCAACCCTTTGCCGATTATTTAAAGCCAGAATGTTTTTTTTAGATTGTATGATTTTTTAGAGATAATAATGGTTTAGTGATAAATGTTTTATTAATTAACCCATAGCTGGGGGAACAAGAGGTGGATTCATACCTTTTCCAAAGATATTTTCGTGTAAATGAATGTAATTAATCTGACTGGGAAAGGAAGTCGGCTCTCCGATTAACAATTCCGAGGCGTTATCCATTACCCCATCCACACGGCCAAGCTTACAGCACCTGGTATTCCCAAGCAGTTACTCATGTATGCTTAACTTCGGTGATCGTACGGGAACCGGTGTTTCAACGTGATACGGTCGTACGCTTCGAATAAAATAAGGGTTCTCAAAAGCAAAATAACGATTTCGTGTTAAGATAGGTGATAACTGAATGTTGCGGCTAATTTACACTTGCTAAGTTGCTGGAGCATTTGCTTCAAATTCTATTTTATTACACTATGTGCTTAGCTTCTCAAGAACCAGTTGCGCGACCTTGATACAACCTGACAATGCGGCCTTCACTGCACATGCGCGACCAGACGTTTTCTTTTGGTGTCATTCAGTCGGCAGTAAGACGCCACTGAGTGAGCTAGTTTATTGTGTTACCATCGCAGTCCTTATATCAATGTGCCTGCCCATTGTTCACGGCTTTTACAGAGATTTTTTTTTTTTTTTTGGCAAAGCATCTTATCATCCACGTCTGTCAGATCCCTGCAATCTAGATCTGGATCCCTGCGACTTCTGGATTTTCATAATGCTAAAATTACCGTTAAAAAGTGAATTGTGGACGAGATTAAGGCGAAGCAGTTGTTAAGGGTTTCAAAAGAAAACTTTGTGAACTGCTTTTAAAAGTAACGCTGGAATAAGTGTCTAGGGTTTCAAGGGAAGTACTTTGAAGCGGACCATGACGCATTTTCCAGAATAAGATAGACTATTTTTCTTTAATATATGGATGCGAGTAATAATATCATTTTGTATGAATATGGAGAGAATTCATTAGAATTTTAAAAATTTCAGATGGGTATAAATATTTGTTATCGTGCGTGAGTTGAGGAAGATCTAGTTTTACTAAACTTTAATGAATTCTAATTGGTTTATTTCAGTTTCGAATCTTCCCGGAGTCTTCGCCGAAGTTATTTTATGGTTTTTAATTATTATTTTTAATCCGTTCTTCTTTTTTTCCCTTATTCTCTTCGAGATTTAATTAATTTTCTTGGCTTTTTCCCTGTTTAAACTTAATTATTTCCTGCTTCAAATCGTTATTCTTATGCAGATCAAAATCTTGAACCAGAGTTACTACTCCATTATATATAAAGCGTTGAACCAGTGTAAGCAATCTGTTTTAATTCTTGATTTTTAAAAATCGGTCCCGAACTGCCGTTAGTTACGATGAACGGATGTCACCTCGGTGAGGCTTCGTGTCTTGAGAGAATATTGGGCCTTAAACTCAACCCTGACCTCAAATGGAACTCTTACACATGATCCATCGCCAAAGATGCAGGTAAAATGGTCGGTTACCTGTATCACTCCAGTAACTACCTGACCCCTCATGCTATCCTTTATCAGGTAAATCAGGTCGAAAGTAGAGTGCTGTTGTCTTATTTGGGCAGGAGCTTCCCAGTTCCACTTTCCAGTCTCGATAGGGTCCAGAAGTGTCTCTGAGTCCTTGTGGGTGACTAATTATTTTCAGCTCTCCAACCTCTCTCTCACAGACGTGATGGGGTTACACTCTCATTGCTTTATCACTACTTCCATGGAAAGTGCTCAGACGAATGACATTCCTTAGTTCTGCCAGTCCTAACCTTCACGGCTAGGATCTGACATGCCACTTACATTGCAGTAAACCGCCCATACTTCCTCTGTATTCCATAGATGAGAAGTAAGTTACACTCGAACCGCTCCTTCCTGCGAGCCACTGCTCCGTGGAACAGACTCCCAAGAGGATGTTTTACCAAATCACTACAATCTTAACCTGTTCAAATCTAGAGTTGACCCTTATCTTTCTCTACTATCCATATAAACTACTCCTTAATGTAATCTCTACCTCGAGTGGCCCAGGGCCTTGTACAGGGTGAAACTTAATATAAAAAAAAGAAATAATACAATGGGCTGAAAAGTGTGTATAATGAGGAAGTCTAAACTTAGAGTCAGAAAAAACAGTTGAAATTTCAAGAACATAATGAGAGAAAGAGGGCATGGAAAATTTAACACTGACAAGACATATTGAAAGTAAGTTAATATATGCACAAGTATTAAGAAGCAGGTAAATTCCGTTAACAACAAAGAAAAGAATGGTGTATCTGTTTTGTAGATGTGGTTCTACAGAAGGATCTAAGTACATGACTCCTCATGCTATCCTCTATCTTTACAAGAGCCAGATAAGGCTGAAAATGGAGTACTCTTGTCATATTTGGGCGGAGCTTCCCAGTACTCACTTGCCAGTTTCGATGGAACATATAACCATGGTTCTTTTTCTATTGACGTTAGCTATCTTCTTTCTCCATAATTTCCACTCCTCTGCACTTTCTTAATAAATTTTGTCTTTTTGTTTTCTCTCCTAAACCCTGTTCTACCATCCATTTATTCAAGCTCTCTACGTAGTCTATGCATTGTTTTCCTCTGTCCCTCTTACCTTCAATCTGTCCTGTGAGTATCAACTTTTCCTAGCCCTCTACCCTCATTACGTGCCCTAGAAATTTCAACCGTCTCTTACTAATGTTAAGTAAGTGTCCTTTCTTATGCTTTTTGGACACAATTCACATGTTACACATATGAGTTTAAATCTTTTTGTGATTATATAAAGATGTGTGTGTGTGTGTGTGTGTATCTGTGTTTATGTGTGTGAAACGGGAGCAAGTAAATTTTGCAGTATATACTTTTAATTTGTGGCCACAATTTTTAAGGTAAGAGACTTCATTGATTTTATTCTCTGGCGAGATATTTTTTATCTCATGAGGCATCGTTATAGTTTAAAAAGTCAATAGATTTTTTTTTGTCAGATTTCACAGCCAAAATGATTTTTATATTACCTTGGGTCCTCTTAGCAGAATGAGCAGGAATTAGCGAAATTTGGTTGTGCGTGTGTTTATATATATGTACAGATGTTTGTGTGGTCTCCAACTCACTCCAGTCATCAAGAAAGCGAAGTGTCCCAGAAGGTTGACTTGTGATTAGGTCCAGCTACCGAATACAGAAGTGTGTCGCCTTCTACTTGCATCTGGTATTGAAAGCGTGAGAACGAGAATTTTCGAAAGATAATAAATAAATTCATATCTATGAACGGAGCTTGGACAATATTACGATGATCTGTAAACAAGCACACGAGGTTGTCTCAGTCAGTCTCTCACACATCGCAACCGGAGAATGTAAGGTCCAGGTATCGGACGAGAAGCGTCCTGTGCTGCTGAAAGGAATATTGGAGTAAATAAAATGTTTTGCCACGAAGAATCTAGTCTCATGCGTGTTATCATTAGTAACGGTCTTTCTTTCTTTTTATGCACCGTGTCCTTTCAGGACGTAGGCGATCATGGCCCTCCACTTACCCCTATCCCTTGTGGCTCTCAACAGGTTTTGTGTTTCTGCTAAGTCCCCCAGACCACGCTCTGCCATTCACCTACCGAGGCCCGCCACCTATGTCATGCGCTACTTTCCCCTGTCTCTTTGCCCCGTCTATTCGTCCCGTGAGTATCAGATTCTCCAGGCCCTCCTTTCTTATCACGTGTCTCAGAAATTTTATCGGCCTTTTCCTTATGTTAAGCATAAGCTTCCTCCTTATTTGCATCCTCTCCAAGACCTCATCATTACTCACATGCTCTGTCCATGATATCCTTAGCATCATTCTGCAGAACCACATCTCCGCCGCCTCGAGTCTCTTCTTCGTCCTTGAGGATACCGTCCAACATTCGCTGCCGTATAGGAGGACAGATGTCCCGCACCAGCTCAGTACTCTTTTCTTTGTCATCATTGAAATCTTCTGCCCAGTTTCTGGAATGCATCCTTGGCCATCCCAAGCCGTCTTCGGATCTCAGCGTCGCACCTAACGTCCTCCGTCAGAGCACTTCCCAGATACTTAAACTTCCGCACATGTTTGATTTTAGTGTCCCCGACCTGCAAATCGCATTTTGGGCTCATCCTTTTACTGATGACCATGCATTCTGTCGTCTGGTTGTTTATAGATAGTCCTTTCTTCTCGCTCTCTACCTTCAGTAGGAAGTTTTGTAGTTTCTTTTCCGTGTCTGCTATCAGTACCGTGTCATCTGTCTATCTTATGTTGGTAAGGTTGTGGCCGCCAATGATGAATCCCGGTAGGATCTCCAGTTCCCTCAGAATTGCCTTGCTGTATAGGTTGAATAAGTCCGGTGAGAAGACACATCCTTGCCTTAAGCCGCTTTCTATTTTTGTATATTCGCTGAGCTTATTCTCGATGCCAATGCATGCCGTCTGTTACCAGTATAGGTTCTTGATTATTCTGATATTTTTCTCGAATAGGTCAAGGTTGCTGAGCAGTTCTAGCAGGTCCTTGTGGCATACAGCCCACTAAATTAAATCTGCAATTATATAGCTACATATATTTATGTAGACCTTTGGAAGTGTGTCTCAATATATATATATATATATATATATATATGTGTGTGTGTGTGTGTGTGTGTGTGTGTGTGTGTGTGTGTGTGTACTAAAATTCAGGTATAAATAAAAATCATATCGGTAAAAAGATAATATCAATAGCGACAAAAGGAAAATTTCTTTATCGACGCGTTTACCTTGACATTCTCAGTCAGGCAAAAGAATATTTATGAGCGTTCTTAAATTTAAATATGAGAAAAACTAACGACATTTTTATTTCTGTCAATAAATACCTGCAAAATAAAATCCTTGCGTTTGCCTTGATAAATTCTATCAGAAGATGAAACGTGTTGCTAAAGAAATGTTTTCTTTTTCTCTTTATTCATATATATATATATATATATATATATATAATTTAGCTCTTTATTCATATATATATATATATATATATATATATATATATATATATATATATATATATATATATATAAAAATAAATGAATAAAAAGATAAGGGGTAAAAACTATTCTTAGCCGACGCCTTTCGGCCTCTGAGGGTATTTTATAGTTTTTCCTATTGACTTTTTATTCATTTTGATCTTTTAATTTACATATGTGTGTGTGTGTGTGTGTGTGTGTGTGTGTGTGTGTGTGTGTGTGTGTGTGTGTGTGTGTACGCATATACGTATATATATATATATATATATATAATGTAGCTCTTAAAAATATATTTCAATTGAGCACTGTTGAGTGATAGGCTAATTCTATAAGCAACAGCCACCTGCGTTAATGCAAAGCTCTTCAGTAAAATGAATTGGAGCTCTCCGGCTGATTGGCATTTGTTTACATTCGTAAAGACAATACGCTAGAATTTCTCTTAGTCGAATGAAGATAGCTCAGTGATAGAAACTTTGAATCGGTTGGGTTTCTTTCCCGGCTTGAGGCATTCGGATGTCTATTCGCACTGAGGAGCTGTGATACAGCGAAAGAGTACTGCCTGCGAATGACATATATATATATATATATATATATATATATATATATATATATATATATATGTTTGTGTGTGGTGGGCTTCTCGCTTTTCTGAAACGAGACTATAGACTTTTTTCTGCGTATATAACTTATATAAAAGTTTTGGAAATTAATGTTTTGGAAAAAACAACGGAAAGGAGGTTTGGGGATTTATTTCGAAAATTAATGGCAGTAAAGATTTTAGGCAAATGTTACACCTCGGCTCAATGGAATTGTCAAAATTGGAAGCCAGGATGACACATTTAGTTTTTTTTTTTTTATTTCTCAGCGACAGTAGAAATGCGGGAGCTGAAGCCGAGTAATTTATAATCGTATCATTTATATTTGTTAGATTTTCAAAAGATATTAATAAAAACGCCAACAATTTTACTTCCATTTATACATTGCTTACTTCCCCTGACTGTCAAGCTGTGGTCAAAAGGCTAAGGTCGTTACCACTTTCAAGGCCGAAAATGTCTTTATTTAAGCAACTTAATTATAAATGAAATAAGAAAAATAATTACTTATTTACAAATATTACAAAAAACTAGGTTGTAAATGAATAGCATTATACAGTTATGTTTGAAAACCTTAACAAACCTTTTACGTTTATTAATTATTAATTCTCTCTCTCTCTCTCTCTCTCTCTCTCTCTCTCTCTCTCTATCTATCTATCTATATATATATATATATATATATATATATATATATATATATATATATATATATATATATGATAAAAAGAAAGATCGTTGAAGATTTGTTTATAAATAGTAATTTGGACTTTGCCCAAGATGTTTCTTTGTGGCTGAAGGGTTAACAGCACATCAGATCAAATGATGGTTTCCTTTGGTGTTACAGGTTCGATTCCTGCCGGAGAAGCGCATATTTTCTACGAAATTTCTCGAACATTCAAGCCGGTAAATGTAATTAATATTGTTTATTTAAAAAAAACAAAAAAAAACAGATCATTTACTTAAAGAAATTGTATCTATTAGAATAACTTATAAACAGAAAATATATTAAATAATTGTCGAACTTAATCCAAATACAGAAGATATATATATATATATATATATATATATATATATATATATATATATATATATATATATATATATATCGGATAAAGAACAAATAGGAAACGTTTCTAAATCTAACATGTTTCGCTTTTATTAAAGCTTCATCAGAGAATCAGATATAGAAAATATCATTCTCTGACAAAACTTTAATAAAAGTAAAACAAATTAGATCTAAAAACGTTTCCTATTTGTTCTTTATCTTATCATTCTATCGGATTCCGATTGATACTTGATCTGTATTTGATCCAAATTCATATATATATATATATATATATATAAAAGTGGACATGGAAGTCAGCACTTAGAGGCGACAGTCTGTTTCATGCTAGTGCAATCGTCAGGCGACTAGTGCTGTTATTTTTCTCGGCTATTTATATAAGGGTCAGTGGTGCATTATGGGTAGTCTATTTTGGCGGTTACTTTTACCGGAAGTGGCTTATTTGTTTATTTATTTATGTCAAATTGTTTTGCTTGTTTTTTGTTTGTTTTTTTATTTTTATTTTTATTTTCTATCTTATATATTTATTTATTTATTCTTTTATTTTGATCGGTGTTTTTGGTTAACGTAGTAAAAATTTGTTTATATAGCTTATTGTTGGTAGTCTATAGTGGCCGTCATTACCGGAAATCGCTTGTTCGCTTATTTATTTGGGTCAAATTGTTTTGCTTGTTTTTATTTATTTTCATTTTTATTTTTTATCTTATATATTTGTTTATTTGTCATTGATTAAATCTGTTTGTTGAATTTGTGGTTTTTTCTGACTATTATTTAGGTGGGAACAGTTTTTAATTTTTCTATTTAGGTTGGTTATCTTTATTTGTTTTTGTTTTGTTTTGTTTTTTAAACGGCTAGTTTATCGTAATCGGTTGTTAGTTTATTTATATATTTGGATGTATTTAGATCGATTTATTATACTTGTTGTTATTTATTTGTTACACTATATCTTTTTGGCTTTCGTTTTTTAAGTAACGTAGTATATTATCTTTTATTAATGTTTTTTTTTTTTTTTTGTTTTTTATTTGTATAACAGTTATAACTTTCGTCCGTTCTTTTGTTTTGATTTTGTTTCGTATATTCTAACAGGTGTGGTTTTATGATTTGTTTGGAGTAATTTATTTTGCTTATTTTATTGTTGTTTGTTTATATATTTATTTATTTTTCTATTTTAAGTTACGTAGTAAAAATTTGTTTTCATGTCTACATTTTGAGATTAGCTCGGATCTTTTATTTAATAATTTATTTTCATCTGGGAAGGTAATGATAGCTATTTTTTCCTCCAAGCAAAGTTTGCAGGTTTTTGATAGGTTGTTGTAGGCTGATGATTTTTTCCTTATTTTCCAAGATATTTTTGGTGTGGTGTGTGTTTTGTTTTTTATTTCCCAGATATACTTAGAAAGCATTGTGCTGTTCGCATATTTACTATTTGTGAAAGACATTTTGTGTACATAATTTCTTTGTTTCCATGGTCCTTCGGTTACTCCTATATATACTTTTTCTTCATTATCTGCTGATTTTGTCGTGGCTTGGTAGATTACGTTGTTTTGTAAACAATTACCGTTTAAGGGACATTCGTTTTTTATTCTGCAGTTGCACGTGGGTTTAATTTGTTCGTGTGGTTTGTTAATAATTTTTCTGTTGTGCTTTTTTATTATTTGTGCCATGTTCTCGGTGCAACTGTAGCTGATTTTTACTGTGTTTTTGTTGAATATTTTGTGTAGGGTGCTTGATTCCGGGAAGTGTTTGTGTAAAAGCTTGAAGAATATTTTTCCTATGTTTGTTTTTACGTTTTTGCTGTACGGTGGGTTGAACCATATGATATTTCTTTTTCTGTTGGTCTTTTTTGTGTTCTGTGGTGAGTATGTGAGTGTTGCTGGGAATCCGCTATCTTTTAGGGCTGTTTCGTAGTCTTTCTTGGCCTTGTTAAATATAGATTCAGCCTCGACTACTCACTAAAAAACATACCCACCCCTTCCCCTTACATATATAAACTAAAATTATTTGAAAAAACAGAAAGTTTCATAAAAAGAATGAGATGGAAAGCACATTTTTTAAACCAAGATCTTCACAATAATAATAATACACTCAAGGAAAAATACGGGTTCAAAACAAGAAAATGTCCCCCGCAACAAAAAGAATTAGATGACTTCGAGAAGGACTTAACTGACCTAGTTAGAAACATAAAATTCCATAAAAAACAAGATGCATTCCAAAAAAAGCTAAAAGAAGATATAGCCAAAATAAACAGTTCAGCAAATGTATTTATCGCAGCCGACAAAACAAGAAATTTATACAAACTAACCCCTCCTACGCACAATAAATTACTAAAGAACAACATAACCAAAACATACAAAAAGGCACCCAAAACAATAGAACACGATATAAATAAAGAAGCTAAAGCAATCGCTCAAAAATTAGACCTAGATGACCGAATAAGTTGCATGAGCAAGACGCAAGCCTTTATCACACTAAAAGACCACAAGGAAAATTTCAAAACCA
Organism: Acanthosepion esculentum; assembly: GCA_964036315.1. Classification (NCBI taxonomy): domain Eukaryota; kingdom Metazoa; phylum Mollusca; class Cephalopoda; order Sepiida; family Sepiidae; genus Acanthosepion; species Acanthosepion esculentum. The sequence continues at coordinate 35,063,389 of OZ038497.1, read as the reverse complement.
ACCCTGCATGCAGACTCATAAACCCAGCCAAAAGCGAACTAGGTAAAATAAGTAAAACAATACTAGAAAGAATTAATTCTGAACTTAGGAAGAAGTTAGGAGTAAACCAGTGGAAAAACACAAAAACAACCATTGACTGGTTCAACAGCATAAATAACAAACAAAATTGCCACTTCCTACAATTAGACATAAAAGAATTTTACCCATCCATAACAGAACGTACACTAGATAAGGCCATCAACTTAGCTCAGGAACAAATAATAATAAAACCAAACGAAATCGACATCATTAAGCACTCACGTAAATCATTATTATTTCACCATGAAGAAGCATGGATAAAGAAAGATGGGATATTTGACACTACAATGGGAAGCTTTGACGGTGCAGAGACATGCGAAATCGTAGGCATTTACTTACTACACGAACTAAGCAAAATAATAGATAGAAATGACACAGGGCTCTACAGAGATGACGGTCTCATAATCTTAAGAAACTGCAACAAACAAAAGACTGATAAAACTAGAAAAGCAATAATTAAAATTTTCAAAAATAACGGATTCGAGATAGATATAAAAACTAACCTAAACGAAGTAGATTTTCTAGATGTCACCTTCAACCTAAGAAAAGGCACACACAAACCATACAGAAAACCGAATGATAAACCACAGTACATACATATATACTCCAACCACCCGCCTTCTATAATCAAACAGATACCTAAATCGATTAACCGCAGGCTTTCCGACAATTCTTCCGATGAATCTATATTTAACAAGGCCAAGAAAGACTACGAAACAGCCCTAAAAGATAGCGGATTCCCAGCAACACTCACATACTCACCACAGAACACAAAAAAGACCAACAGAAAAAGAAATATCATATGGTTCAACCCACCGTACAGCAAAAACGTAAAAACAAACATAGGAAAAATATTCTTCAAGCTTTTACACAAACACTTCCCGGAATCAAGCACCCTACACAAAATATTCAACAAAAACACAGTAAAAATCAGCTACAGTTGCACCGAGAACATGGCACAAATAATAAAAAAGCACAACAGAAAAATTATTAACAAACCACACGAACAAATTAAACCCACGTGCAACTGCAGAATAAAAAACGAATGTCCCTTAAACGGTAATTGTTTACAAAACAACGTAATCTACCAAGCCACGACAAAATCAGCAGATAATGAAGAAAAAGTATATATAGGAGTAACCGAAGGACCATGGAAACAAAGAAATTATGTACACAAAATGTCTTTCACAAATAGTAAATATGCGAACAGCACAATGCTTTCTAAGTATATCTGGGAAATAAAAAACAAAACACACACCACACCAAAAATATCTTGGAAAATAAGGAAAAAATCATCAGCCTACAACAACCTATCAAAAACCTGCAAACTTTGCTTGGAGGAAAAAATAGCTATCATTACCTTCCCAGATGAAAATAAATTATTAAATAAAAGATCCGAGCTAATCTCAAAATGTAGACATGAAAACAAATTTTTACTACGTAACTTAAAATAGAAAAATAAATAAATATATAAACAAACAACAATAAAATAAGCAAAATAAATTACTCCAAACAAATCATAAAACCACACCTGTTAGAATATACGAAACAAAATCAAAACAAAAGAACGGACGAAAGTTATAACTGTTATACAAATAAAAAACAAAAAAAAAAAAAAAACATTAATAAAAGATAATATACTACGTTACTTAAAAAACGAAAGCCAAAAAGATATAGTGTAACAAATAAATAACAACAAGTATAATAAATCGATCTAAATACATCCAAATATATAAATAAACTAACAACCGATTACGATAAACTAGCCGTTTAAAAAACAAAACAAAACAAAAACAAATAAAGATAACCAACCTAAATAGAAAAATTAAAAACTGTTCCCACCTAAATAATAGTCAGAAAAAACCACAAATCCAACAAACAGATTTAATCAATGACAAATAAACAAATATATAAGATAAAAAATAAAAATGAAAATAAATAAAAACAAGCAAAACAATTTGACCCAAATAAATAAGCGAACAAGCGATTTCCGGTAATGACGGCCACTATAGACTACCAACAATAAGCTATATAAACAAATTTTTACTACGTTAACCAAAAACACCGATCAAAATAAAAGAATAAATAAATAAATATATAAGATAGAAAATAAAAATAAAAATAAAAAAACAAACAAAAAACAAGCAAAACAATTTGACATAAATAAATAAACAAATAAGCCACTTCCGGTAAAAGTAACCGCCAAAATAGACTACCCATAATGCACCACTGACCCTTATATAAATAGCCGAGAAAAATAACAGCACTAGTCGCCTGACGATTGCACTAGCATGAAACAGACTGTCGCCTCTAAGTGCTGACTTCCATGTCCACTTTTATATTTACACACGCTCTATCTCTGATATTGAGCACTTTACCCCATAAATATAGCACACTTTAAGACTATATTTCTGCATATATATATATATATATATATATATATATATATATATATATATAAATATATTAGAGAAACCCCACGAAGTTTTAACACTGAACTATATGACCACAAAAGGGACATTTAAAAAATAAAACACACAAAACTCATTTGCTGTTCACCATAACGAAACTGACCACCATTTTGACATAGGGAATGCTACTTTGATGAAAAGAGAAAATAATCCACTGCATTTCTGGAAAGTGCCTTGAGCCCTTGTTCAGTCAGGGTAAATTTGCTTCCAGGATCTTACAATATATCACCATAGATTTTCTGTTTACACAATGTGGGATAATCAGGGACAAAGGTGATGGAGAGAAAAAAAAAAAAGAATACAGATGAATTCGGCTAGATCGAAAAAATATGTTTTCAAAAATATTCTTTCCAAAATATTCTTTAAAAAATTTTGAAACTACCAGCGTCTCTCGTTTCGTGCGCATGTGTAGACGTGGCAACATCAACAAAGCCCAGTCCGATAAAATCCTAGCCGATAAAGCGCGTCACAAAAACTTTTTCTGATTTATCATACTATTTTTCTAAATACTGTTTGTTGATATATAAAATTATACAAAATTATATATATAAAAGTAAACATAAAATGCAACACTTAGAGCCGACAGTCTGTTTCATGCTAGATGCAATCGTCAGGCAACTAGTCTAACTAGTTGCCTGACGATTGCATCTAGCATTAAACAGACTGTCGGCTCTAATTGTTGACTTCTATGTTCACTTTTATATTTACACACGCTCTATCTCTGATATTGAGCACTTTATCCCATAAATATAGCACACTTTAAGACTATATTTCTTCATATATATATATATATATATATATATATATATATATATATATATATGACGGCATTGAAAAATCCACAACTCAATCCACCTCCCAAAATTTAAACAAATGCCCAAACATCTGATTTTATTTTTCATGCACTTCCTGGTTAAGCGCAAACACTTTTATTTCCAGGATTGCTTATGGATATGAATTCATTGAAAAGAACGCCATATTTTTTTTTTATTTAAACTAACTTTGGACCTCCATATACGGGCATATTCTCACGCACCTCTGCAAACACAGATCTATGGCGAATGATTGATGGAAAAAAAGTCAAGCGCGAATAAATATTTACACGGATAATCTAATTGAATGACACGCATAAATTCATATGTATCAACTTACATCTGTCGCATAAATGTCTACAAATTAAACACCGGCATGGCAAATACCAGTTTCCCGTTATACACAGACACACAATTATATATATATATATATATATATATATATATATATATATATATATATATATATATATATATATATATATATATATATATATATATATATATATATATATATATATATATATATATATATATATATATATATATATATAACTCTTCGATATATGACTGTTCAGCAAAAGCGAATTGAGTCCTGTCGGTCACTGTGTGTTTATCTAAAAATAAATACGCTCAAATTCACCTACGTCCCTCCCGTGCGCCAACGGCTTAGTGGTAGAATTCCCGACTGACACCAAGTCAGTCGGGGTTCGATCCTAGCTAAAGGCAACACAGAAGAGCGAAACAGTCTGTCTGCTGATGACAATTATATATATATTATTTATTTTAGGATATTAAAACATATTAAATCGCTACACCATTACAATTATGTTTCAACACCATAAATGTGTCTATTCAGGCGATGTTAAACTACCGCCGAGTGAAAGAGTTATTTAATTTCAAAAAGCAGAATACTTTTTAAAAAAATAGGCTTGTGAGCTTTGCCATGATTAACCAATCAAATGTGACCCACGATAAATTCAAATTCACCGGAAAAAATTTCAATATAGGTCATGACACGAAGTTGTCAGCATATAAAACATTCAAAATTTCTTTATTGACATGCAGATTGTTACATTATTTCGTAAAATGTGTCAAAGTTTACCGCTCAAACTTCCCAAGAATTAAATGTTTTGAAAATAATCTTTCACTCGCCAGTACTTTAACATCCGCTGAAGAGACACATCTATGGCGTTGAACCAAAATTGTAATTGTGTAGCGATTTTTAACGTTTTAATAACCTAAAATAAATAATATTTAGGTCTACTATGTATTGAGCTCTCTTTTAAATTAAATGTTACGTACAGTGGAATCATACTCCAATTGTTCTCATTTTACCTGGATATATATATATATATATATATATATATATATATATATATATATATATATATATATATATATATATATATATATATATATATATGTAACCCTCGAGTGCTTAGCGTTGGAGCGGGTAGAATGGAGATCAACGTGTTTTAGCGGACTCAGCAGTTTTCAATCTGCTTGTCTGAATCATCTCCAAGAAGCGAGAGCAAGATCTAAAAGGTCAGCCAATCTAACAGTGATCTCATCTCACAACCCTCACTCTTGCTCCATATGTGGCCTCCTTTGTAAATCACTAGCGGGTCTTAAGTACCACTTAAGATTATCACAAAATATTTCATAACAAAAAATTAAGCTGTCAGATACTCATACGTCGAAACCAACGGGAAAGTCCATTTCACATATATATATATATATATATATATATATCAAAGTGGCAATTGTTTTCGTGTTTCGTTCCTTAGGACCTCATCAAGTGATGCATATGAAGGTGAATGAATGCTGAAATTTAAAATTAATTTTTTTTATTTCTTTCTTTAAATTTAATATTTCAGGGTCTCCTCTGCTTCAATTGTTTGTATTATCACATCAACGTAAATATCACTTTAATCTGATGAAGTCCCAAAGGACTAAACGAAACGTGTCGCACAATATTTTTCCCCCTTTGGCATTAATTCTACTAACCTTTTTCTTATGTATAAAAAAAAAATATATATATATATATATCGATTTTCCACATATGGGGATAGAGAGTTTATCGATATATAAACTGTAAACAGAGTAATTAATGGTATCTCCCAGTTTCATCAAAACATGTATTGTTAATATTTGTGTGAATTTCTTAATAGTAACACATGGTCTGTCCACCGTATGTTTATTTGTTTATTTATTAAGACGAAATATATTGAAAAAGTGCTATAATTTCGGAATCCTCTCCGGTTATATTACGCCCACAATCATATAACATGTTTCCTTTGTTCACAAATCTACTACTGTTATAATGTAGGACACTAGTAATAAAAAAAAATAGAAAGGAAATTATCCAGATACTCCGGACGTCGTCAATTAAAGTTTATGAATCTCTGTAGCTTCAACGTTTTTTTACGGCCACATTACATTGAAACTGACAGATCTAGATCGTACGATCTTCCTTTATGTGCCGTGTCCCATCAGGACGAAGACAATCATGGCCCTCCACATTTTCCTGTACCTTGTAGTTCTTAATAAGTTTTGTCTTTTTGTTATTTCTCCCAAACCTTGTTCTACCATCCATTTACTCAAGCTCATCTGTCCTGTGAGTATCAGATTTTCCAAGCCCTACATCCTCGTCACGTGCTCCAGAAATTTAAACTTCTTTCCTTTTATGTGCCGTGTCCCATCAGGATGTAGGCGATCATGGCCCTCCACATCTTCCTATCCCTTGTAGCTCTTAATAAGTTTTGCCTTTTTGTTATTTCTCCCAAACCTTGTTCTACCATCCATTTACTTAACCTCATGTGTCCTGTGAGTATCGGATTTTCCAAGCCCTACATCCTCGTTGCGTGCTCCAGAAATTTAAACTTCTTTCCTTTTATGTGCCGTGTCCCATCAGGATATAGGCGATCATGGCCCTCCACATCTTCCTATCCCTTGTAGCTCTTGATAAGTTTTGTCTTGTTGTTATTTCTCCCAAACCCTGTTCTACTATTCATTTACTCAAGCTCATCAAATATTTTACGTGCTGCTTTCCGCTGTCCCTCTTTCCCTCAATCTGTCCTGTGAGTATCAGATTTTCCAAGCCCTCCTTCCTAATTACGTGTCCCGGTAATTTCAACTGCCTCTTCATGATGTTTAGTATAAGTTTCCTTTTTGTTTCTCTAAAACTTCGTCTTTGCTCACATGTTCAGTCCATGGTATCCTCAGCATCTTTCTGTAGAACCACATTTCTCTTGCTTCAAATCACTTTTTCATCTTTGATTCACTGTCATACAGGAGGAGAGATATCAGTAACAGTTCAATATTCTATTCTTTGTTTCTAGCGGAATTTTTCTGTCTCTTAATACTCTGCTTAGCTTTTAGAATGCATTGTTGGCCATCCCAATACGTCTTCAGATCTCAGTGTCACACTTTATGGTACGATGCTCTGTCAAAAAAAAAATCACTACAAAAACCGTGAACAATGGACAGGTACATTGTTATAATGAATTCGATGGTAACACACTAAACGTGCCCATTCAGGGGTGTCTTTTAGGCAATTCAGGCCACTTATTAATCAGTTTTAAAGTTGATGCCAAACTAAAGGCATCCTCCGATGTTTCATGTCATAGGACGATCTTTCGGTATACCAAAGCTGATTGGGAGAGATTCAAATCATACACTGTGAAATCTCGTCGCTCACCATTCTTTAAAAAATAGACCTTCCAGAACGACCATCATTTCTGAATGGATTATTTCTGAAATGGAATATTTTATGCCACAAAAACATATCAACAAAAGCCGAATAGCAAGCCTTGATTCAGGACAGAATGTGCTGAAAATATAGCTCACCGTACCCACTGCTAGCATCTCTATCACAGGGAATGGTGTAGTAGGAATTGGTGGCAATCATTACAAGAGAGTTCTAGGAAATTACAAAGACCAGGTGTGCACAGTGAGTCCAAGCCAGGATTGAAAACAAAACCTGCTTTCAAACAACACAGGCAGACCGTCAGTGTCTATACTCATAAGAAATGGAACTAAGCTTATTTTGTCTTCATCAGATATGGCTAGGCTCTTCGTAATGAACTTTTTAAGAGAGATTCCAATTATCAACTCATTACTAACAAGTCGGTCTATGAAGGTAGTTGTTACTTTCCAGCCTCCCGAAGCACACGAGATCAATGCAGGCATCTCGAAAGGCTCTCTTTTCGGTTCTACACTCTTTCTTATTAACGAACGACCTAAGAACATATTCGGCCCATGAGTAAATATCTATGCAGATGATACTACAGTATATGAGTGCACCTCCCAAAATCTAGATGACTAGAAATTGTTAGCAGGTCTCTCATCTGATGTAGCTTTATCGGCTCATTGAGGGGTGGTGGGGTCTAGCTTGCAATAATACTCTGAAAACCAAAATAGAAATGTCCCATCATCGCAGTAAATCCTTTTGCCTATCACGAGGGCCGGTTGTTCTCTCAACGAAACTCATAGTTTATCCTCTTATGTTCATAAGACAACCCCATTCAGTAATCCTCTATGCTGAGTGGCTCTTAGGACTTGACAATGTGTATATATTAGGTATGCCCATATTTCATCGCGGATATTTGATACCCGAGTAAATAAGTTACGAAACGGTTATAAAATTTAATTTTATAGTAATTTTTTTTTCTGATAGGCGAAAGTAAAAAGAACGGAAAAAAATGATATAAATATTTCTATATTTTAAACAACATCGGAGATATTTGCTTTTTAAAAACGTCGTTTCCTTTGTGTAAACACTGTCGCCTTATAATATCATTGCCCTTTTTGGGTCGTAAAAACACGTTGATATTAAAAATCTTTTAAAATGACTTAATTATTGGATTTTAATAGAACTTTTAGCATATATGGAAAAGAGAATATATATTTTTAAAGCGGTCTCTCTTCAAAATATTAGAGATATATTTTTCCTGCCATTGCGCCTGAATTTGCTAATTTTTAGTTGTCTATTGAAGCGTATCACATGAAGATTTGTACATTTTAAAGATATCCCCTTGAAAAAAAAAAGTTACTTCCGAATTTATGGAAAACTTGATAGGAATGCCTGTCTGAAATTAAAAAAAAAATATAACTCTTTTTGATAATTTCTAAAAATTTTATTTTTAAAATTTATATTCTAAGGTTATCGCCTGTAACAAAAAAAACAGCACTTTCTTTTATAGGTTTTAAGAGATTTTTTGGTCATTTTCTAAAATATTGAATTAATAATTTGATATTTCTAAAAATCTTTATTCTTTCAAGAGATATACCGCTTAGAATTTAGTTTCGAGTAATTTGACGCCTTTTAATAAATATAGATCTTGGGGAAATAATATTTCCAATTATTTTTAAAAAGCAAAGGATTAAACACAAAATTATCATTTAAATAAAAGCTACCTTTAATGTAGTATAAAAGATAAAACTAATTATTCTACTAAGCTCCATAAAAGCGTATAAAATAAAAAAAATTATATTCTTAAACTATTTGGTTATATAAGATTAAGGATTATTTATTTTTAGATAAATACAAATTTTTTGATGACTGCTCTATTGATTATCCGTATTTCTTGATTGTTTTTCATGTTTCGTATTTTTTTAAAATCATAGGTGAAATTATCCAGTTTCTCTTTTTGACCTATGGCATCACAGGTTTCCATGTAATAAACATTTACATTATGTTTTAAACAAAAACATTTACACTATGTGTTAAACAAAAAGTAACCATTACATTAACCATAATTAACATAAAACCCAGTTAATCCGCAAATTTACTGGTTGACTTCGAAAGACAGCGCCAAGATAAATATTCGATTTTAAAGAAATTTAATTTGTTGTTTCGTACATTTTCATCTATAATGTCGGTTCCAGGAGTCGATGACTGACGAAGGAACATGCCAATGTTTATATAAATCCCCAAATACTTTATTTACATACAGAATTTTTTTAAATATAGATTAGCTTTAGCTTAAAGCCATATACAAACTAGCAGTCAACGTAAAACAAAATTTAATGTTAAAGACATTATCTAAAATGCATTTTTCAGATTTTTAGTTACCTAGTATTGAAATATTTTCAAATTTTATTTTAAAACGAGAAAATAATGAAATAAAAATATTAATATATATTAACTAGCTTTATATATTAAAATTTTAATTGTATTCAATGTTCATAGGAAAAATATTTTATGAACTTAAACTTCTGGTTTGTCCGCGGAAGAGGTATGGTACGTGGAACTAGAACAATCTACCGCAGTGGACGAAATAAAGGGTTCAGTTCGAAATTCCAATCACTTGAAAACGCCGGAGCGTACAACGGCCGAAACGTTGTGAATATGGCAATGAAGATGAGGATCACAGTCCGAATAATGTAAATTAAACTTTTGGATTTGTTTTTATATTTACATTAAATACTGCGTCGAATGGCGCGTGTATTCCCCATTGAAAATCTATTTTCACAATAAATATTGCTGCTTAATATTAAGATCTCTTGCTCAGACAATTTGACAATGGAGAAAGCTTTTCATTTTCTATTGTAGATTGTCGATTGGTTAATTTGCAGATTAGGACCCACGCTCAGTTTGCATTTAAAATTTTCCATTACATTTGTTTCCAGATGAATCACTTGGATGAGAAAGTGAGACTAATTCAACATTTATTCACCAAGTTAGATTATAATTATTTCCAGTACGTCTCCTGCTTTCCCTAAAGTGAATAAGATTATTATCAGTCAGCAATCCTTTATTAATCTGGAGACAACAGTCATATATCAAAGCTTCCTGAGTATGAGAAAACCTTAACCAAAGGAGGGATGAGATCTTCAGTTGATGAGAATCCTGGTGTACCTTACTGGCCCAAATCAGTATGAAATCCGGTTTATCTAAGGTTACCTAGACAGAGATAAATGACAGGATCTATGAATTGGCCGTGAAGTCTAGGCACTGAATTTCATTGAACCCCTGCAATACCTGCAATCTACTGTAAAACCTCTCCTACCTTGTCCTCAATGTTTCCCCAGAAGTTTCAGATGAAGAGGTCCTTGAAAACTATATATACGGAACTGAATTGTGTCATCTCTGACTGTTAGTCATTTTCCAGTAAAAGCTATTTTTGCATAACAGCCCATTATGTAGATGAAGGCTTGAACAGGAAGTCAGTGGCCCGAGACTTTTATATTCACTTTCCCGCGAAAATAAATGAACATAAGTTAAAGGAGTACTGCATTCACAAGTGTATGGATGCAGTGACGGACAACGGCAGCCATTTTGTGTAGACTTTCAAAAAATTTGCTGCTACTGATGTTAATGATGTTTTGGGCTGTTAAAGAAATCCTTGAAGATGTTATTTCAATAAATAAAAATATTCAATATTAAGTGTGAATAACTTTTAAATTAAGAATAATTTAAAAAATAAACACATTATACGAGGGTCATTCAATAAATAAGGTGAATTTTTAGGTATAAAGACTTCTAATACAGATAGAAGCTTACTGTTTGTAATTTTTTTTTTGTTTTACTTCTTTTTCACATGGATTTAATTTCTTTTGCAGATTAAAAAAAAAACTTTCAGAGTTTTGGCGATTAACAAAGATGGCCGACCAAGAAGCATGCTCCAGGATTGAACAGCGGTCATTTATCAAGTTTTTGGTTGCTGAAGGGTGAAAACCAGTTGAAATTCATAGGAGAATGTCAACTGTGTATGGTGCCACATGTTTCAGCCAAAAAATGTCTACAAGTGGGCTAAATTGTTTAAAGAAGGACGGAGCAGTGTTGAGGATGAAGACAAGCCCGGGAGGCCGACAGAAGTGAGGTCACCTGAGGTGATCTAATCAGTCAATGACCTCATTCAGTCTGACAGAAGGGTGACAGTGGATGACATTGCAAGAACTTTGAGCTTATCTGTTGGGACAGCACACAAGGTCAGCTGCCGGTGGGTGCCAAAGATGCTTACTGCAGAGCACAAACAGAACAGCAGCCCAAACGGTGCAGACCATCAACGAGCTGGGCTGAGAACTGCTCCCTCACCCCCCTTACAGTCCAGACTTTGCCCCTTCAGACTTTCACCTGTTTGGTCCCTTGAAAGCTTTCACGAGAGGCACGAAGTTTAAAAGTGACGATGAAGTCAAAAGTGTTGTGAGCGACTGGCTGAGACATCAGTCTAAAGATTTTTACGCTGAGGGAATACGGAAGGATTGTGCAGAGATGGGAAAAGTGTATGACAGTGCTGGGAGACTACGTTGAAAAATTTTAAAAAAGTAAGCTTCTATCTGTATTAAAAGTCCTTATACAGAAAAATTCACCTTATTTATTGAATGACCCTCGTATATTTTGACATCTAACAGGCACGAAACTAATTAAAAAAAAATAAAAGGAATCTATTAAACTCAAAAGCATCTTTTAACTATAAACATATACTCCTGTCGTGTAAAATATATTCTTAAACAATTAGTTATTTAAGGTTAACGTTTTGTTTTTAAACAAATACTAATGGCTTGATTATTGCACTGCTGGTGTTCCGTATTAACTTTTCTCTTTGCGCGCGCTTTTAGTGTCAGGCGTGTAATTATATATTTTATGTTTGATTTTGACCCCACAGGCTACCGGGCATAAAGTAAAAAGTAAGCTTTAGTTTTACAAAATCCAATTAATCCTTAAATTTACTAAACTACTTCGAAATATGTCTTAATGATAGACACTGAATTTTTAAGATTTTCCCCGTCTATAATGACGATTCAATTAGTGACCAGAATACGTGTCAGAGATTTTAAAAAAAACAACATTTATTTATATACGAAAAGCACCTCAGCGTGGTGTAATGGCTAGCAAGCTTGTCTTGCTAGATCAGTTACTACTGGAAAGTGAGTTCTATCCTAACTAGCTGCCCTGCCTTGTGCCGCATCTAAGCTACGCTTAGAAAATCAATTGGGCATTTCGATGTGGTGTATGGTTAGCAAGCTTGTCTCGCTAAAACAGTTACGACTGAAAAGTGAGTTCTATCCTCATTAGGTGCCTCATACTTTCGGCCTTGTGCCACACCTAAGCTACGCTTAGAAAAGCATTTGAGGTTTTGTACCCCACGAGGTGGTCTAATGGTTAGCAAGCTTGTTTCGCTAGAGCAATTACGAATCAGAAGTGATTTCGGTCCTCACTGTTTGCCCCCTACTTTCGCCTTTGTGCTACGCTTGGAAAATCACTTTATTTATATACGAAAATTAATTTCTTTTAATTTGGATTAACTTTAGTCTTTTACCTTTCAAATAAAACTGAAATTTAAGTTCAGGGGAACTTAAATTATTTTAAATGCAGTTCGTTTTTTTTTCTTTCTCATGGGAAGTTCCTGGTGGTTTTATTATTATTTATTATTATTTCACCTCAAGCAAGGCAATAAAGCGACTAGGATGCAAGAGGTTTACTGAGTGTTATAGAATCAGAATAAACTACTATTAAGGAGAGAGGAAAATAAAGGACCAAGAATTAAGACATAACGATTGACATTACATTTAAATTTTTTGAAAACCAAAGTTGACTGGGATGCAAGAAGCCGGAAGAGAGTTCCACAAGCGAGAAGTGCGAAAGAAGAAACTGTTAACATAGAACTTACGGTTACATCTAGCAGCCATTTCAAATGTAAAATGATGAGACCTTGCTGCCAAGCCAGTATTGCGCTTAAAGTAATAAAGAACAATTGCCGTGAAAGTGTTTATAGAAAAAACACAGTGAAGCTGCGTTACGGCGATGGGAAACTGTCTGGAGCCGAGATGCCATGTCAGGACCAATAACATTACAGATTGTTCTTTGGATTTTATCAAGAAACTCTAAATATATAGCAGGAGCACCAGATCAGATGTGGTAGAATTATTCAAATCAAGGACGAATGGTAGACTTATAAATGGCAGATTCTGGCGAGAAAAATGGTCTAGAACGAAATAGTGAATCAACGTTCTTAGCTGTAGACGTAGCAATTGATTCAATATATTCTTTCCACTTCATGTCAGGTAAAAACGTTAGTCGGAGAAGGCGCAATGGTCGCTCTGCTGGAAGTTAGCATCAACCGTGGTGATGGAAGGTCAAAATGGTTCGCTCAGAGGATTAATAAAGAGCGGTTTCGTTATGGAGGCGATAAAAATGTCAAGGTATTCTCTGACCCATTTAACAGATTGTAAGTTAATTTTTAGATCAGTTACCAATTTGACATTATCCAACCGACCAGACCTACTATTCAAATTGTATTGATGTCACGATTATCGATCATTTTTAACAGATTATTTACGATATCGAGTTTTCTATCACAGATAACGTCTGTTGTTGAATCTTGCTGATCGAAGGGAAAACTGACCCGCAACTTTTCAATTCAACTTAATTAAAAGAGTCTTTCTTGCAATACATAAAATTAGGCTGTTATGGTTGTCGGGAAAGTAAGCCGTCATGAGAATTCATTTAAATTCTTAATTTATTATTCGGCAAGACATTAACTTACATTGGTTTATACCATGAAAAAAGGGTTTTTACAAAAAACAGTGGCTCCTACTGCTATTAAGCATTACGCTTCAAGTATGAATTGAGTTCTACGAGCCGATGGCGTATTTCGTATAGAGAAAAACGTTAAAATTCCCTTCCTTACCTGCCAACCGACGATGGCCTATAGGTAAGATATGTCGGGTTCGATCCTGGCTTGAAGCGTCTAGCCACACTGAGTCGCTGTGATACAGCAAAACAGTCTGTATGTGGATGACTATGTATATATATATGAAAGACATTTGTGTCACTAACACACACAAAAACAGAATGTTTAGTACCGAAAAACATAAGGAAAATTAATTCATTTTAATAATATGTGGAAATATAAATGTGCCTAAAGATAGCCGAAGGGCCCGAAACACGTGTTGGAAAATAATATATTTCTTTAAAAAAATCCACATTACAGCCAAAAAAAAAAAATATATATATATATATATATATATATATATATATATATATATATATATATATATATATATATATATATATATATATATATATATATATATATATATATATATATATATGGGGTGGTGTAATGGTTTGCAAGCTGGTCTCGACAAAACAGTTGCGATAGAATGATGAGTTCGATCCACACTGGGTGCCCCATACATTTGGCCCTGTGCCACATCTAAGCTACGCTCGGTAACTCATTATATATATATGGTATAAATCAACGTAAGTCTTAATGCCTTGTCGAAAGATAAAATTTAAGTGAAATCTCATCTCCATATGCACGCGCGTGTGAATCTCTCAGCGCGAACTGTTCTTATGGATGAAAGCTCAACACCTGTTCTGTTGGTGTGTTGTTGTTTTTTTTTTCTTTTTTTATTTTTACAGTCCACTAGAAAACAAATGCTAAAATGTGACAAGGTACTGGAATATTTGCTCTGAAATACAAGCAATGAATCTTGCACGTTCTTCGTGATAACTTTTTTTAAAACCGCCCACAAACCGCTAATAGAAACACAAAACTGAAAGGCCAAAACCATGTGGCTCCCTCTTTAAAGACAATAATTACAACAATACAGACCTATGATAAAAATCAGAGCCATTATTTATCACACATTATCTGGCGCTATACTCAGTCACAATCTTCACAACATAATATATGCAGCTGAAACAGTGTTAATAGCAGATCCAGAAAGGAAACTACAAGAATTCTCACAGAAGTTAGTGAATGGAAGCGAGAAAAAAAGTCTAAACATTAATTGCAAGAAGACAGAATGCAAGGTTGTCAGCAAAAAGAACAGCAAAATATGCAAATTAAAAATTGTAGATGTACAAGTACAACAATTTAAATATTTGTGAAGTGTTTTAACAGAAATCGGAAAGTATTAAGAAACAGGAAAATTTGGTTAGAAACAAAGAAAAAAGTACTGAACACTTATGTAATACCAGTCCTCTAATATGGCGGTGAATGCTGGACAATCTCCTCACAGATGAAGAATATACTTGAATCAACAGAAACAAAGAAAAGAGTACTGAACAGTTATGTAATATCAGTCCTGCTATATGGCAGTGAATGCTGGACAATCTCCTCAAAAGTAAAGAAGAGACATGAAGCAACAGAAGCAAAGAAAAGAGTACTGAGCAGTTATGTAATATCAGTCCTGCTATATGGCGGTGAATATTGGACAATCTCCTCAAAGATGAAGAAAACTTGAAGCAAAAGAAATGTAGTTCTACAGAAGGATGGTGAGAATATAATACACCGAATATATGAGCAACGACGAAGTTTTAAAGAAAATGTAAACAGAAAAGGACACTTACTTCACAAAGAGATAGTTGAAAATTCTAGGGCACATGATGTGGAAAGAGGGCTTGGAAATTTTGATACTCACTTGTGCTCATCTTCTCTGGTTTTCGCACGTTTGCAGGTTCAGAGCAACTCTATCAATTCAGCCACTGGAAGACCGGACACCGATCTGTCAAACTCGGGAATTAACTGTAAATCAAAACTGAGGTCTGCCATCGTCCGTCAATCGCCGAAATAGCTTGCCTGTGCCTTTTCTATAAATACTTATAGAATTCCGATGAACTTTCTTCTTTTTTAGAGAACTTAGGATATTCTGGTGGTAAGAATGGTAAGTAAGAATGTGTTGCTTTGGTTTAAGGATTACTGTGGTATGTTTGGGCCAGTAATCGTGGCTCGTGGAAAGGGACGCAACTCTGGTTGCTTACAGCACCATATAGAACCAACTCGGAGTCTTTTATCGGGCCGATCCGATTCTCTGTTCCATCACTAGAGAAAATGAAGGCAAAAGGGTTAAAGGAAAAGAACGTATAACTTACCTAACAAGTTTGAATAAATGGATGGTTTTAGGTAAACAAAAAGATAAAATTTATTAAGAACTACAAAGGACAGGAAGTTGTGGAGAGCCATGATCGACAATTTTTAATAGAATAGTCCTTTAGTCTGATTCAAGTCTCCAACTCTGTCGGTAACATCAATGAATGTTTCTTTTTATTTTATTGTATTTATTTCTTTTTTAAATCGTTTCACCCGACGGCAACAAAGTCACTAAGGCACAGAGGGTTACTGTGTGTGAAAGGATAAACATTAAGGAGAGAGACTAATAAAAGGACAAAAGATAAAGATTGACATTTAAATTTTTGAAGATCAAACTTGACTGGAAAGAGAGAAGCCGGAAGAGTGTTCCACAAGCGTGAAGTGCGAGAAAAAACTGCTTGCATAGAACTTACGGTTTCACCTACCCATTTCAACTGTATTCAACCGACACTCTAGTACTGCACTTAAATTCACAGTCAAAGTACCATAGAGGAGAGCTCATCAAAAGAATTACTATGAAACTATTTATAGGAAACGGATAGAGAAGCTACACATTTTTTAATTATATTTATAGTGCAGTAAAGATCTAACAACAAGCGATGTTTAAAATTTCTATTCATTCAGACGGAAAAAGTAATTTCTATGGGCTATAGCAGCTGAGCAAGGTGATTCTATGAGGTGTTGATAAATTTTTGATGATTTTATTACCTTTTTATTGAAGTAAAATGCGATTATTTGATTTTGCCTAATAACTTCAGACGGCAGCGTTTTTTAGAATTCACAAAAAACTTCAATAAACATATTGATTCTACCTAAAATTTTAACTCAGGCTTTGTTTTGGCATCTAGATTGATTGTTTAAAATTTGACAATCTTTTTTTCAAACCAAATTTGAATTATGGAAGTTTTTATGATTTGCTTAAGAACTTCAGACAGGGTGTATACTGGTCAACCCTATGAGATTGGTATCTTTTGGTACTCATTTCAGAACGAGCGAGTTGGGCGAGTTGAGAGTTTATCTAGAAGGTGGCTCGGGGCCAACGGGTGCATAATCGAGCCTCAAAGGATATTGACAGTTGCACCCACGCAAACAAGGGAATGAAGCAAACTGAATAGGATATCCTGGAAGGGCACCTTGAGCCGGTGTAGTCGTTAGGAAACTAACCACGCTAGAACAGTTACCACTGAGTAGTGAGTTCGATCTTCACTGAGTGCTCAATACTTTCGGCCTTATGCCACACCTAAGCTACGCTTGGAAAATCCCTATATACACTCCTGGAATATAGGAAGTTTATATAAAAGCCCAATCTACGAGCGGAGAAGTCAAAATCCCTCTCACCCTCTGCCGAAAATCGAACGTTCCAACTCATTTTAAAATTTGGAAATCACACAGCTGAACAAAGACACCTCCAAGTATTCACACATCCAAGTATTTTAATTGTCCAGCATTAATTATATTTTTGTTTTCTTTTTAGGCTGATTAAATTCAGACGAAGAATTGTTAAGAAAGAAGTCCATTTGGTGTTACTGAGATAAATTATTCTGCAATTTTCTGGTTCTTTTAAAAGTCTGTGAAAATTGCATAATGAATTTCATGGTGTCCAGAAGTTAATAAACAATTATTTTACGTACGAAAAGTGTAATCTTGTATTCTTACCAGACACTAATAACATAAAATTACTCCGGTTCACATTCGGTGTTTTTTTTTTAATTTAATTTTATTTTTTCGTCTTCTGCTTGTATAAACAGGACACAAGAAAACCAATGTCGTTTTGGATTACACAAACACACATGGTAAACTTAGCCCATATCAGGACACAAGCAAGAATGCGTGCCTATACACACAAAATAAACAGTATCTATAGCATGGTTTCGCGAAGAAAGATTTCGGGGGATCTTCTACGTCCGTGGGAAGCACCTAGATAGGTTCACCTATTGTCCGGTTCAAACTCCTCCTCGTTTTTTTTAACAAGAGTAAATGTTATTAGCTTGTTTCATTGTTTAGGATTGGCCTTCCGGTTACTTCTAAATTCTACTTCAACTCTATACTTCTAACGTCTAAACTATGAAATTTTATTTACTATTTATTTATTTATTTTTCCTCAATAGCAGTAGATAGGTTTGCATATTGTCCGGTTCACATATCTCCCAAATTACTTGGGAGGTATGTGAACCGGACAATATGCAAACAGGAGTAAAGTTTTATCTCTTGTCTCTTGTTTAGGATTTGGTTTCCAGTTCCTTCTAAAGTCTACTTCAACTCTATACTTCTAACGTCTCCGCCTAAACTCTGAAGTTTTTTCTATTTATTATTATTTTTTGCCACAATAGGAGTAGATAGGTTTGCCTTTTGTCCAGTTCATACTTCTCCCTGAGTTTTTGAACAGGGATAGATATTTACCTTTTGTTTCCTGTGTGGGATTGGGTTTCCAGTTCCTTCTAAATTCTACTTTAACTGTATACTTCTAACATTTCCGCTTAAACTCTGAAATTTATACTATTATTGGGTTTTAGAAATCGCAAACATGGCCTATATCAGAACACCGGCAAGAATTCGTGTCTATACTCACCAAATAAACACATTATATATATATATATATATATATATATATATATATATATAAACACATTATATATATATATATATATATATATATATATATATATATATATATATATATAAGGAAATCATATTTAAGATAATATTTGTTAATATTCGAATTCATAAAAAAGTTGTTAAAAATTTAATTTCTTGAAAATATACATTTTTGCCTATATCGCCAGACTTTAGAGACACAACGATAGGTTCACCTATCGTCCGGCTCACACTCCTCTACGATTTTGGTTTATCCCTTGATTCCTGTTTATATGTTGGTTTCCGAATACTGAAGCAGACATGGGTAACCTTTTCCGATCAGTGAACTACATGAGATATGGCTCATCATAAGGCGGACCACACTAATGAAAAAAATTCAAAGTAATTTTTAGTTTAAAGTAAAGCGGCCATTTTTACAAAAGATCATACGCGTAAGCGTCTACCTTTCAAATAGGTTTGGCTTGGTCGATTTTGTTTAGTGGCATATCAGCACCTCTATTTGGTCATTTAATACCGAAATCTAAATAATTTGAACACAATTTTATGGTTTCAACTAAATATATTTTGATATATTATTACACATAAAATGTATTGCTGGTCATGTATTGTCGTTTTTTTAATATGAAAATGATATTTTATATTTAAGACTTTTTCTACAATTTAAAAATTGAAGATTTTGTATAATACTCGGTGTCCCTAAAGTCTGGAGACATAGTCAACAATGTATATCTTCAATATGATTTCCATAATTTATGATATAAAGGCTGATGCGCTTTGAAAGATTTGAAAGTAATTGTTAAAATCTTGGATGTAACTTAAGTTTGTCAAATGGGAAATACGTTCTTTTTTAGTTTACATATTCTTCGGCTCTAAATCTTTTCTTAGTGAAACGAAAATCCTTGATTATAAATTCAGTTCAAGATAAATCTATTTTGCTAGAATTTAGAAGTATGAACGCCCTTATAAATGCTGACTCAACTTGAAGCCCGTCATGAGTAAGACGATAAACTACGTCCAACAGCAAGGAGGTTTTGAGGAGCGTAGAACCACCTCTTAATTGCTGGTGTTCCCAGGTCCATCCAGACCCGGGGTGGTAGCACCTGTTAGGGTCCCAGCTATAGGCAAATAGTTAACCCCGAAACTGAGGTAAAAAGCATTATGAAAGTGTAAAAATAGGTTTTAATACCAGAAATACTTTGTAAAATAATTATTACCAGAAATAAATTTTTCAAGGAAAACAAAAACTATTACCAGCAATATATTTTTGAAAAAAAATATTACCAGCAATACATTTTTTAAACTAATATTACTAGCTATACATTTTTTATGAAAAAATATTACCAGAAATAGATTTTTGACAAAACAAAATATTACTAGGAAAAAAAGTTGTCGGCATTAAATGAACCATTGAGGTTGATATGCCGTAAAACAAAACAAATCAAACCAATCAACTTAGAGCGATTGAAAATTGTCCTGTTACTATATTTGTTCAGTACAGGTCAAGGCTGGTGGCAAGAAAACCATTTATATATATTTTTTGTCGGCAGTCAGTTGGCATGAGTACAAAAATACTTCTCTTTCTCAACAGTTCACAAGGCAATATTTATTATAAATTAAAAAATGGAATTCATGCTTACGGTAATTGGTTGGTCGTTGAAAGAGTCTAAATCATTTTTGCTTTGTTTGTGGGTTTGGCGAGCAGCTCAGAAGTTCGTGTAGATCAGGAGATAAGAGTAGTTTTTCATGTGACCTTTGACATTTTGACGTCACATGACCTATTTAACCGTGTGTCTTTGTTATTGGATTGATATACTATCATGTTACATTTGTGGGCGAAATCTTTACATATTTCGTAGATAGCTGACCTCAAATTTCAGAATGACTATTATTTAGTAGTTATGTAAGTTAGACACTGATCTGGCGATGTACGTGTGATAACATAAATATGCAAATAATAGCTGGCCACTTGTTTCCGACTATGCCTGTTTGCTAGACATCCCTGTTGCAGACACTTGCTCAGGTATATTTCTGTTTGTTCAATACCGACAGAGGCTAACTGTTACTTGTACTACTTGTACTACAGTTATGCAGAGCGGGCGTTAGGTTTTGTAAAAGAGCGTATCTTCTGGTGTTTTTAACAGGTTTCAACAACTCTTAAACCTTCGGTCACAATGGCTTGTGACTCAGTGATAACACAACCATCGACTGCGATTTCACTAACAAGGCTTGGATCAACATATGATATGGCACTTTCCCAAAGTGTCAAATGCTGGGATCGCCTCTCCGGACCGATATCTATCAAGAATTTACTTTCCTGATAAATCATCGGACAATTGATGTTCTTACACATGAACATAAAGGAATGGGGGACGTTGAGAATTTTAACTTTTTTTAATTTTTGTAATTTAATATATTTTTGGATACATATCTATAAGTCTACCATTCGTCCTTAGAATATTGCAGCCACATATGGTCCGGTTCCCTTGTTATTTACCTTGAGCTCCTTCATAAAATCCAAAGAAGAATCAGCAAAATTATTGGTCCTGATCTGGCGTCTCGGCTTCAGTCACTTTCCTACTGCTACAATGTTACCTCTCTGTGTCTTTTCCATAAATACTTTCATCATAGTAATTGTTCGGATGAACCCTTCTCTATGGTACCTAGACTGTACGAATTTAAGTGCAGTACTAGATTGGTGTCTAGATCTCATCAGTTTACAGTTGAGCTGGCTAGATGTAACCGTATGTTCTATGCTAACAGTTTCTTTTCTCGCACTTCTTGCTTGTGGAACTCACTTCCGGCTCCATGCTTTTCAGCCAATTTGATCTGCAAAAATGTAAATGCAATATTAATCGCTATCTGCTGTCCTCCTGATTACATTTTCGTCTGGGTAATACCTATTTTAAAAAAAATATATAATCGCTAGAACATCCACGAAAAATTTGCGTTCAACGTTTCCCCATTCTAGGCAGATCTTTTCTTATAACAAAAAGGTCAGAATCTGGACCTGCATGCAGATCATGGACAGGTGCGGCGATTGTGGCCAAGAAAGTTGTTAAACATTTTAAAGGACATGAGGAGCCAAAGATTACCTTGCTGGAACAGCATATGCTTATCTTGTTGCAGAAATAACAGCAGAACAGGTTGAAGATTATTCTAAACGTAGCTACTGCTGTTCAACCTTCCGTCTGAAAACACAAAAACCATTCGAGTGTTGTAATTTATAGCTCTCAAAATTATAATGCCAGGGGTTAGGCCTGTATGTCGTGGACGATTATAATATGGAAAGTAGGATCCCTCTAGTTCGACGTCTCACACGCAATTAATTTTGCATTAAGACAGAATCTGCTTTACTCACCGAGCGCCATTCGTCCCCCAAGTGACTTTCTGGCGACACCACTGGAGATGTGTATGATGATGATATGGCATGTAGAAATCTGGCCACAAGTCCGCGTGTGCAAAGCCCTGTTGCAAGTAAACGAAGGTTGGTGTTGACACTACTATATAGAACTATATATTTGCTCTTACGGTCTGTCACAACAGCGCTTCCATTGGAGCCATTCTTCACGGTTATCTGTAATATATGACTGTCCAGAACTTGGTTTGCGTGTGTAGTCATGTTCACTTACCCAGTGTTTTCAACATCAAAGCACCACTCACGCCTCATGTCAAACATACGCAGAAATTCTCTGAAATACCTATTCAGTTTATCGAAGGCTTAGAATCGGACCTATTTCAAATGGCCACCATTAAAAAAAAAACAGATTAAAGCGCTCAAATACGTTTCCATGCTGAGAGACGTATCTCAACACAATGAACTTTATCACAGCATACATCACCGTCTAAAGGCCGGACACAGACGGTGCACTTGTATGAATATGTTTACGTCACAAGTTGGCTGAAGGCTTTGAAAATTTTATCAGAATATCTTTTTTGCTCTGTGCATATACCGGTCAAAATCACAGTAATCCTTCAGGGTGTGGCAATTTTATTTTAAGTGGGTGCAAAAGTTCTTAGCGTTCCCATTCTTAAAGCTAGTCACTTAAATTCAAATTGTTTTCAATGTTTATTTATCCTACTAGTGTAACCGTGCCGCCAAAAATGACGACAATAGAAAGTTTAAATAGTGAGATGCAATGAAACAAAAGTCTTGAAACGATCTATTGAGATTCAATAAAACTGAGATAAAAATTCACAACTAAAATAGAGGCCAACGACTCGTTTAATAATCTTTTCCCTTTATACTGTTAAAACGTCCAATGGTATCTATAATTGACTGATTACTTCTGGTATTAAATAAATCACTTTTGCTCAATAATTTTATGTTTAATATAACAGTGAAATGGAAATATCTTTTGGTATAAAAAGATTAGCAACAGAACAACAAAGACAAAGCTTATTTCAAAGACCAAGTTGAAGCAAGAGGATCACCTAATAGACACAGGTATGTGAGTGCCTCACATGAAAAGCTTGAACAAGTAACACTGCAATCTAAGAAATGTAAAAGCAAAGGAATTAATTAATTAAACGGTTAATTTTGCTTGGGAATTAATTTTGTCTAAATGTAGATAAATATTTTATTTGTATATTTAGGCAGCAATCCTTCGTTTATGCATGTCTCATTAAAAACGACAGACAAGGTACTACGGTTAAGCTTTTTATTTAATTTTTCTTGTGTTCGAACAAGAGCTTTATTTTCTGGACAAAGGGTGTGTAAAAACTGTCCAAATGTTTTATATTTCCGAGCGCTTTCGGCTATACCTTTAGCCATTATCAAGGATGATTCGATTTTTCAGCTTAATTGTATGTGCATTATGCGTATGTCTTAGTGTGTAGTAGGGATGTTTTTAATTTCCGAATACGGTTAGCACATTGTGGCCTTGTTCGTAGTTAATATTGTTAACAGTTGGCTTTTTCTTTTTTATTATTAAATCTTCCATTATTTTTAATCTGTTTTTTACAGGTGGATGCAGTTAATATATTTGTGTTTTCTACTAGTATGTTTCTAATGGAGTCTGGTAAGTTTGTGTGTGTGTTTAAATGGGTTCTAATGGAGCTGTGATCAGATAGGTGTAACGTAAGGCGTCTGGATAAGCATGTAGTTGTTTAACCGATGTAATAATTTATGAGTCCGGTTTGATCAGGAACACAGTTCGTTATGGGGAAGGGAAACAAGAACTTATAAACGTACTAACTTAAGTTGATTTATCTCCTTTCCCACTCCAGATGAGATAGGAAATATATAAATAAATACACATTGAGAATTATTATATGGCTTGACGTTGAGAAAGAGAATAAATGTAATGTAATTAGAGAAACTTTAATAATTTAATTTCCCATATCTCATCAGAAACTTTAATAAAAGAGCAAAGATTTTATTTGTTTTTTTCAAAAGCTTTTCGCATAGGAGTGCTCATGAAATGTATCACCTGACTTTTCGGCTAACCTGATGAATATTCATGCTTGGGAAGTGCTTGAAAACCATGCCACCGGTTGACTTAAGACCTGTGAATTAAATTGGATCGACAGAACTATTCAGAAGCCGTCGTGATTGCGCCACACGAAGTCGCAAGTCATCGTGATTGAGGGTATGAGCGTACAATCGTAGTTCATGCTTCTGATCATGCCAGATGATTGACTTCGCCTAGAAACTGTAATTAATGTCCACTCAGCATAGATAGATAGATAGATAGATAGATAGATAGATAGATAGATAGATAGATAGATAGATAGATAGATAAAATGACCGAGAGAGAGAGAGAGAAAGAGAGACGGGGAGAAGGAGGAAACATAGATAGATTTTCTTTAGAAAAGAAAGCATGCATGAGCATGTTTGTGCTAAGTCCCACGTGGGAGCGCGCGTGGGAACTTATTTAACTTGCGTACTTATTCAGACTTATACACGTGTCTATGTGTTTGAGGTGAGGAAGTGGGACTATTTATGCGCGCGCATTTGCTTCGCTGTGTACGTGTCTTTGCAGTCATCGCTCAGTCATTACACTCTACACATTACAATGGAAGTATGTGTGTATCTGTGCATCATCAGTCTTATCTGTGTGTGTGCAGATGTGAGCATACACAGGTGTGTATCTCTCGCTTTCTATCTCTTTCTCTCTCTTTCTCTCTCTCTCACTCTCTCTCTCTCTCTCTCGATATCTTTTATGTGTAGATACATCCTCGTATTCATTTGAGTGTTCTCTAATTGATATATGCGTGTGTGTGTATGTCTACCTCGCTCTGCTGATATAATATATATATATATATATATATATATATATATATGTGAGTGTGTGTGTGTGTGTGTGTGTGTGTGTTGTTTTTGCGTTCGTGCATGCGTACATGAGTGTGTGTGTATAGGTGTGGGTGTGATATAACCTTTCAAAGAGGAAGCCCATCACTTACCCAGGAAAAGTAATATTTCGCCAGAATGACCCATATTTCATTGTTAACTTTTGACCTTATAAAGATTTTGAATGTTAGGAAACAAAAAATAAGTCACGCATCCTCGACCCAAATCTGCATCACGTTGTCTTCCACTCCCACCACATCACCGCGTCTTTTCTTCATCTTCATTTTCATCTTTGTTCTC
This sequence comes from Acanthosepion esculentum, assembly GCA_964036315.1. Classification (NCBI taxonomy): domain Eukaryota; kingdom Metazoa; phylum Mollusca; class Cephalopoda; order Sepiida; family Sepiidae; genus Acanthosepion; species Acanthosepion esculentum. The sequence goes on along the minus strand of OZ038497.1, from coordinate 35,038,014 downwards.
TCCCCCCCCCCCTCTCTTTTCATTCCACTTTTTTCCAGTTTAAATTTCCATCGCACTTACCATTTTCTCTGCCTCCTAGATAGATAGACAGATAGATAATGAAAGGACAAAGACAGTAATAGATAGATAGATAGATAGATAGATAGATAGATAGATAGATAGATGTCTACGAGAGAATAGATAGATAGATAGATAGATAATGAAAGGACAAAGACAGTAATAGATAGATAGATAGATAGATAGATAGATAGATAGATAGATAGATAGATAGATAGATAGATAGATAGATGTCTACGAGAGAATAGATAGATAGACAGATAGATAATGAAAGGACAAAGACAGTAATAGATAGATAGATAGATAGATAGATAGATAGATAGATAGATAGATAGATAGATGTCTACGAGAGAATAGATAGATAGATAGATAGATAGATAGATAGATGTCTACGAGAGAATAGATAGATAGATAGATAGATAGATAGATAGATAGATAGATAGATAGATAGATATGAAATGATTAAGACATATATAGATGCAGAGAGAGAGAGGGGGTGAAATAACTGATATATATATATATATATATATATATATATATATATATATATATATATATATATATATATGTATATGTATAGATAGATAGATAGATAGATAGATAGATAGATAGATAGATAGATAGATATGTGTGTTTGTATGATGTATAATAGTATCTTAAGCAAAAGTAGAGATGATGAGAGAAATTGGAAAATCTTTTTTTAACCGTTTCTCCCCAAGCAATGTAATAATTCCCCTAGAACGCAAGGGCGGAGGTGGCTACAGGGAGTGAACGTGAAAGAGAACGAAAGACCTGAGAATGGGGAGGATTCTGGAAAGGACAAAAGATCAACGGGGTTCAAGAACACAGACAGAATATGGCAACTGCGATGTTTTTAAATTGTAAAAATTGTAGTTATCAAGGAAACAAGAAATCAGAACGGTATTCCACAGACAGAAAGTGCGAGTAAAGGAACTGTCAGAGTAGAATTGGCGGTTGCATCTAGTTGGTTCAGCAATAAAATGATGAGAGCTAGTTGCCAATTTAGGAGAACGCTTAAATTCATGTAGATGGGCCACCTGTGAAAAAGCTCGTCAGAGCATTTACCATGTAATGACCTTGTAGAAAAGAATGGGACTGAAGTCGAGATGCCGGGTCAGGATCGATTACATTACAGATCCTTCTTTGGATTTTGTGAAGAATATAGATAGATAGATAGTGAACAAACTGAAGTAGATAGATAGATAGATAGATAGATAGATAGATAGATAGATAGATAGATAGATAGATAGATAGATAGATAGATAGATAGATAATGAACAAACTGAAGTAGATAGATAGATAGATAGATAGTGAACAAACTGAAGTAGATATATAGATATATATATATATATATATATATATATATAGATAGATAGATAGATAGATAGATAGATAGATAGATAATGAACAAACTGAAGTAGATAGATAGATAGATAGATAGATAGATAAGGAACAAACTGAAGTAGATAGATAGATAGATAGATAGTGAACAAACTGAAGTAGATATATATATATATATATATATATATATAGATAGATAGATAGATAGATAGATAGATAGATAGATAGATAATGAACAAACTGAAGTAGATAGATAGATAGATAGATAGATAGATAGATAGATAGATAGATAGATAGATAGATAGATAGATAATGAAGTGGTCGAGATGTGTAGGATTATAGTACCAGTCCTGATATACCAACGGTCCTCAATACACGGACGAATGGTAGATTTATTTTGGTGCGAAACAATTTCTGGCACGACATATCGAACCAACCTTTCTTGCAGCAGACCCAGCCGTTGATTCGATCATAGTCTCTCCCCTTCATGTCAGTGGAAAACAAGAGTTCAAAAAGTCATAGAGTGCTGCTCTCCTGGAGTTTAGCATTAGCCATTCTAATGGCAAGTAGAAAAGATTCTCTGTGGTGATTAAACGAAAGCAGTTTCGTTTGGCAGGCGTTAAATTTCACAAGCCATTTCCTGATCCAGTTAAACACAGATTGGAGGTCCTTTTCAAGAGCGGTTGCCAGGTTTAGTTTGTCGTATCTGTCGAATTTGCTACTAAGACAAGAATAAATCGTTGTGTCATCAGCATAAATACCTAGTTGGGAACTGATGACATCAGGGAGATAATTGATGAAGATATGAAAGAACGTAGATTAAAAAATAGAGCCCTGGGTAGAACCCTGCGCTAGTATGAAGTCATCTTGAAACGTGCCCGTTCAACACAACCTTTAATACACGATTTGTTAGGATTAAGCCAAATATTCATCCTGTATCACAGTAGCCCTTAATGTTGCGCAGAAGGACAGTATGTCAAACCCTGTCATACGCCTTCGAGATATCTAGATCCACATTCCGAGCTTCGCCATTCTTATCTAGAGCTTGAGAGACAAATTCAGTGATGGGCGTTAAAACATCGTCGGTAGACCTGGCGAAACGGAAGCCATATTGTTTGTCCGAAAGGTCGAGCGAAGTAAGATCTTAACAAATTCGTCATTGATTAGAGCCTCGAGTACATTACCAAAAACAGGGCGATAATTTAAGGGGTTACCATTCGTACACCGATGACAGATAATGAACAGATTGTGATAAAAAGATAATGAACAAACTGAAAAAGATACATAATTAACAGATTGAGATTGATGGATGATGAACAGATTGAGACATATACATATATATATATATATATATATATATATATATATATATATATATATATATATAGAGAGAGAGAGAGAGAGAGAGAGATAGATAGATAGATAGATAGATAGATAATGATCAGATTATGATAGATAGATAGATAGATAGATAGATAAGAAACAGATTGAGGTAGATAGATAATAAAAAGATTGAGATAGTTTAAATTTCCATCGCACTTACTATTTTCTTAGCCTTCTAGATAGATAGATAATAAAAGGACTAAGACAGAGATAGATAGATAGACAGATAGATAGATAATGAACAGACAGTAACTGAGGGATAGACTGATAGATAATGAACAGATTTAGATAGATAGATAGATAGATAGATAGATAGATAGATAGATAGATAGATAGATAATGAAGAGATTGAGATAGATAAACATTGCGTTAAGATATTCTTTTAGAATAACAATGATTTTTCCTGATTCAACCCTCACTATTTAACCCATAGCTAGTGGTGTTATGGATTCGTACCTGTCCTAAGGTTATTCGAATTTGCTTATTCGAGTTTTCTTCCTGAGCAACTATACATTGCACCAACCGCACATCCATGAGAGAAAGAAAGAAAGAAAGGAAGGAAGAAAAAAAGAAAGAAAAAAAAAGAAAGAGAGACCATTTTCTCTCTTTTTTATTCCACATACTTCCTACCCCGCCCCACGCCATTTGTCTTTCTCTCGCACCTACATATTCTGTGTCTTCTTTTCTTCCTCTCTTTCCAATCTCCTCTTGTATCTTTTTTGTAACCTTACTTTTTACGGCTTTATTCTGTTGTGACCACAGGTGGGGGCAGGTAGGCATGCGATTTTAAAGGGGCCTACGCTATGCCGGTGGTTGCTAAATGGGATCAATTGGTAAAGAATATTGTTGTTTGAAAGACATTCAAAAGGGATCTTTTAGCCGATGTTAATATGGACATGATGTTTTGCCTATAGATGCTCCTGTGGAGTATACAGTACTACAGCCCCTCTATGATAGGTGTCGATGTTGATGTTTCCGTAGAAAGCACCGGGGCCTGCTAGCCCAAAATCGAACCGGTTTTGGATCCAAAGTTTTCCTTCTCCTAAAGTGAATACCAACAAGACACCTGCTATTAGCCGATAACTGGGATGAAGAGAAGAAATGTATTTATATTTATCACAATGGCTATTTGTATTTTAAATCGAACGCAATTGGCATCGGGTGGAAATTGAAATCCAAACGCCAATAACCGTTTCGTAAAAGATAACATCGACGTACATGCAAGTATACATTAAATCATAATGTATTCAGGACTGATTACGAAATTACTTAATGAGTGTTTTTAAATAGGGCAGACATTTCCCGTTTGCTCGTAATAATTTAGCTTTGTTTCTTCCTCTTTTTTCCTTTATGTGCCGTGTCCCCACAGAATGTAGGCGATGATGGCCTTCCTCGTCTTACTGTCTCTGGTACATAGTTCTTTATAAGTTTTGTCTTTTTGTCATTTCTCCTAAACCTTGTTCTACCAGCCATTTGCTCAAGCTCATTAAGTATGTCACTCGCTGCTTTCCACAGTCCTCCTTTCCCTCAATCTGTCTTGTGAGTATCAGGTTTTCTAAGCCCTCCTTCCTCATTACGTGCTCTAGAAGTTTCAACTGCCTCTTCCTGATGTTAAGTACCAGTTTCCATTTTGTTTCCATTTTCTCCAAAACATGGTCGTTGCTCACATGTTCGGTCCATAGTATCCTCAGCAGCTTTCTGTAGAACCACATTTCTATTGCTTCAAGTCTCTTCTTCATCTTTGAGAAGATTGTCCAGCATTCGCTGCCGTACAGGAGAACAAATATCACGTAGCAGTTCGGTACTCTTTTCTTTGTTTCCAACGAACTTTTTCTGTCTCTTAATACTCTGCTTAGCTTTTGGAAAGCATCTTTGGTCAATCCTAACACGTCTTCAGATATTCCTCCTTACTGCTTTCTTTTTCTTTATTCTTATTGCTATAATCCTCTTTACTACGGGGTAGAGATATACGAATTCCAAATATCGTATATACTTGTCTATAAGTCTACTTCAGGTACAGTTCGAGCCCTGAATTTGTTCATGAAAAACTTGATATTTTTTTCAAATATAGTTTGTGTATAAATTGGTCCCAGCTTCTGATCAATACTAGTAGGTGTACCGTAGTAAAATATTGCAGTACTGGGTATCATCCTGGAGATATTTTATAGCAAATAAATGGTCTTCATACTTTTTTTTTCTACAAACCTACCAAAAAATAGTGAGAAAACCACTTACCGTAAAATATCTGATACAAAGATTTAGATACCGTATTTTTGTTTTCGAAAATGTACGATTATTAAGCTCTTCAAAAAAAAAAAAAATTACCCGTGTATCGTGCAATCCCTTATTTTGGGCTTAAAAACTGAGCATAAAAACTCGCACTATACACGAGTATATACGGCATATTTTAAATCCTTTACATACGGAGTAATATTTTTTATTATTGAAAAGTTTCGACTCTTGTATCTTCCTTCTTCAGGTGTCTCGATTCGTTTTGTCTTCAGAAAATTTAAAACTGAATTTTTAATTTAAGTCTACACAGGTAGATCGTTCTCACTCGATTGTCCAAGTCTAGGTTTTTTTTTAGTACTGTTCACTTATTGCCGGGCCTGGGTATCTGTGCAGGGATCGAACTCACATTGACTTTGTTACCAAATTCACGAATCTTTAATCTCCCGAACTATTGACCTTAGACTGGAACTTCTATTGTAAATCTTTATATTCAAGCCGAAGCTGAAAACAACATTTGTTGACGGAATACCTAATGTGCCTCATATGAACTGTGAATTAAATTCCTTAGTTATATATTTGCTCCTACCCTCTACTTAATGTATAGTGTGTCTCCTGATCTTTTTTATATAGTACGTGTATAATGCAACACTAGCTTCTGAGCAATAGCAGTAGGCCTACCATAGTCAAATATTTAAATACTGATCATCATCCTGGACATATTTTATAGCAAATAAATGGTTTCCATTCTTTTTTGTGCAAAGCTAACCCCAAAATGGTGCGAAAATCCACTTACCACAAAATATCTGATACGAAGTATTTTTAAGTGATGTAAACACGTGCGAACGAAGATGAACGCAGATTGGGAAAACAAACATTGTTAATTTTTCATTTATAAAAAGTATTTGTAGATTTTATATAGGTATTTATATAAGGTATTTGTAGATTTTATATCAGGTATTTGTAGATTTTATATATGGTGTTTATATAAGGTATTTGCAGATTTTATATAGATTTTTGTAGGTTATACAAGGTATTTATAGATTTTACATAATGTATTTGCAGATTCTATATAGGTATTTATATAAAGTATTTGTAGTTTTTTATATATATAAGGTATTTTTAGATTTTATATAAGGTATTTGTATGTTATATATATATAAGGTATTTATATAAGGTATTTGTAGAATTTATATAAGGTATTTGTATATTTATACAGGGTATTTATATAAGCTATTTGTATATTTTATATATGAGGTATCTATATAAGGTATTTGTTTTAGATTTTATATAAGGTATTTGTAGATTTTATATATAAGGTATTTATATAAGGTAGTTTTATATTTTATGTAAGATATTTGTAGATTTTATATATAAGGTATTTTAGATTTTGTATAAGGTATTTGTAGATTTTATATATAAGGAATTTATATAAGCTATTTGTATATTTTATATATGAGGTATCTATATAAGGTATTTGTTTTAGATTTTATATAAGGTATTTGTAGATTTTATATATAAGGTATTTATATAAGGTATTTTAGATTTTGTATAAGGTATTTGTAGATTTTATATATAAGGTATTTATATAAGCTATTTGTAAATTTTTAAGTAGCACAGATAGTAAATGGTGTTCTGCTATTCATGTACCAGAAGAAAGAAAGAATCTAAGCTACGGGAGTCAGGCTAAACGATCTTACCTGTACTATTACGGTTAGCCGAGGGCTCCTCGAAGCGGTGCAATGGTTACCATGCTTGTCTTGCTAGAGCATTTATGACTTAGTAGTGATTTCGATCCTCACTGGGTGCCTCCTACTTTCGGCCTTGTGCCACATCTATGCTACGCGTGGAAAATCACTATTACAGTTAGCCAAAGGTACCATGAGAACGTAAGCCTAACGGGTAGACATAGTTTTTAACCTAAAAAAATTTCCTCTGTGCAGAGCGACCCGCCCCCTTTTTTTGCGTAAAAAACTGACCATAAAAACTTGCACTATACACTAGTAAAAAAATTTATTTCGATTTCTTCATATTATATTGCAACAATTTCATGTGTACAGTCCTATCATTTGTGCATAATTTGCAATTACTTTTTTTTTTACGTGAAACTTGTATCCTTATTTAAATATATCTAGTTGTTCAAATTAAATTTTATAATTTAAATGATTTCATAAATTGATAACTTGATTGATAGGTTCCCAAGCAATGTATCATGTCTGCCAATATCTCCAATTATAACTCCGAGCACAAAATTCAAGCTGTTTATTTCGAGAACTCCTGCAAAGGGTAACGTTGGAAAAAGCTATACATCAGCGATATGAACGAAGATGAATGCAAATTGGAGAAAGGAAAAGAAACATTGTTAATTCTTCATTTATATAAGAGAATTGCATATTTTAAGCAGCACAGATAGTGAATGATGTTCTACGGTTCATATAGCGACAGAAAGAAAGCAGATAGGCCATGAAAGGCGGGCTTCTCTGTACCATTAAGTTTGACCAAAGGTACCATGAGAATGTAAGCCTACCAGATAGGTTACGCTTACCGAAAATGCATGAATTTTATTCCCACCCACCCCCGAAAAAAATTAACTGTTTATAGTGCAACCGGTCACTGAAAATCATAATGATTTTATAGCGTCCTCAAAAAATTACCTATGTATAGCACGACACTTTTTTGTGCAAAAAAAATGTTAACATAAAACTCGTACGGTACACAAGTATGATAAAGGTATACAAGACACACGCAGTACAGTCAGATGTGTGTGATATGGTGACAGGTCGGGTAACCTTGGCCACTCAGACATCCTACGATTGAGGGTGTTCTCAAATATATAGATGTGATTACCAAGTCGCCGTGGATACCTCGACTGCCCTATCGACACCCGACCATGACGCTCCCCAACTACACCGGTTTATGAAAACAGATCCACAGTGCGAGGGTTATGTCCAACATGTTAAGGACCGGCAACTGACATTTAAAATCTGTGGTACTAAATTTATCTCCAAGGTATTTACTGTACTCTGTCTTAATTCACAAGACAAAACGAGAATATGTTAATTCCTTTAATTGTTTAAGATAGAACGCAGTGAGAGCCGTGTCTACTGTAACATCGGTACATTATTAATATTAATATTATTTTTATTGTCATTATATACATATATATCTTATGCAAATTATAAATAAACATTTTGTTTATTATTATTTAAATATATACATTAATTTGTTTATATTTGATATTTACTAATTTGAAAGAAACTGTTGCAACCAAACTTTGAAGTGAGGAAGGTCAACCTGCCTTAAAAAGAAATAACGTCGCCCACGAAGAATCTATAAGTTTTAGTGACTTTTGAGGCAAGCAAAAACGAAACCAAAATCTGTGTCGCACGACACATGAGAAAATGGTCTCTTGTTCTCATTTCTCGAACAACCCAATCATTACAATAATTGCGAATGTTAAGGCGTCGAGGTTTTTTGTTTCCATTTCTCGAATAATCTGTTCAATCCTAATCATTGCAATAATTGTGAATTTTAAGTAATTGAGGACCAGATAAGATGTTAAAAGCAGGGTATCAGTAAGATGTTTAGTTTTAAAAACTCCTGTTTGTATATATTTATATCAGATCCTCTCTTAAAATGAATATATTTTTCAAATCTATTACTATACTGTAAACATATTTATGGGTTTTACATTTGAAATACACCATTTTCTTTTTGGGAGGTTTTGTTTGTGTGTGGGGGGCTTCTCGCTTTTCTGAAACGAGACTATAGACTTTTTTTCTGCGTATATAACTTATATAAAAGTTTTGGAAATTAATGTTTTGGAAAAAACAACGGAAAGGAGGTTTGGGGATTTATTTCGAAAATTAATGGCAGTAAAGATTTTAGGCAAATGTTACACCTCGGCTCAATGGAATTGTCAAAATTGGAAGCCAGGATGACACATTTAGTTTTTTTTTTTTTATTTCTCAGCGACAGTAGAAATGCGGGAGCTGAAGCCGAGTAATTTATAATCGTATCATTTATATTTGTTGGATTTTCAAAAGATATTAATAAAAACGCCAACAATTTTACTTCCATTTATACATTGCTTACTTCCCCTGACTGTCAAGCTGTGGTCAAAAGGCTAACGTCGTTACCACTTTCAAGGCCGAAAATGTCTTTATTTAAGCAACTTAATTATAAATGAAATAAGAAAAATAATTACTTATTTACAAATATTACAAAAAACTAGGTTGTAAATGAATAGCATTATGCAGTTATGTTTGAAAACCTTAACAAACCTTTTACGTTTATTAATTATTAATTCTCTCTCTCTCTCTCTCTCTCTCTATATATATATATATATATATATATATATATATATATATATATATATATATATATATATACACTAGGTGTAAGAGCAAAATTGTCCAAATCGTCTAACAGAAAAATTGTCCATTTGTTAGATTAAGCTTTGAATCGTTGTATCTTAGAAATATCTTACTGGAATTTTCCAAGGTTTTTATAACACTTTTGGATACTGTTTAGCAATAATTTCTATCTAAGCTCAACAGACGTATCGCGATGTAATCGATCATAAATGAAAATGACATGTTAATCATTAATTAATCATAGCTAAGGATCAGAAGCTCAGGATTGAAATAAAGGTCAAATATATATATATATATATATATATATATATATATATATATATATATATATATATATATATTATTTCGGGATTTTTACCCTCTTTAACGTTCTAACTTTCTCTCCTGGAGTAAAAAGATACCTCACAGGTTTCACGTACGATTTCATTTTCAATTCTTTTTTCCTTGCACTTTGAACTGTCATAGCTGAAACTTCTCTCTAACGTGCCAAACGTCTTATGGCTTGAGTTAGATCTTTTCTAATTGATCTCTGTAGCTCTAAGTTGAAATGATGATTGATCTTCCTGTTTTCACCTCCTGATCCAGTTTTCCTCTCTACTGTTTCTTCTTTATTAAACTTATTAATTGTCCTCTTTATGGTTCTTGAATGGACTTTGAAGATGGAAGCCAGAGTGTGAATATTAGTACCATTACTGAATGATCTTTTTTATCTCACCATTGCTCAGTTGGGAAGACAGTTGGGCTGACACAAAACGATTTAACCCGTTCTCTTTCTAGCTGAATGGAGTTTTCGGTGATTCTTACAACAAATGGTGTCAAGATGGCTAAAAGTCATATCTGAAAATCTGGAAAAAAGAAACTAAGTTTAGTGGGTTTTTTCGATATTAAACATTTTGTGGGATGGACAATCGTGCTGTTACACGATTTAGACAATTTTGCTGTTACACCCGGTGTATATAAACACATACAAAATTTGAACTTTATATATTAGATATTTTTCTAATACCAGAATTAATTGGAACCATTTTGTCAAGCAGCAATTTTCAATGTTCTTTTATTCTCATTTTCCCTTTATTTTACTTTCATCCAATATACGTAGCCATTTTTTAAACCGAAACAAACATTCATCGAAGAAGACTCCATTTATATATACATAGAGGATCTTAATATTTCGAAAAAATAAAAGTGCAATTACATTAATTTTTTCAAACAATATTCTCAGCCTCAACCGTCGAAACATGATAATCTAAACAACGAAGATGAGCATAGTCTGTCTATATTTCTGAGATGAGGTATTATGTACAGTATTTACATTATTCGGACTATTGTCCTCATCGTTGTCGCCATATTTGTCACAACGTTTCGGCCGTTGTACGCTCCGGCCTTCTTCAGGTAGTTGGAATTTTGAACCGAACCCTTTATTTCCTCAAGGACACATGGTACAGTGGATAAAGGCGTTGGTTAGATCCAGTAACAGACCCAAAGAGTGTGAGTTCAATACCCGGTTCAGGCAGTGGAGAACTTTCAGAGGGAAAATTACCAGGAGATAACTGATAACTGACATCCATCAAACATGGCTCGTGGAACTAGAACAATCTACCCCAGTGATCGAAATAAAGGGTTCGTTCGAAATTCCAACTACCTGAAGAAGGCCGGAGCGTACAACGGCCGAAACGTTGTGACAAATATGGCGACAAAGATGAGGACAATAGTCCGAATAATGTAAATACTGAAGATGAGCATATTCGACCAAATAATTAGTACAAAACATTGAAAATAATTTTAAACAACAATTTTCAACGCGTAAAAATAAAACATCAACGAATGTCAATGATAGTTTTATTCTGCCAAGAAAATTCTGGGTATAACTTTGCCACGAAGTCACATTGTAACACTACAACGTCGTAACAACTTTGTTACTAAGCCACATTGTAACAATACTACGTTGTAACAATACAACGAAAAACACTTTGCTTTTCAGTTTTGTCAACTTTATTTTTTTATCGCTTGCCATCTGTATTTTCCTGTATATTCGAAAAAAATTAATTACACCCTCAAAAATATATTCACAATTGTATGCAGAATAAAATATGTGTGAATTTGTGAGTCGTATTTCAATGATTTATAGCAAAAGATAAAATGTAGTTCTCTAAAAAGCAATCGTGGAATGCTCTATTTAACTGCCTTCATAGATATAACTCTACAACGTCAAGATGGCTGCTTATTAGAGAATTATTAATTCGATGAACAGTTGTCTTCTTTTATTGAAAGTTTTTTGATTGATTTATTGCTTTCATAAGAGGACAAATGAATTATTGCCTTTTAATTGTCAACAATTAAAACGTTGCCTCGAATAAATTGAATACGTTTTTATGTTTCATATTTTTTTTCCTAAAAGACGCCATTAATCTAGTTTCTTTCTTTTTTGTACACACATTTACAATCAATAAAATTTCAGGTTTTATTTTATCGATAATTGTATCGTTGGAAGATCAATTTTCCCTATTCTAATCTTTTGGTTCTGGATTTGGTGAATTGATTTTTTTAACATTGAGCTACACGAAATCCATATAAATTAGACGAATTCATGGCTCTGGCTTCGAATTTAAACTTTTATTTTTTCATCATGAACTTCTGGGTAGATGTTGCAGATGTGAACAGTTCTAAACACTGATCTTTGTACCCAGATATGGAAGTGGATATTATAGACCACAATTTGCTTGTTCATATTTGAATCTTAATTTTATTTCCCATATTTTACCCATTCCATTACACTCTAAATATAATAAAGTCTTATTCAATATTTATCTTTCAAACAGTTCACTAAAAAAACAGAGGGTTACTGCAAGAATTATCTAGTTTTTGGCATCACACTCCTTTGGTTAAGCTTGATAGCTTCGATATATACAATTTATGTACTGATGAGCGAAAACATATATCAAGAATGACAGCTACTCTCTCATAACAATTGTGGATGTTAGGGTCAGGAAGTGTATAAATACTCAAGCGTATTCATTTTGATTTGTTTTATGGTGCAATTATGAGAAGGAAGAAAAATTTGAGTGATTTTGACAAAGACCAAATTCTTTTGGCTAGAAGACCAGAGCTTTTCAGAGACATTCTGGAAGTACTCACGTCCTGTTATGTTTAGTGCTTCCAAATAAGGAAAAATTTGTACATAAGGAAAATTACTTTGGAGCCTTGAACAATTTTTTGGCCTAGTACATGTACGCGTGGGCTCCCACTTTATACTCGACCTTGTGTCACAGTCCGCTCAAGCTGTAGTGCCGATAAATTCTCTTTTTATTTCAGGATCAAATACCGATTGTTTTCTCTGTAAGTAAATGTGGATTCAGCGAAATGCCTCTACGTTTTGCTTAGACACATTTACGCCTTTTTTGAATATCTTTAAACGCATTTTGATGTTTTCAGTTAACAAATCGAAGAGATTTTTATGCAACTGCGTAAAAATAAAACAAGCAATGAATCTTGGTACATATTTATGTAAAAAAATTGTTCCGAGTTGAGAGGCTATACGCATTAATGAACCAAAATATTATGAGCAGCTACCTAATAAAGTATGGTCCTTTATGTGCCCACAAAACAATTCTTAATTGATTCTACAAGACCTCCGAAGGTGTTGTAGCATACCTACGGACGATAATGGGTATGTCCCCATTCACATAAATACAGTAGTAGATACTGTATGTTGGTCTGCAGTTGGAGATTCGTCTCCAGCTGTGCTGTTCAAACTCTCTGCCTCCGGGCAGAGAAGATCTCCAGACCAGGCTATGTCGAAGAGCAGAGTCTCGTCTCGGGAAACGGCTACCCGACCGTTTTATATAGTGTCTACGGGGAATTTTTGGCCGAGCCCATATTTAATTCACCCTTGTGCCACAGCTAACCGCATGGGGCAGTTGGTAGATATCCTGCAGTTGGAGATTCATTGTAGAATTCACTTGGCTCACTTCTAGCAGTTGTCTACTTCTTCTACTCGCCGCTGGCGAATCTTATACGTGTTGTTCGTGTCCTAAGTATTATCGTTCATTACCAAACTTTGTGCAATTATTCTATTCGGTAACCTTCCCTAGGTTACAACAAAAGTTTTCTTCTAGAATCTAGTCTCAGGATCTTATAGAAGATTCTTTAAGTGCTTTATATTACGTGCTGGGGCATCTGCAATTTGAACGATTTGGAGAAATTTCAAGCGTCATGTAATGACTCTGGCAACCTCCGGATGGAGAGATATTGCCTGGGGGATGGACTCTGAATTATATTAAATTTCAACCACCAGATCGACTTTAAACGTTTCAAAACATTCATCTATCATCGAGTGACTGTTATCTGAGATTTTAAGGTATTTCACATTGAAGTGGAGTCAGTTAGCTGTAAATTAGAGACTTTAGACAAGGTATATATATATATATATATATATATATATATATATATATATATATATATATATATATATATATATATATATATATGTATATATATATATATATTTCCACAAGGCGTATAGGGCTTTACCTAAAGGATAAGTTAATAGCTAAATGCGACAGGCATGTTAATAAGATCTTATCTAAAGGCTAACAGAAATGTATTTAAGACCTAGGATTCCTTTAGCTGAGTATATGACATTTTTCCTCAAACCGAGCGAAATCATGAGAAGATCTCGATTCGTTTATACTTTCAAGAGGACAAATGAATGGTAAGATAGAAAGTTGTGTTGTGACCCGTTTTCTTCCAATAAAGAACTTTTACATACAACGGTTTTATTGATTGAATCAATATTATATTATTTTTTAATAAAAGCGGAAAATACGCGGAGAAATGCAACAAACCCCGATTACAAACGCCGTCCACATTGAAAAGTTAAATATACAGGAATGGTCAATATTTTAACATAGCTATTTGACGTCCGACGTAACTAGCCGATAACTGTAGTCTCGTTTAGCTTTTTATTGCGCTTAATTTTGTCGTTATTATTTTTAATTACCCCACATTTTATTAGTAGTAATTTTGTCAAGAATGAATATATGTTGTATAATTCTTGACGTAAATGTACAATAAATGTTTTCCGAAATTAGTTCACTTTACAAAACATATTTTAAATCAAAACTGGATTCTTTAAGGCGAAATTATCGTCTATTACGGTTACAGATGATAAGTGCATACCCGTGAAAAAATCTGTTATCATCAAATAATCTTTTATTTAAATTTCGTGTTACCACATCTATATATCTCTTGGGACATTTATTGCAATCTATTTCGTATATTCTTGCTTCAGGCTTACTGTTTTTATCTTGTTTTGTGTTGATTAAATCCCTTATTGTCTTTGAAGATGCAACAAGTTTTAAATTAATATTAGATATAATCCTTTTAAATTATAGTCATTTTAAGAGATGGTAGGTAATTAGACGCTGATGACAGAGTAAACGGACGTGTTTTTTCATTGCTCAAAGAAAGCGATGTCGTATTTTACAAGTAAAGTCTCGATTATTTAAATTATCCATTTATTCTTATATTTTTCTTTGTTTTAATTTTTATTATATTATTATGAATTTATAATCTTTAATCATTAAAATACGTATTTGTTTATTTTTTAACATAAGTTGTGGTATACATCTATTGTTTTATTTTTAAAATAAGTGTTATTTATCAAGTTTAATTTATTAACAATGTCTCACCAAGAATTATTATATTAAGAATATTTAATACATTGTATTTGTTAAATTTCTTAGACATTGTCACAATCCTACTCTATTTATACATTTATACGTACCATTTCTCTTTTTTTATGAAAGAAGACGTAATTTTCGAAATTGTAGGAAAAACATTTCTAGTAGCAATGTTTGTTTTCGGACTATTGGTTCAATATCGTCGATTTCTTTCTCTGTCATTTATCCTTCAAACATTTTTAACAATATTTGCCTATAATTGTATTCATTTGACCTTTTCCTATTTATTGATTGTAGCGTAATATTTTTATGGGCGAGAATTTATAGGAAAAGAGTTTCGAGTCATAACGTTATTTTGTTTTGTTTATTATTTTTCTGTTAGTTCAGAATAGTCAATTTATTTATTTATCTTTCAAATATTTTAAACATAAATATCTCATACATTTGATGATAATTTTATACTTTTATTCTGTTCTTATTTATTTATTGATTTCTATTATTATCATTTAAAATATATAATAATAATTCTTAAAGTGTTAAATTTGATGACGAACTGTTTACTCCAAAATCCAGATGTATATATATATAAATGATAGAAATTGAACCGGCTCCTAATGCTCCAGTTGGCGCGGCTTGGTGATAGTAGTCGTGGCTCCAGGGGGCACAGTCTTATGGTTAGAGAGAATCTCAGTTGAGTTCCACCACGGAATTTGTGACTGAGCGGCGCTATATTGAGTCTGATTTGCTATCTCTTCGTCACCGAGGCCCGTAGAACAGTTGGTATGGTGTTCGCTTGACAACCTAAATTTCAATTCTCGGTAGTGGATGCGCACTGCTGATGACTCCCAAATATAGGACCAAATGGCCGTCCAGTGCTTTCTGCATTCTGTTGAGGTTTCAGACTCGATGAATTACTTAAATATATATATATATATATATATACTTCGGGTAAATGGAACTCATCAGTCTGGGAGGGTAGTCCAAATAAGATAAGGAGAACTGAATTTAAATCTCCGCTGACTTGCGTTCATATTATGGCTCACTATACTCCAAGTCTGCTCATGGCGCAACTGAGAGCCAGAATTGGAGGCCCATTAAAAATGTTTGATTTTCAGAAATCTTTGAAAAAAGTTAACTATTTTTACTTATAATAACATTTTGACCTATACCCGAGGATAATAAAATATGTTGAAAATTAAATAAATGAAAATATGTATTTTTGTTATGGACACTAATAAGTATTAAACAAAACAAAGAGGTAATGATTTCTGGTAAAAGAAAATGTTGAAATGGAAACATTCACACTACTTACAGGTCTCACCGAACCCTTTATTCAATCTAAGGGGATTGAATAAAGAGTCCGGTTCAAATTTCCATGAAATTTATCGTGGTCAACAAGCAGTACCTGAAGAAGCCTGTCTAAATTACGCAAAAATGAAAATTGCACTAAAATCTGATTTTAACAGATATATTTTCCAAAATTATAGAAAAATATCTTGAAATACTAAAGAGTAAATTTATTCAATAAAATCGCCATTGGCTTCAAACACAACCCTCAGACTACTTTGGAATATATTAGATGGCCAGATTTAATTTGTCTGAAAGCCATGACTGGGTTCTCCTGCTTGTGTAGTATGGTGCAGAGTACTGTTGCCAGACATAGGGTCTTCCAGCAGCCACCCTCTTGACCCAGGACCCCACTACCTTCTCATTATTATTTTTTTATGAATCTTTATAATGATTTCTACTTTGGGGTGGGATATTTGAGATTAGCTTACACGTGAAACCAAATCATATTGAGACAATATACAGAAGATAAATAAAGCAATCATTTACAACGCTAAACTTTTCATTCTTCATCACTTCAAATAGCCCCATTGCGACTTAGCATTAACGCCTTGCTTGGAGTGAATTGATTAAAAAAGATATATATATCAAGCAACGAAATTATGGAAATTCATAATTTTCAATAGACACCCCTGTGTTCACTTTGGGAACAAAGAGCCTGTATACAGATAGAAAATAATTTGAATAACCGCGCAAAAATAGAATTGTGCATAAGGCAAGAATACCTCTTCTCACCGGATTTATCTAACGATATATAAAAGAACTAGAAGCACAATCTTAACACAGATGACACCGTATTGATAGCAGGTACAGAAAGACAACTGTCGGAACTCCGAGACATGGTAGCAAATAAAAACAGGGTGAATGAACTGCCGATCAATTGTAAGAAGACAAAATGTATCGTACTTACCAAGATAAACAGCTGAAGATGGGAGCTACAAAATGAAGATGTCAAAATCAAGCAAGTGTAGAAATTTAAATATTTGGGAAGTGTTTTAACAGACAACAGAAAATGCGATATAGAAATCCAAAGTTGTATTGAATAACGAAAGATGTCTCCCAAAAATTAACGTCCTCGGTATAACGATAAACTACATCCGACATTAAGGCCTCTGATCGATAGGGTTTGAGGATCGTGCAACCACCTCTTAATTGCCCATCTATGGGAAAATAGGTAACACTCGAACTCGCATCAAAGCACCATGAAATTATAAAAATAGATTTTCATAGTAAAAATACCAGCAATACATTTTTGAAAAAAATTTATCAGCAATACATTTGACTCTCGACAACAACTCTCTTTATAAAAATACGTCAATGAAACCTGGTCTACAAACTGATTTCTTACAAATAATACATACACGAATAGAAAATTCATACGAACATATCCTCAAAAAAACTTGTTGGCATCAAATAACCCATTGAGCTTGATATACCTCAAAACAAAATAAACCAAACCAAAACCATTGCATGGTCAGATTATTGCTCATTTCAGAGCCTGTTTGCTGATCATTTCAGGATCAAACTGTTGATAATTTCAGAGTCTTATTGATGATCATTTCAGAGCCAGATTATTGCTCATTTTAGAGCCTGTTTGCTGATCATTTCAAGGTCAAACTGTTGATAATTTCAGAGTCTTATTGATGATCATTTCAGAGCCAGCTTATTGCTCATTTCAAAGCCTGTTTGCTGATCATTTTAGGGTCACATCGTTTATAACATCAGTGCCATATTGATGATCATTTCAGGGTCACATTGTTGATCATTTCAGAGCCTGATTCATGAGCATTCAAGAGTTAGATTGTTAATCATTTCAGAACATTATTGGTGATCCTTTCAGGGTTACATTCGGTGTCAGATTATAGATCATATCAAAGACTGATTGGTGATCACTTCAGAGCCAGATTATTGATAATTTAAGAGCCTTATTGTTGATCATTTCAGGGTCACAGTTTTGTATATTTCAGTGTCTTATTGGTGGTCATTTCAGATTGTTGATCACTTAAGTATCTGATTGGCGATCATTTCAGGGTTTGAATGATAATCATTTTAGAGCCTGAATGCTGCCCTTTTCAGAGTCAGGTTGTTCCCCATTTCAGAGCCTGACTAATGAGTATTACAAGGTCAGGTTTTGATCATTTCAAATCCTATATAGTGTTTATTTCAGAGTCGGGTTTTTATTCATTTAAAAGTCTGGTTCTTTAACATTCGTCCTGTATTCCTCAGTTTATTTCATGCGGATATGGAATCTTTTCATATTGTCTCATAAAAAGCAGTCTATATGCTTTTAAAATCATAGATATCTAAATTGCCAATTGTATAGTAACTTACCGCCCGTTTACTGCCGATGATACTAGTCAAAACCATTTGATTAATGACACCAAAGACTATGTTATGTCTGCATCTTCGGCTAAAGACAGGTGAAAATATAGAAAGATTGTATTACGGCAATCTTCCAGACAAGGAGGGCGTGGCTTTGTACCCTTGTAAAGCGTGGCTTTTTAAATATTATTTCAGCCTTGCTGCAGGCTACTTGATGGTCATTTTGTCTGGTGTTTGCTACCGCTTACATTCTGTGTATACATATTAATACCAGAATTAACAAAGCAAATACAATTGTATATTTCTTGGTAAAAGCAGATTTATAAGTATAAAACATACTGCTTATATCTCTTTACACGCCTTATATTCCAAAGCGATTGTCTAGATGACGGACAAAACAACATGGCATCTCTCAGACGGAGATTCAAACAATGTGGGATCCATCTTAGAGAAATGGAGATGACTGCTGGACGTTGTCCATAATATATTGATTCCTTTCAATGACGTCAACTTCCGAAATATCTGCAATTCATGCCTATTGGCATGACTCTTGGAGATTAAATGGCACCAGCATGTCTGGAATTTATGGACCTGTTTCACATCAGCATCGCATTTGGCAGTTTGATCGATTTAAAAAGAATCTTCTTTGCTTTATTTAGAAAGTTTACTTCTTTTGTTTTTACTTTTGGGAGCATAAATCTTTTTGCAATTTCAAAATTTGGCCACTTTATCCAGTATTTTTTTATGCATTATTTTTTTATCAAAATTAACCATTAATTATACCAGTGGGTCATCAGGATTTTACAAGTAGTAAGAATCTCTAGGAATATGAATATTGTAGTCTTGATCTAGTTGTAAGGAAAGAGAAGAATTACTATAGAATTCGTTCAAGGGAGATAATGCCTGAGCCAAACATACTACACACATTTCCTACGATCCTTTACAAACAATACATTTCTAAAATAGCTATATATATATATATATATATATATATATATATATATAGCTATCTAAGAAATGCATATATATATATATATATATAAACACATATACACACACATATATATATACACACATACACATATATAAACACATATACATATATATATATATATATATATATATATAGCTATCTTAGAAATGCATATATATATATATATATAAACACATATACACACACATATATATATACACACATACACATATATAAACACACATATATATATATATATATATATATATATATATATATATAGCTATCTTAGAAATGCATATATATATATATATAAACACATATACACACACATATATATATACACACATACACATATATAAACACATATACATATATATATATATATATATATATAGCTATCTTAGAAATGCATATATATATATATATATATATATATATATATATAAACACATATACACACACATATATATATACACACATACACATATATAAACACACACATATATATATATATATATATATATACATACACACATTCACACTCACACACACACACACACATATATATATACACACATACACATATATAAACACACATATATATATATATATAGCTATCTTAGAAATGCATATATATATATATATAAACACATATACACACACATATATATATACACACATACACATATATAAACACATATACATATATATATATATATATATATATATATATATATATAGCTATCTTAGAAATGCATATATATATATATATAAACACATATACACACACATATATATAAACACACATACACATATATAAACACATATATATATATATATATATATATATATATATATATATATATATATATATATACATACACACATTCACACTCACACACACACACACACATATATATATACCGGATGCGATGGGTAAATTGTCGCCATTTTATATTTTTAATTTCACGCATGCATGTTGTTTGTTTTTTTATTTTGTCGACTGCCTAGTATAGTAGAGTCAGTTGGGTGCCGTCTGTGAGTAAAAGAATACCATGTCGCATTTCACTCCGCCAGAAATTAGGAAATGGCTTGCTGTACTGCTTTGGCTTCGCACCAGAAGCTCCAATACGAACATTTCAGTGTGTGTGGGTGTCAATCTGAGGACAGTGCAGAGGATTCGGAAAGAGTTGGGTGGGTCTAATGGTGATTACGGCGGTACGGCAGCTCGGAAAAATCACTCTAATCGTTCTGATAAGAAAAGAACTCCCTAATCTGTTGGAGAGGGCCTCGTGCAGTTCACGAAGGTCTACATCAAGTGCTTTGAGGAGGTAGTGCTGCCCTGAATCAAGAGAGTGGCTACTGGAAGACGCTATGTCTGGCAACAGGACTCTGGACCATAAAAACCTAGTCATGGCTTTCATGACATCAGCTTACATCTGTCCACATAACTCCCCAAACTACAACCCTCTTGATTATTTTGTGTTGGGCGCAGGTGAGCGATACACCAACAAAAAACTCAGGTAACAGCAAAGATGAACAGAAGGATTAATAATTCATCAACTTAAACAAGGAGACCACCCAGAAGAGATGCAAGAGTTTCTGAAGTCTTCTGGAGCCAATGGCGATTTTATTGAATAAATTTCCTCTTTAGTATTTATAGAGATTTTTGTGTCATTTTGGTAAATATATCTGTTAAAATGAGATGTCAGTGTTATTTTGATTTTTTGCGTAATTTAGACGACAATTTATCAATCGCATATATATATATATATATATATATATATATATATATATATATATATACACACACACACACACACATATATATATACATATATACATACAGAAATATATATATATATATATATATATATATATACAGGAGTTGGACAAAATATTTGGAACAGGTGCAAATTCCATTCCTATATTTCAAAGACCTATAAAATTAAGGACTTTAACTAAAACTTCGTTATATCTATTGTAAATACGTTTATTTATCTAATTTACTGTCTTTGTCTTATTTATTTTTAGAATTTAGTAAAATTTAAGCTAAATGCGTGACCTCTCTGAGTTCGAAAATGGGCAAATTGTTGGAGCTCGCATGGCAGGAGACTCGATCACTAAGGTTGCTGAAATGTTTAGTTTTTCAAGAGCTACTATATCAAGAACTATGACGCAATTTGAGAAACAGGGCAAAACCTCTAACAACCATAGCAATTCGGGCCGGACTTACATACTTACTGACAAGGACCGACGTGCATTGAAATGCAATGTGGCAAAAGATCATCAGACTACTGCGGCCAAAGTGACTGCTGGGTTGAATAATCATCTGAATATTCCAGTTTCTACTCAGACTGTTCGTCGTGAGCTCCATAAGGCTGGCTATCATGGAAGAGCCACTGTAAGGAAACATCTTCTCTCTACTCGCAACATTCAGAAGAGGTTGTAGTGGTGCAGAGATCACAATGCCTGGTCTGCAGACCAATGGAAGCAAATCATATTCTCAGACGAGTCCAGTTTTTCTCTTTTCCCAACTTCAGGGCGAGTTTATGTGTGGAGGCAGCCCAAAGAAGCATACAATGACTACCTTCTTCCAAGAGTGAAGCATGGAAGTAGATTAGTGGTGGTTTGGGCGGCTATATCATTGAAATGTCTCGGTCCAATAGCTGCCCTGCATGGTAGAATCACAGCAGAGATTACCTGAACATTTTGGGAGATCATGTTGATCCAATGGCCCAGACTTTATTCCTTGATGGTGACTGCATCTTCTAAGACGATAATGCTCCGATACACACCGCTCGAGTGGTTAAGAATTGGTATGAAGAGCATGAAAGTGAGCTAGAACACATGGAGTGGCCACCCAAGTCTCCAGATATCAATATTATTGAACATTTGTGGTGCATTTTGGAGCGACAATTTAGGAGCCGCTATCCTCACCGTCGTGTCTTAAAGAGCTGGAGCAGGTGTTAATGGAAGAATGGCTGGAAATTCCTCTGGATAAAGTCAGGAAGCTGTATGATTCCATTCCTAGTTGTATTAAAGCCGTATGTGACGCTAAAGGAGGACCAACTCCATATTAAATAAATTTTCTTTGAATTTAACAAGTGTTTCAATTATTTTGTCCAACCCCTGTATATATATATTGATATACACATACCAGGTGTAAAAGCAAAAATTGTCCATTTGTTAGATTAAGCTATGAACCATTGTACTTGAATTCTCCGAGATTTTTATAACACTATTTATTTGTATGTCTGCATTAGTTGTTCACGAAATGCCGACATACAAATAAATTCCAAATTACATAAGAATACAGGTGCATATATGTGGGGGCGTATGTGTATGTATAGCGGCATATATGTAAATGTACACATATATGTATGTATGTATGTATGTATGAAGATATGGACGCATATAAGTGTGTTGGACAGCACGAGTTATTCTGTTGGTTGCTGTGGTGTTACCCACAATCTATAAATCTATAACTAATTTACATTAATCTTAACGGGCTTAAGTTTAAATCCCCCAATGCTTAGTAGTAAAAAAAACTATTTACTGTGAATCCCAGAAAAACACACTCCGGGCCCCTTATAGGAAGCACCACATAGTAGGAACTGATATTAAACTACAAACAAAATCCTGGCCATAAATAAACTCCAAACTGAGACCGCTTCCCCCGGGGTAAGATACCTTACGCCTCCACCAGTCACTAACACAAACGCACTCTCATTAACAAGGTGCCTACTAGAGGAGGACTGTCTTTGAAAATAAATTTAGAACGATGCTCCGAGACAAGCATTTACAGGCTGATGACAGCAGTGTGAAGAACGGTTTAAAATAGACTATACTTATGTTGAGGTAATTTTTTTTTTCTGTAAAAAATACATATACTCTGTTAAAATAAAAACATCGAGCTCTCTGTGGATCAGTTTTAATAATTAATATTACTAGGATCCACCGGGACTACATACCAACGCATCGATTACCTGTTATATATATATATATATATATATATATATATATATATATATATATATATATATATATATACCCCAGATATATACACATACATACACAATAAACATACATACATCCATATATAATACACTCACATACATATACCTATATGCACATACGTACACACACGCGCACATACACATATACAGACATACACACATACATATATACATATATATATACACATATCCATATATATATACACGCATACACCTGCACACATATACACACATACATAAATACACAAAAACATATACATATACATAAATCAAAGCATATGATTTTCAATATATACTGCAAAATAATTGTATGACTGCAAAATAAAAAATAAAATAAAATTCTATTTATAAGATAATTTAAATCTATTTTTATGGCGTCATTTAAATATGATCTCATTCCTTTGGTTCAATAGCTGGCTAGTATTTTTATATTTAATTATTTTATTTTTTCTTCCAGGTACAAATTATATCTATTTCTGAAGCTGTTGGGTCTCCATTCTGTCTGGGAAGTGAAGTTTCTATCCTTTAATTCCCTTAAATATTTAGAAATAGCTGTCTGTTGTTTTAGATAAATGTCAGAGAAAGAAGGCTTGTGATTGTAGAGCCTCTGCTTCGCGATCCTAGCGGAAATTCCGATGTATACTTTTTTTATTAGGTACATTTTCTTTAGTGAAACTGGTTGCATGGTAAATAACATTTTCGGATTTGCATATACTTCCAACTGGGCAGTTGTTTTTGTTTCTACAATTACAAGGGGGTTTGCTATCTGGTTGGTTATTGTTATAAAATTTGTTTAATATTTTATTATTATGTGAATTAATAATATTATAGATGTTATTTGTGCATGGGTTGCTAATTTTTAAGGCTTTTCTATTAAATATTTTACTTAGTAGGTTGTTTTGGTTAAAATATTTATCTGTCAATTCCAGAAAGTATTGACCAATATTTATATTAGATAGTTGGCAGAAGGGAGGGTTAAGCCATATTACTTTTATTTTTCTATGTCTAGTTCTATTTATTTTAGTATCTTTTAAAGATTCCAGGTAAAATAATCTTTTTTAAGGACACTTTTTTGAGGGCATCATTATATGACTTTTATTTTCATCGAAGATAATCTATTGATTCTAGTATATACAGTGGTAGTGATTCCAAACATTAACAACAGCAACACATCTTTTAAATAAAGCATATCAAAGGTTATTTCTTGAAGGAAAAGTAATTAAAGGTTCTTAGGGCCGTGTGAAATCTGCGGAAAGACTTAATTTATGACATTCAGACTAATGTGTTTGTGAGTTCGTAGACAAGGCCTTAGTCAACCCAGTCGAGATTTTGTCGATGGCTGCATAGTGTGTATAGTTTGGAATTCAGAGTTTTGATGAGTCTAAAGAAAGGTATAATGGGAAGTATGCTGGAATCATATAACGATTTGTCCGATGAAAGTTCGCTGGAACAAACCAGGGGTTGTGCGATGGGAAGTGCACTGAAAACATACTACAGGTTGTGCGATGGGAAGTGCACTGGAACCATACCACGGCTTGTGCGATGGGAAGTGCTCTGGAACCATACAACGGCTTTTGCGATGGGAAGTGCACTGGAACCATACAACGGCTTTTGCGATGGGAAGTGCACTGGAACCATACCACGGCTTGTGCGATGGGAAGTGCACTGGAACCATACAACGGCTTTTGCGATGGGAAGTGCACTGGAACCATACCACGGCTTGTGCGATGGGAAGTGCTCTGGAACCATACCACGGCTTGTGCGATGGGAAGTGCACTGGAACCATACCGCGGCTTGTGCGATGGGAAGTACACTGGAACCATACCACGGGTTGTGCGATGGGATGTGCACTGGAACCATACCACGGCTTGTGCGATGGGAAGTGCAATGGAACCATACCACGGCTTGTGTGATGGGAAGTGCACTGGAACCATACCACGGCTTGTACAATGGGAAGTGCTCTGGAACCATACCACTGCTTGTGCGATGGGAAGTTCGCTGGAAACTTACAAAATGGATAGATGAAACTGTTCGGAAGCCTTTGATGACTGTGCTTGCCTTAGTTGGCAATTTATCTAGTTTATCGGCCTTTAAAAGAAGTTACAATGCCTGAAATGCTTAACGGGTGCTCCATAAATGAAATAAATATAACACTTTCCCTCTTTCAATGTTTATGCATTTATTTTTTTAAGCGAATCACCCCAAGCAAGGCTGGAGGCCACTATCATGCAAGGGGTTATAGAAGGGTTGGAGGAAGAGCAGATAGGAGTGGTAAAGGAGAAGATGTGGAGAAAGAGAAAGACAGTGGGTCGATCAAGGCAAGGGGGTTACAGAAGATTTGGAGCGAGAGCAGATAGGAATGAAAGGTGAAAGGATGTGGAGAAGGGAAGTGGATAGATCAAGGCAACTGGAGATGTCGATTGACGCTACACTTAAACCGTTGGAGAGGCAATGTCACAGACTACACGCATCACGGGAGAAACACAGCGGCACCAGTACAGAGGCCAGAGAGAGAGATATATAGAGAGAGATCCGGGAACCCCTTCCTAAACACGAAACAAGGTTTGAGCCTCTAATCGTGTCCAATAGAGGGGGGAGGAGTGTAGACCGGGAGGTAGGAAAGCCTACCTGCTCCTATTTACAAGAACGTTATATGTCTCAACTGATTCATAACCATTTGGTGCTACGCTGCACTTTAACAAATTTACCTTAAGTTAATCTGTGTCTTCTTCCCGGAATCAAGAAAATAAAGCTCTAATGTTTCATATTAAGAATCACGCATCAAGAATTTGAAAATAATAATGATAGAGAAACACATTTCATTTGAATAAAATCGCCTTTAACTTCTTTTGAAAGCTCATGACATATTTATGTATGGATATGCCTGCATCTTTTTTAGAAAACTCTAAAACACAAATCTCCCAAATTTAAGTAAAATCATGAGATTTTCAATCCAGTTTTCAAAGTCTGGCTTTTATTAGGGCACCTCGGCATCGTTTAATAGTTATCAGGCTCTCGCTAAAACAGTTACGTCTGCATAGTTAGTTCGATCCTCACTGGGTGCCTCATACTTTCGGCCTTGTACCACATCTAAGCTGCGCTTAGTAAATCATTATGGGCACCTCTAGGTGGTGTAATGATTAGAAAGCTTCTCTCACTAAAACAATTACGGCTGAGTAGTGAGTTCGATCCTCACTGGGTGCCCCCTACTTTCGACCTTGTGCCGCACCTAAGCTGCGCTTACAAAATCACTATTAATATTCGAGGCTTGGAATCCACAACAGTCAATTTAAATGCACAAATGAACATAATAATAATAGTTTCTGATTACTACAACGTACCTTGGGTAAAAAACATCGTGAAGGCGAAGCAGGTGAAAATATAGAGTTACTAATACCTGATCAGGTAAATCACAGAAATGTACCACCTAACCGCTCAATTTGTTCCTTTTCTGACAGTCGAACACGGGATTATCTCAAAGAATTTCTCTGCCTTGCAAGACGCCTTAGGAATCCTTGACGTCTTTGGAAGTGCACAGGTGACAGCGCTACTTGAAACGGTTCATGTGCTAAGGAAAGTGTTGTGCCTCTAAGCTGCGCGTGGGAGCTGAAACATGATTACGATCACCCGACCGAAACATCAAAGAGCCCGGAGAGGTACTCAAAATAACGATGAAAGAAAATGTCAATAGGTAATGTTGCTGAAGAGCAAGTAAAACATTAGAACTATTCAGCAAAAATCTTGGTCATAGAAATAAATTCTCGGGATAGCGTTCTCAGCTGACATGAACTGGACAGACTATATTGAATCCATTGTTCAGTCATCTACACCGAAAGTTGCTTCACTCTGTCGTGCAAGACAATTTTTTCTCTCCAGAATCTATCTTACATATCTATATAAGTCTACCATTCGTCCATGCTTAGAATATTGCTGCCACATATGGTCCGGTGCCCCTGCTATTTATCTTGCGCTCCTTGATAAGATCCAAAGAAGACCCAGCAATATGATCGGGCGGATCGGCTTCAGTCACTTTCCCACCGCCGTATGGTTGCCTCCCTGTGTCTCTTTTCTCTAAATACTTTCACGGTAATTGTCCGGATGAGCTCTTCACTATGGTACCAAGAATTTTTGAATCTATGCGTAGTACTAGTCTGGCGTCGAGATCTCATTAATTTGCAGTTGAGATGATTAGATGTAACAGTGAATTCTGTGCTAACAGTTTCTTTTCTCGCACTTCTCGCTTGTGGAACTCTTTTCCGGTTCCACGCTTTCCAGCCAACTTTAATCTGCAAAAAATTAAATGCAATGTCAATCGCTATCTGCTGTTCTGATTACTTTTTCCTCTTCCCGCTCACTATTATTTCTGTTCCCAATTCTTCCTCACCTTGTAACCCGTTGTGTCTTAGTGGCTTTACTGCCTTGCATGGGTTATAGCGATTAGAAAAATACCTGGTAGGTTATATTATGAGTTATTAAGGACGCTTCTTAAACTGGACAAGAGATCAGGTGTCTGAACCACGAACGAAAGATCTGATGACAATTTATAAAGCATTTACTATATATAAAAGAGGAAGATTAGTGAGTTCGATCCTCACTGGGTGCCCCATACTTTCGACCTTGTGCCACATCTAATCTACGCTTGGAAAATCTTTGGGCACTTTGATGTGGTGTAATGGTTAGCAAGCTTGTCTAGCTAGAACAATTACAACTGAGTAGTGAGTTCGATCCTCACTGGGTGCCCCATACTTTCGGCCTTGTGCCACATCTAAGCTGCGGTTGGAAAATCTAAGGACACCTCTTTGCGTGTAATGGTTAGCAAGCTTGACTCGCTAGAATAATTACGAGCGAGTAGTGAGTTCGATCCTCACTGGGTGCACCCTACTTTCGGCTTTGTGCCACATGTAATCTACGCTTGGAAAATCTTTGTGCACTTTGACGTGGTGTAATGGTTAGCAAGCTTGTCACGTTAGAACAGTTCCGACTAAGCAGTGAGATCGATCCTTACTGGGTGCACCCTACTTTCGGCCTTGTGCCACATCTAAGCTACGCTTGGAAAATCATTATAAAAAGGAAGATTCATCAGCATCGTGGATTGTGCGGATTGTATATGACAGAAGAAGGAATGGTCAATTACAACAGGCAAAATTTGCGACAGAACTAACAGGATGATGAATGAAAAATGGCAAACAAACAACTGTACGGCCATTTATGTAGACAAAAAAAAAACATGAAAAAAACATGAACATGTTTGCGAAGAAAAAATCTAAATAGGAACCGAATCTGTTAATGTTGAATAAGGACACTTGAAAGTTGAAATTTCTAGGCTACGTAATGAGGAAAAGGGGCTTGGAAAATTTGATACTCACAGGACAGAGTGAAAATCGGATGGACACAGGAAAACAACGCGTGACCTACCTAACGAGCATGACAGCCGAAGAGGGTTTAGATCTACAAAGGACAACAGATTGTAGCAAGACATGGCCACCGATGTCCTGAAGTGAAACGGCACACAAGAGAAAGAAGGGCGTAATAAGTGTCAATAATATAAAGGAGAAGATAAGACAGACTAACAAAAGGTGATGACGCGGAGACAGTGACGCGGCAGTCTGTCACAATAATCGAAAGTGAAAGAGTACACGAATAGACTTTGGTTGGGAAGGGTGATTCACTGGGAAATGTGAAAACGACTGCAATTTGTACCTTACAAACCAATAATATATCTAGAAAATCCAGCACTTTGAGATTCGAACAGATCACCGAGGCCAGAAGACCAAACCTAAATATAGGGTGACCCCAAACAATGGGAACATTTTAACAATCCAATAAAACCAAGAGTGACGGAAGAAAAATATTTAATTCATAGTAATTGAAACCTTAAAATATGCCATTTAAGAAACAATGATGGAATTTTCATTTTTTTTTAAATTACGTCCTGTAGATGGCGTCCTCCTGTACGAATGCATTCTTGAAATCTGCTGTTGAGATTCCTCATTGACTGCTGCAACATCTCAGCTGGGATACTGTGAATTTCATTCTCGTTACTAAAATGGCGAAATGTTTACTTGCTCAAGGTCACTGCCTCGCAGTGTTGCCACTTGCTCATGTCTGGCAATACGCACTTCAAAAATTCACGTTTTTTGGGGTCACCCTGTATTTGTTAAAAAAAATGTTAGGAAGTGAATTTCGTTATTCCAGCAATGAAGAGTGTAAAATTTTTACAAAAAGCTGAAAAAATACGAATCTGTGCCTTAGACTTGAAGAAACTATTAACCATAAAGATAACAGTTGTGCCAGTTGTTGTTGGAACACTGGGAACGATCTCGAAATGCCTAGTAAAAAGACCGTAGGAAAAAAGAAATCCAAGGAATAATCAGGACATTCAGACAATTTAGAAAAACCTAATATCCCGAGGGGAATAGCAGAATATTGATGGCGATTCACTGTCACTGTATCTTGTGTAAAATAGCACTCGATACTGTTGTAAAAGGAGCAGAAATAATAAGAGTTAATCATAATTATTAATAACAATCAGTTATAAGTGTCCAATTATTAATTATTATTTAAAATATTTAGGACAGATCAAGATAAATAAATAGTAAGAGAAAAGCCCGACAATTTTTTTAAAACATTTAACCCCAAGCAAAGCAATAAAGCCACTAGGATGCAATAAGTTATTGATTGTTATAGAATATGAGAAAACTACTATTAAGGAGATAGGACAATAAAAGAATTTAAAAAATAAGAAAAAGAGAAGATACGTTTGAAATTGCATTTAAATTTTTCAAAATCAACGTTGACTGGGAAATAAGTAGCCGGAAGAGAGTTCCACAAATGAGAAATGCTATAGAAAAAACTATTAGCATAGAACTTACGGTTACATCTGGTTACATCATATCAACTGTAAATTGATGAGACCTTACCACCAATCTAGTACTGCGCTTGAATGAATGAATAAATGAATGAATGAATGGTGTCTTCTCAAAATTCAAACGTTTTTTTTTTATATATAATAAAGTATGAAGACTTGGTTATATAAATCTAAAAATCTATAAAATTGTTAGATAGTTGAATAAAAACTACTCTCACTGCTATTATGATGTAACCTCCTGCCACTTCTATTAAACTGAAAGTCACGTTGGTCGGCAATTGAGTGGCGTCAGAGTTGCTCGATTTGAGAAACAAGTGGAAGCCTTTGCGATCTTCTTCTTTTTTTTCTTTTACTTTTTTTGAGCAACACATTGTTGAAAACATAAAAGACGGTTCAATTAACTAGACAGTATCAGTCGAATACAAATACGTCCACTGTAAACAAATTATGTTCAGTACAGACTGAGAACATTTCATTGCAACCTTCTCCGCCTATAAAACAATTGAGAACTAAGATGACTAAAAATACAAAGATACCTTAAATTAACTGCTGACCTCAGAAGTCCGCAATCCCAGGAGACGTCTTTGAAATCACTTTTGGAAAGGAGAGCGAATCGGAATTAGTGCAGATGAATTTTGCAATACTCGATAAGTATGAAGATTGGTGCAAGGACTCTAGCCTTGTTGTCAATTGACCTTGAGCGATATTATTTTATGAATAAAAAGTAGGTGAACAAAAATCACTACGGACTTGTGTGGAGATATCTACGTGGTGTAATGGTTCGCAAGCTTGTCTCGCTTGATTAATTACGACTGAGTTGTGAGTTCGATCCTCACTGGGTACCCCATATTTATGCCACATCTAAGCTAGGCTTAGAAAATCTTGGGCACATCGACATGGTATAATGGTTAGCAAGGTTGTCTCGCTAAAACAATTACGACTGAGTAGTGCAGTGGTTCCCAAACGGTCCGGTGATTCTCATAAGTATAGCTGAAGAGGATAGCAGGTGAGGCGGAATGATTGAAAGACAATCAAAGATTTAGAAACAGCTTCAAAACATTCATATGCCAAAAATAAATATGATTTCAGAATTTAAAATATTATTATGGATTCCTTGTAATTGTATGCATGAGCCTCAGAATAAATACTTATAAATGATTATTTTATCATTGTGATATTTCTGCATTATACCAAGTATTAAGAATATATTAACTAAGCTCTGCAAATTGGAAGAGAGAATTATTTTTCATTTTTCATCGTATCATACAGAGAAGTCTCTCAGTGAAGAAGATATTGCAGTTTTGCAAGAATGGTTTATTCTTACACTATTCAAGAGGTTGAAAGACAATCAAAGATTTAGAAACAGTTTTTAATTCATATGCCAAAAGTTAATATGATTTCAAAATTTAAAATATTATTATGGATTATTTGTAATTGCGTGCATGAGTCTCAGTGTAAATACTTATAAATAATTATTGACAGATTTTATCAATGTGATATTTTTGCATTATATTAAATATTAAGAATATAGTAACTAGGGTCCGCAAATTGGAGGAGAGAGTTATCAATGATAATGTTCTGACTTCGAATCAACCTTTAACCCTTTCTTTGATTTTTTTTTTAAATGTACTTTTTATCACGTAATATTTGGGGAGGCTCAAGGAAATTTTCATTCTGAAAATGCAGCCCAGAGAAAGAAAAGTTTGCGAATCACTGGAGTAGTGTGTTCGATCCTCACTGGATGTCCCATACTTTCGGCCTTGTGCCACATCTAAACCGCGCTTGGATAATCACTACTACAGACTTGTGTGATTAACTGCTCTTTGGTTGGCGCCCTAAAATGCCTGAGTTTACAGTGGTGCGCATATATATATATATATATATATATATATATATATATATATATATATATATATATATATTTATATATATATATATATATATATATATGCATGTATATGTGTATGTGCGTACCCGCCTTTGCGTGAGTGGGATTATACACACGTTATTTTCTATGGACATAATGTATATGGGGTAGTACCACATCTAAACTACACTTAGTAAATCGATATATATATATATATATATATATATATGTGTGTGTGTGTGTGTGTGTGTGTGTGTGTGTGTGTGTGCGCGTGTGTGTGTGTGCGTGTGTGTGTGTAGGTTGCAATAAGCGTATTCAATTAAGAATAAAAATGGAGGCAAACAGAACAGGCTAACAGGAAATTTAATTGTTCATCGTCGACCAATTATGAGAGAAATGAGGAAAGGAAAGGGAGAGGAAGAGAGAGAAATCACTGACAAAAGACGGAGAGAGGGAGTGAGAAAAATATGAATCTGATAGAAAAAATTAATAAAGATCGTTCCCAAGATGGGGACAACTCTACAAACAAATGGAAAGCGAACACAGAACAAGAGGAATGAGACTTCATTTTTGTTTTTTTAATTTTCATTCTCTGATGGACTTTTCTCATAAATCATTTATTCGATAGACGTTAATGAATACAAGTGAAAAATATCGGAAAATACTGCCATGTGTAAATACATCACATTATTTTCTATATTCTGTGTCCCTTTTAGGATATAGGTGAACGTGGCTCTCCACAACTTGCTACCCTTTGTAACTCAAAGTAATGTTTGTCCCGTTACTATCCCTACCAGTGTCTGTTCGGCCGTCCATTTAAATAAACCTGGAAAGTTTTGTTTTTTTTAAGCGTATCACCCCAAGCAAGGCCGGTGGCCACTATCACGCATGGGGTTACAGAAGGGTTGGAGGAAGAGCAGATAGGAGTGGTAAAGGAAGGGATGTGGAGAAAGAGAAGGACGGAGGGTTGATCAAGGCAGGGGGGTTACGGAAGATATAGAGCGAGAGCAGATAGGAATGAAAGATGTCAGGAAGTGGATAGATGAAGGCAATTGGAGATGACGATTGACGCTACACTTAAACCGTTGGAGATTGTATTTGTCAGGGAAACAGTAATAGGGAAGGGAGTTCCATAGGCGAGATGTGCGAGACATGAAGCTATTGGAGTAGAAAAGACGTCTACATCTAACAGTTTCAACGGTGAAGGGGTGGGAACGGGATGCCAGCCTCGTAGGACGCTTAAATTCACGAGGCTTAGGGACAAGCGAAAGCAACTCCTCGGAGCAATTACCGTGGAAGTACTTGTAGAAAAGGCAGAGCGATGCAACATCGCGTCTGTGAGAGAGCGACTGCAGACGAGATGACAGATCAGGGCCAATCACATTGCATATCCGTCTCTGGATCTTATCAAGAACCCTGAGGCAACACGCAGGGGCCCCAGACCATAAATGGCAGCAATACTCCATGCAAGGTCGAATGGTAGACAGGTGACTCGCTGTTTCACGCTTGCCATCACTGCGCCCTGCGTGTGTCAAGTTTTCCAAGTATGTGTTCTAGGGATTTCAAATGTCTCTACCTGATTCTGAGTACTTTTTATCCATTCTCTTTAAAACTTACTAATTGCTTAGATATTTCGTCAATAATTTTCTCAGCATTCTTCTGTAGAGCCACATGTTTGTTTATTTCAGTTCTCCTCTTCATCTGTGAGGAAACTGTCCAGAATTCTCTGTCATATAGGAGGATTAATATAGCAGTTTTCTTTGTTTCTAACACAACTGTAATACTTTCTTTAGCTTTTGAAAGGCATCTTTAGTTATCCCAATGCGCCTTCCCATATCTATATGTTACATTTTTCGTCGTCTTTATTTGCTGGAAGAAAACCAAATGATCCACACCAGTGTCTGGTATGTCGAAAAATAATACCAAATGAGGAAAAAGTCAATACGAATTCGGATTTTTATTCACCAATCAACATTGGTTGATTTTTGATTCATGTTAATCCCCTTTTTCAGTCCATGATTTCCGTGACAATATTTTAATGCTGCTTTGCCGATACGGTCTATGTTTTGGTTTTCTGTCTAAGTTCATGTATTAGTGATTTTTTTATTCTAAGCAAAAGTATGAATGCAAAACAAGTAATACTCAAGATCGAAAACTTTTTGTCCGCTTCGATGATTACCGATCCAGTTGGTCGCTTCGCACGTATATATAAATATTCGAATGCGAATCAATAATCAATCAGTATTTCCAAAACTTTGATATTAACGTCTGCCCTCTTTTTGTATTTGTGTGATATATATAGAAGACTACACACATACATACACGGATAGAGTTTGCCCTCTTACATACAAACACATATCTATAATTACGTACATACGAGTGGCATTCCAGGTGTTTTGAGACATTTTTAGGATAGACAGTTATAATTGCCTTAGATTATTGTAATTTTAGTGTATCATTGCCATACATCTCGAACAGCTTCTTCCCGCGAAGCACTGCTCTGTGGAACAGACTTCCAAGAGGATGTTTCTCAGATCACTACAATCTTAACCATTTTAAAGACTAGACTTAACCGTTATCTTCCTCTCTTATCCATATAAACCACCCCTTAACGTAAACTCCCATGATGATGTTTCCCCAATAACGACCTTAACCTGTCCATGTCTTGAGTTAACCGTTATCTTTCCTTCCTATCCGTATTAACTACTATTAACGTAACTCTCTACGTCGAGTGACCCCTGGACCTTGTACAGAGTGAAACTTATTATATATATATATATATATATATATATATATATATATATATATATATATATATATATATATATATGTATATATATATATATATATATATATATATATATAATTATTTATTCGAAAATTATAACATAAGCATGTTATAAAATCACTACAAAAATAGGCATTTTGTTTCAACTTCTGGTGTCTTATCAATTGATGGTGTTGAATGTAGAATATATATATAGACAGTTATTCACGTTTATTATTAGAATATATATTCACGTTTATTATTATTATTATTAATATATATATATATATATATATATATATATATATATATATATATATATATATATATATGTACAGTTATTCACGTTTATGTTACTAATGTATATACCTAAAAAATAAGTTTCGACATTTTCCCGAATTCATATCTATATTCAGACATTCTCTCTCTCCCTCTATCTATCTATCTATCTATCTATATATATATATATATATATATATATATATATATATATATATATATATATATATATATATATATGCTCCTGAAAAATTTATTTCGGTTGATCTCTCTGGGGAGGAAGTGTGGGTTTGTAAACACTGACTATTAGGGCTAATAATGCAAGACTCTTCGGCAAATCGAATCGAGTTCTCTCAGGCACTGTGTGTTTATCTAAAAATAAATACGCTTAAATTCACCTTCATCCCTGACGTGCACGAACGACTTAGTGGTGGAATCCCCGACTGACGCCAATTCAGTCGGGTTTCGATCCTAGCTAGAGGCAACCGGACGTCTAGTCACACTGATGAGCTGTGATACACCGAAACAGTCTGTCTGTGGATGACTATATATATATATATATATATATATATATATATATATATATATATATATATATGATAAAGAAGTTAATGGTCATAGTTGAATTATCTAGGAAATAGTAGTATTAAAAAATGATAAATACACGTATATAAAATAAAACATTTAGTATGTAGAGCTTTTAAGTTTAAAAAATTAAGAGATCGGCTGATTCCGCCATTTTGGTTTCAACTTTTCGGTATCTTCAAGCGATTCCCGTCAATTGATTTCCTAATGCTTTATTTATTTTTAATTAATGAACGCTTTATTATTTAAATAAAAACTTACAACAATCATAGTAATATCCGTAACTATTTTTAACAAAAGTTAGCAATAATAGCATTTCCAGACCAAAAAACCTTTTGAATGAAAGATCGGAAATTATGACTCTTTGGATACATACTAAAAAGTTCATTTTGAGTTCGTATAATCCAGGATGAAAAGAAAGTATGTACACCCCCGCCACCGATACATTTCCAATACCTTTGAGTTCTGCCAAAAAAGCAATTAAACTAAGATGAAAAGGAAAAAAAATGTTACTAATAACAATAGTACAATTTTATGTCAATTTAAGACATTTTCAAAATCCTTCAAAATCCTAATGATTTATAATTAATGCCATTTCTATAATCGCAGAATTCAAGAAAATAACTTAGATTATATTGTCGGATATGACTTTATGTTAATAGATTATTTTAAAATCGCAATAGATTTGGTCAGCAAGCAGTTTTTCACGGCATTACGTCGCAAATTATGATAAGAAAACATAGATCTTTTATATAAACTGCAATAGTAAAAAAAAAAGACTTTTAGACTCAATTTGTATCTACAAAAGCACATTCATAGAACATTGGAAAATAGTCACACATACATTTATGCATATATGTGTATAAATCTGATCGCAGAAATGTGATTAGATTTATACATACATCTGCAGGAAAGTGCACATATACATCAGCAGGGAAGTGCACGCATGCATCTATACAAAGAAACAAGGATAACTGCATATCTCTTTTCTCACCTAGAAATTGTTGTGGTAAGAGACAATTACCCGGGACTATTTATCATAAATGGATCAGTCCATTCATGATAGTAAGGAGGGCTGGTAAGATGGTGTAATCGAGAAACGTATCGGAAAGTTAATGTATATGATAAAAAGGCTTTACATGCGTGCATAAAAGACATCTAAATCAAACTAGAAAAAGGTATTCGAACGAACAGAGCATCCAAGGAACCGATGGTGGTTCTGTATGATGTCTTCAATGTACCTATGCCTCAAATAGCTTCCGGAAACTACACGCTCCAGTAAAAGGAAGAGACAGCACACGAAAGTGTTGGATCTTAACCACAAAAAAGTATAACTTTCATAGGAAGTAATTATCATGTGGTAAGGAAGAAGGAAGCTAGCACTACTGCAGTGGATTGTCTAGCTGAGTTTTGAGTAAACACGACCAACTCTGTCGAGTTAAGTATTGTGTCTTTCCAGATCTCACAACACAACAGAATTTTAAACCCGTTCTATGCTAGGGTTCGTTACGAATGTGACAAAATTGAAACATTTAGAAGCAAACAAAATGTTTGCTATTTTTATAACACAACTCACCAAGGATTACACCTAATTAGGACAAGTGAAACATTTAAACCATGGCGCTAGTCAATATTAGCGAAGATTTGATTATTTATTATCTAGACATTTACTTTTATTTTAAGCTTGTTGTGGTAAGAGCCAGTTACCCTCCTTACAATCATGACTGGACTGATCCATTCATTTTAAGTAGCCCTGGGTAAATGTCTAGAAAAAGAAGATAATACTACTGCCTTAATTTGACTAACTGAGTATTGAATACTACTATCACAACTGACTCTGAGTTTTAAGTGTTGTGTCTTGCCAGACCCCACATCACAACAAATCTATTAAACAAATAAGCAATTCTTGGTAATACATGAACATTTTAAAACTATAAACATTTGCTTTTTTTGTTGCAGTAGAATAGCTTTACATAGCTTTTAGGTACATGAGATTTATTTTTTTCTTTAAAAAATGAAAATATCCATTTCATAACTATAAAGTGGCTTTATTTTTATTTTATTGTTTTTGTGCATTCATCTTATATTTACTTTTAGACTTTCTTTTCTCCTCATGCACTACGCAGGTATATTCGAACCAATTTTCATTGGAAATATCTCTTAATAATATCACTTTCTTAGAGATATTTCAATGGACTTGTATAATAAAAATTTCTTAAATATTTAAAAAAAAAAAACGATACAAACTTTTCAACACTATCATTGACTTTATTTGAAAAAATTACATGTAAAAATTATCTTTGTTTACACTTGAAGAACTTTAATAGCTACAAAGAAAATCAATGTCAGCAAATTTAAATTTGCATTACTTATATAACTAATGATATTTTGATATTAATTTTCTTAATCTTTTCGAGGTGGATGTGCAATCAAAATTAAAAATTAGTTGAACCAGGTACATTTATAGTTTTATATGAAAATTATCTAGACATTTTTATTTCATTAAGCTTGTTGTGGTAAGAGCCAGTTACC